>KK120520.1:68169-81114 GCA_000611955.2 Stegodyphus mimosarum | reverse complement strand
ACACAGAATCAAGTCTTAGCTTTCACAGGGTTTCCTTTGCCTTTCCTTATTCACTCCTGGCTTGCATGCTTTGATTGAGGGGTGTAATGATGCACCCATGTTTTGTCACAGGTAATAGTTTTATGTGAAGAAACTTCCCTTTCTTCTTCAAAATGAGTTTGAAGCAATTGAGAAATGCGAATTCATGCAGCATTTTTTATCATAATTCAGCAACTTTGGAACACAATGAGCTGAGATTTTTCTAATGACTGATTGGATGCTTCCATAGCTGACACCAAGTTCTTGAGATTGAACCACTCTCGTCTCACTCATCGTAAGGGCAATAAACGCTCTTTTGTATTTAATCACCCTATGTACTTCATAATTTCTTAGCAGAAACTGAGCTTCAACTTCCAACAAAGTGAATTATAATATGTTTAAGAGAATCATTTAAATATTACTTTCCCAGATGAATTGACTAGGGCAACTGGATTTGACTTTAAATGAAAATGTGTTTAAAGTAATGTCAAAATTATCATTCTCTGAGAAAGAAAATTTATTGAGCTTTCAACTGATTCTTCAAGGCCATAGGCCTTATTACTTATTTTTGGATTTCAGCAAGAGAAGAGCATGAAGAAATAATTGACATGGTATTAAAATACTTGTTGCCATTTACAAACACTAAATTAGTGAAAAGAGCATTTTTGCCAGTCTTGTATATTAAAAACCTTATCAAATATAAGTGCTGTTTGCAGCTCCTAATTTAAAATTTTACCTTTCCGAATTTAATCTTGACTTCAAAGAATTTAACTCAATGAACTAGATGTAGAATGATTCCACAGTAATGTTAATAATAAAGCTCAAGTAGTTCATTAATCAAGGTTGTTTTAATTTTTTAATTAATTTTTAGATATGTAATATGATATGCTATATATATTTCATGTTACAGAATTCTCAGTCAAAATACATTAGTGAAAGAAATTAAGAGAATTTGCATATTTGATCTACGATTTCCAGAACTATTTTAATAAAATTTGGTGTGAACATAGGTTGATATAATACAAACAAAATAAACATTCAACAGTTGGAATAGATACACATGTCCGTGTGTAATACTCATGGGAGTCTGAAGGTCTGAAACAGCGGTTGCAGAAGATGCAAAAGAAACGGGTTAATAGGGCTATGATCCCCTCTTACAGCCATACAGGCCTCGCAGCATGATGTCATACTGGAAATAAGGCAGTTTATCAGTGTCTTTGGCAATTGGTCCCACTCAGCAACATTGTTTTCAGTTCCTTTATGATTCTCGGAGGGGGTTGCGAGTTGCAGTTGCCCTCCCCAGAGCATCCCAGATATGCTCTATGAGGTTGAGATCTGGTGACCTGGCTGGCCAATCCATCCAACGAATATCCTCACTCTCGAGAAATTCGTTGACCAGAAGAGCTTTATATGGCCTCACGTTATCGTCCTGTAAGATGAACTTGGGGCCCACTGCACCCAGGAAAAGGCAAACATAGGACTCCAAGACCTCATCCCTATACCTCACACCAGTAACAGAGCCTCTGTCAAAGACATGGAGAGGTGTGCAGCCATCCAACATGATGCCTGCCTAGACCATTACACCACCACCACTATAATTGGTGATTTTGCAGACATTGGAGGGTAGGTAGGAGGGTAGGTCCCTGGCTCTCTCCATATGAAAGTACAGCGAGAATTGGTGTTTAGGCTAAACGAGACTCGTCGATGAACAACACGGCCGCCCATTGCTCTGTACTCCAATCACTATGCTGCCTGCACCATGCTAATTGGACTCTCCTGTCCGTAGACAAGAGCAGTCTTTTGGCAAACAACCCTCTCTCATTCAGTCTTTTAGAAACAGTCACCCTTGTTACAGAGGTTCCTGCAGCTGCATACAGGTCCTGAGAAGCTGTAGCCCCTATGTTATGCCTCGCTAAAATGGACAAATAGCGATCTTCTAGGGCCATTGTGGCTCTTGGATGACCTTGCCCAGGCTTTCTCTCAATGGATCCAGTATCCTGGAACTGTTTCCATAGGTTACACATGACGCTGTCCATTAAATTAAACTCTCTGCATATCTGGACTTGCAATTGGCCTGCCTCTAGCCTCCCCACAATTTGCCACCTCATTCGATCATCTAAACGGTGGTGGTTACTCATTTTGGCTGTTCCGATGTGAATTTAATGTATTGCTGCAAGGTAACACCAAAAAATTTGCCGAGGTGTGCTAGCGAAGAGAATTCGTCTTACCCTCCACGTGCTAATAAAGCCTGTTTTTCTGCTGGCTCCACCTACACACACGTGTGCGCTTATGTATTTGCGGTACAAGATTTGTATTTTTATCTAGAAGCAGTGGTTTTTTTCCTTCAGTTCAGTTCTTTTCATGCAATTCGATAAAATATGCAAATTCTCTTAATTTATTTCACCAGTGTAATTACAATATGTTAATAATATGTTTGGTCTAAAAGTTTGTGTTATCATGTTTATTTGAGATCTGTAATGTAGTAATCAGTCTTGTCTGATCTTATCTATCACAGTTTTTTTAATTTTAAGGCATTAAAATAATATAATAAAGATATAATTCAGGAGAGTTAAGAAAAGTAAAGGGATCAAAGGGTCTGAAGAGGAAGGTTATGAATAATCTATGATTGCAAAGCCTTTATTATTATCAAATTCTTTTTCTCTGAAAAAAAAAAATGTTGGGAATTCCTGGTGCATTGAAATATGTGACTTGTGAATTTTGTTTATGTTACAATTTTATTTCTGTAATTTAATCAACAAAAATGTAATAATTTTTTATTGTATTCTTGCTTGTTATAATATAAAGTTTCACCTGATTTTTATAAGTACATAACTCTTCTGTGCTGTGCTGTAATTAAATAATAGTTTTTCATATGTATTTCATTCCTTACATTCGTATTTTTTAATGCTAGCATGGCAACAAAATGGTTTCAGCATCTAAAGCAGCCCTTCCTACCATCACGGACCAGTCTGCAAGTTTGCAGCTGAATAATGCTACGAAGCAAATGACAAATGCTTTAACAGAACTGCGATCTTCTTTGATGAAGGTATTTTCTTAATTGTTTTAGTATATATGTTATCCAGTCTATACTAGTCTAGTCAAATAAGTAATTTATGTGTAATTTTAAAAACAGATATGTGTGTGTATATGTATATACACATACACATTAAACTTAATTAATGTTCATGTATATGTATTTCATACTTCGTATGCTGTGACAATAGCATTTATCTTACTGTTTCTCTACTTTAACTATGCATAATTTATTATTTGTAGATGTATTGTTCTGTGGTATAACTATTTTATGCTATAAATTGTAAAATAATATGTAACCTGAGTGTAGTTTTAATAAAACTAAGATTCTTTTTGTTAGCAATCAGTTAAATCTTCTGTCTTATGTACTGAAAGTTGTATTTATTTTTTACTGAGAGAAAACAGAAGCACCTATGAGAACTACTTCAAATTTTTAAATTTGCCTTTAGGCTCAAGAGGCATGTGGGAGCTTAGAATTGGAGAATGCGTTAGACTTAATCCGAAGTTTGGATGAAGAACTATTGGCATTTAGAAAAGCTGCAGAGAATTTAGAATTGAAGCCTCTTCCAGGTGAAACAGTAAGTATTTTAAATCTTAATTTTCAGTATAAACAATCTTGAAACATGTTGGAATTTGAGTATAGTATGAAATTATGCCTTCTTAACCCTTGTTTCTCTTCCTTTAGATGGAGAATTCAGCTTTGCAACTTGGAGCAATATCAAAAGTTGTGGGATCATCAATGGCTCAGTTGCTTACAGCCGCTTCTCAAGTAAATTTATATTTTTAATAGATATAAAATATCTTTAAAAATGCAATTCATGTTTCTTGAGTAATTACAATGTCATTGTTTCTTAAAAGGGTAATGAAAACTATACTGGAATTGCTGCCCGTGACACTGGAAGTGCACTCAAAATCTTAACCAAGGCTGTTCGGGGTGTTGCTGCTACAAGCAATGACAGAGAAATTCAAACTAAGATAATTGACAATGCCAGAGATGTGATGGATAAGTCTACATTATTAATTCAAGAATCTCAACGAGCTATGAATAATCCTAGCAATCCTGATATCCAACAAAGACTGACCCAGGTATTCTGAAAATTATTCATTTAACACTTGCGTGTGGTATTTACTTATGAACTAATCTTAATTTTCATGTACCATGAAAGTAAATTTCTGAGACTGTGCTTTATTTAAGTGCTTTTTATATAAAATATGATGATGCCTTGCAAATAATAAAATCGAGTAGCAGTGAAAAAAAATTTTTATGAATTCTGAGATAAGGTGTACCAATCAGTAATGCTAACATAAGAAGCAAAGAAATGTATTTTTATGCATAGTGACTAAAAACAAAAGTATTTTTTAGAAATAAATGATATTTATTGCTATCTATTTTGAAATAAAGATGAAAACTTTGTAGAAAATGAGAATGTGTTGTGCTACAATTTCAATATTTTTAATTATTGTATTGTGTATTAAGTTTGGTATTAAAAGGGAAGATCTTTAACAATAACTTTCAAAAACTTGTCGAATAACAGGAAATTCAGCTTTTGAAGAAAAATTCCTTCATATTTTTCAAAATGCATCAAGTTCTTTTTGTGTGAAATTTGGAACAGTATCGGAATTTGCCAGGTTTTAATTATTCAGTTACTTTTGGGTTGACTTAAGCAAGTGACTTTGCCATAAATGGAGAATGTTTAATTTTCTGTATAATGCGTAGTATATTACACAGAATATCTGTATGGAGGGAAAAATTCTGTTAAAAAATTAGATTATTCAAAACTAAACTTGTTGCATATTTTCACAAATGAATGAGGAAAAAAAGTATAAACTGTTAATAAAATTTTATACAAAGGGAGGGATAGAGCTGAGGTACATAAATTTTAAATAATATATTTAAATAGTCTAATTCCAGAGGAATGGGATTTTTACACATTCTGTGTAATATTATCATCTAGTATTCTGATTTGTAAACGAGTGGAGGGATTGCAAAGTCATGAATGGTCATAATTGGTTTTATGAATATTGATGTCAGAAATATTTATATGAAAATTTTGAATTGTATGTGCCCAGATGTAAATTTAATGTAATCTTAATTATTAGAATTATGTTGTTTCTAATTTTGTGAAAGTAAATTTTTAAAATGATGTTCCATAATTAATATTTATCTCGCCCCCTTTCTTCTTCTTTTTCTTTTTCAGGTTGCAAAATCTGTTTCTACTGCTCTTAACAATTGTGTGAATTGTTTACCAGGACAGAAAGATGTAGATGATGCAATCAAAAATATTACAGATGCCAGCCAAATTCTTAATTCAAGAGAGGTAAGATATATATATATATATATTTTTCTTTCCTATTAAATGCATTGATCACATTAATATACTGTTTTCATGTGCTGTTAGTTATTTATATTTTTGTAACTTATTTTTTTTAATTAGTTTCCTCAATCTAACAAGCCATATATTGAACTTCAAAGCAATTTAAGTAATGCTGCTGCAAATCTGAATGTTGCTGCTACTGATGTTGTTGCTTCATCTAAAGGCTCACCTGCTCAGTTAGCCACGTCTTCCAAAAAATTTGGGAAGGCTTTCAATGAATTACTGGATTGTGGTGTTGACATAATTGGTGGCACTAAGGTATTTATTTTGTAAACATTCTGTAAAAAGTGCAATATGTGTTATATGATAATGTTTTTAAAATAATGGAGGTGACATAAATTAATTCACAATTTTTTTAAAAACTTTGAGCGTGTTTTAAAGCGTATTTTTAATTCTATGAAACATAAATTATGGCAAACACACTATATTATTAACGTACTAGATACAGTGTATAAGACCAGTGGTGACATTGTCATTCTGTACCTGTGTTTAATATTTCCTATATAATTAACAAAGCTGTTTGTTAACACACCAGACTAAATTTCTATGGAGTTTCATTATGAACAGTAAACAATAACAAAACCAGGAACTTTGTGTTTTGCTAATCTGAATGTAGCAAATACAATTGATTTTCTTATTAACAATAAACTGACAGAAAAACTACTTCAATGGAAAGAAAGTTCCACCTATGTTTTTCTTCCATGTAAATAACTTTCGGAAATTTCAGATATCTTCCCCAGTTTAAACAAAATTATTTTATAAAAGTTTTAAATAGTTAAGATTGCAGAAATAAATTCTAACAAAATGATTTGTATGGAGTTGCTTTTTGTTTTTAAATCAGCAAGGTGAAATATAAAAACTGAAAGTGCGAGAATAGGGGCTTTCCACTGAGGGGAAAGGCAGCTAACCTTTTATTTACCTGTTAAGTATTTTAGTTTATGGATATAAAAAGACTACTTTTATTTATGTTTTGGTACTTATCAATATTTTCTGTACTTTTTCGTATTTAATTTATAAAACAAATTTAAAAATAATCCAAATTTAATAAATATATGTGTATTTTTTTAGTTGTGGAAAGGAGGGAAGAGGGTGCATGCCCCTCCCCCCCCCAAAAAAAGGGTTGAGAACCACTATGCAAACATCTTGGTGGAAAGGGAATAAATAGAAAAGGGGCTTTGTCCCTGAAGGACTATTATTTTCATTTTGCGATTTTGCATTGGAAACATTAAAAGTCGGTTCACTTTTCAAACTGTTGCCACCAAATATTGCAGCCCTGTATTATATTTAAAGAAATTAAATAATGAAGAATGTGCATAAATGTATATATGTTTCTCACATTGTGATAAAACGATGGTATCTAGAGCCATCGAATTTTTAATGACTTTTCAAGCATTGTGATAAAACAACGGTACCTACAGCCATCGAATTTTGAATGACGTAACCCTGCTGAAAATATGGGCATCTGGAAGCCCAAATTTGGAATTTGTTTTATTATCGATTTCATATTTTGTAAAACTTTAATGAATTTTTTGTTAACAAACTCAAGGATTTCAAAGTGAGCAATGACAACGTTGTACAGAAAAAAATATTTTTATCTCCAGCATGTGAGACTGTGTATAGGAAATTCTAAAGATATGCTCCGTTTAAAATTATTTTGCGATGTTGCTCTTTAACTAAATTTTATGGTTTAAGTGCGAAGAACGTGATATTTAATAAATAAAGGTAACACACAAAATGTTTAAAAAAAACGGCCCTTTGGACATAATTTAAAATCTGAAACCTTTCAGATTTAAATTTTTTTTGTCTCTTCTTGTAATTATTTTCATAAAATTTTTGTTTATTTTCATGTTAATATTCATTATTTCATCTTCCCTATCATATACAGATTTATCTTTTTTGATTTGGTTTCCAGACTTATTTAGGCATTTTCATAAATTAAAATGGTATAATGTTATTTATATCATCCATTCTAAATGGATGATCTTTGTTATTGACTAACATGGAAAATTAATAGTTATATGTTAAAAAAGGTTCTGATAGGAAATCATTTTTTGAAATTCAGGACATTGAAGTTCGCAGTTCCATGGTAGTTAGTTTAAAAAATGTTTCAATGGTTTCAAGCAAGCTTCTTGTGGCTGCAAAATCTGTTGCTGCTGATCCTGGAGCTCCCAATGCCAAGAATCAACTTGCTGCTGCTGCTAGGTTTGTAAAAATTATTTACAATTCTTCTAAGTAGCACATTCCTTCTTCTCTGCCTTCCTTTTATCAGATATGAATTGAATTGGAATTCACTACTTTATTGTCTTTAATTCTTTATTATTATTGTAGATCAGTTACCGAAAGTATAAACAACTTAATCAATGTTTGTACATCAGCTGCACCTGGTCAGAAAGAATGTGATAATGCCATTAGAAACATACAAGTAAGATAAATTTTGCATTTCATTTATTTCTTGCTCTGTTTTCACATATTATGAATTTTAATTCATCTGAGCAATAAATATTGATATTTAATAAACTCTCTATACCTCATCCTTTATGCTAAAGATTTTGCTGACACCACACTTTTGCAGTAATAACTATGTTAGAAGTGCTATTTTCAGTAATTTTTGTTGTGAATATAACAGATACTTCTATTATCAATAAGTTAAGCTTAATTGCTATTTTTCTCATAGAAGGGGAGACATGTTTTCTGTCAGTCATCTGAGCTCAAATGTTTCACATTTTTACATATGAATCACCTAGTCTTATGAAATAATTTACTTCATCAAATAGTATGGAAGTATGCATTAATTCTCTGTCAGAAGATAACCCTCATTCTTAACTTATAAGCATGTTTGATGCTTTATTTGTGTGCTAGGAAGTGTTTAAGAGAAATCTTAAAATTGTAGCTGTTGGAGTACTCAGCTTTTGAATAGTAATGTTTAATGAGAACTGAATATTTCTAAAATGTTTTATGTTGAAGGTTAACTAATAAAAGAAGTGTTTAGCAGTGATGAAGTAAATATGCAGGAATGGGATGTGTCAGTCAAAAGGCACAAAGGAAATTCAACATCTGATCATAAAAGCTTTATTAATAAACTTAGTTATCAGTTTTGCAGAAACATTAACAGTCTTATTGTATTTATTTGAATGTATTGGACATTAATGACTTGATTTTTTAAATCGTATGTATTTTAAGCATAAATGAGGATATTGAAGTACATTTATTTTTGTAATTATTTTCAGAGCATGAGGCCTTTATTAGATAATCCAAATGAACCAGTGAATGACTGCAGTTATTATGATTGCTTAGATTCTGTAACTGAGAAATCCAAAGTAAGTTGAATAAATTTTTCATGTTTAATTTTTATTTTTTTATCTGTATAACATACTAAATTGTTTTTAAATGAAATTTTCAGAATTTGGGTGATGCTATGACAGGAATTGCAAACTATGCCAAAAAGAATGATCTTGAAAACTTTGGCGAAGCTGTAAATGATGTATCAACTGCTGTGTGTGGTCTTGTGGAAGCAGCCGCTCAGGTGAATTTAGACTTTCCTTAAATTAGTTTTCTTAAATTGTAATTAAACATCTATAGTCTAATATTGATTTGTTGTTTAAAATTTGTATGTTTTAGGCGGCTTATCTTGTTGGAGTATCTGATCCATCTAGTGTAGCTGGTCGACCTGGACTTGTTGATGTTGCACAGTTTGCCCGTGCCAATCAAGCTATTCAAACTGCTTGCCAACAGTTAACGAGTTCAGCCAGTAATCAGCAACAAGTATGTTGAAATCTTTTATTTCAAAATTTCAGAGCTTTCATGATATTAATTTCTTATTTTTTATTTATGTATTTATTTTTTAATAAAAGTGGCATGAAATGTTCTATTCGAATGTTTGAAAAAAAGAAAAATCATAGAAGTCACTTAATTATAATAACTATTTTATTTATTTATTTATTATTTTGGTGCTAAAAACTGAGCAACTTTATTTTAAGTATGGTCACACCTCATTATAAATTATCCTACTTATAATGTCACATCTTTTGAAGCTCCAGCTAAATGAATAGTACTTCAGTCTTTCAGTTTAGTGCATGGTTTGCCAGTCAAAAATACTGTTATCAAATCCTTCCAGTTTATTAGACTAAGATTTCTTTGTCGGGAATTTTGGTGCTTTCCAGGAAAGTAGTTTATTAATAGTAAAAGCATTATTAGTTGCATTCCCCCCCTTTTTTTTATTTATCTCATTTTTAGGGTTTTTTTTCCCTCCCAATACTATCTGGCTAGCTTCTTTGTTTACAGAACAGGCAATGTGGGGAGGAATAATGAAAGGAGAAAACTTAGCTGTAAAAGTTCTGAACTCAGTTACTAGCTCAAAACTTATAATATTACATGTACAGTTGCTCCCAAAAGTGTTCGTACACTTATGATTTTCATTGACATAGGGCTCTATCAAAGTAAACTTTCTGAATGAGATTTTACTAATAAGATATATTATCTATTCGTAACAAAATTACATGAAATGTTTTTTAAATATACGAAACTTTATTTTTAAGAAATTAATAATCAAAAAATGACAAACATTTTATCTCGCAAAAGTCTTCGTACACTTCAAAAAAATCTTGACATGTTAGTAAATATTTTCATTTTTCATTAAATTAATATTTAGTAGAATATCGTTTAGTATCCACAACAGCTTTTAAATGTCTGGGAATAGATTTTACTAGGTTGTTTGTAATATGTGTATCAATGTTCATCCATTCTTCCATCATGACTGTTTTTAGTTCGCTTTTTGTCTTGATGTCGTGTTTTCATAGCCTAACCTTCAGTTCTTTCCAGATGTGTTCTATGGGATTAAAATCTGGCGACTGAGGTGGTGTTTTCAAAAGCTGTAGACAATTATAGAGACACCACTGGCGAACATTGAGAACCGTATGCTTAGGATCGTTATCATGATTAAAAATTAAATTTGTTTCCAATACCCAAATTTTGAGCTGATAATTTTAAATTATCTCTTAAAATATTTAAATAAAGAGAATAATTCATTATGCTATCAATAAATACCAAATTACCTAGTCCTGATGCTGCCATGCACTCCCACACAAGAACACCTCCACCACCATGCTTAACTGTTCCAACTAAGTTCTTAGAATGAAGTTCCTCATTTTTTCTTCTCTGTACGTTATTCGACCATCAGAACCAAAAATGTTCAATTTGCTTTCGTCAGCAAATAGGACATTATTCCTGTACATTTCGGGTGTATTTATCATTGATTTTGAGAATGCAAGCCTTAGGTTTTCTGTTTTTCTCACTAACAAAAATCTTTTTACGGGCAGAACGCCCATGTAATCCAGCTTCTCTAAGAACTCGTCAAACAGTTTCGGGTAAAATTGAAGTAGAAAACTTTGCATTCAATTCTGCAGAAACTTTTACGGCGCTCAAACGTGGGTTTTTCACAAATTTTCTAATAATAAATCTCTCATCATATTTTGTTAACTTTCTAGGTCGACCTTTTCTTACCTTGTTTTCAATCCGATTTTCGTCTTTAAAGCATTTTATCACATACTGCACTGTAGAATGGAATAAATTAACTAATTTAGCGATATTTTGAATTGATTTACCACTACTATGGTGAAAAATTATCAATTTTCAAATGCTGTTTGTAATTTCTTTACGATTGCCACCCATTTTTCAATAATAAATAGAATATTATGAAGTAAACAATAAAAAATTAAAACAAATAATTTTTTAAATGCCACCACAATGCAAAAATTAAAAAAAGCAGCAACCGATAATTCTAATTTTGATTTAATCCAAACATATTTCAGTGTACGAAAACTTTAGTGAAATAAAATGTTTGTCATTTTTTTATTATTAATTTCTTAAAAATAAAGTTTTGCTATATTTTAAAAATATTTCATGTTATTTTGTTAAGAATAGATTATAGATCTTATTATTAAAATCTCATTCAGAAAGTTTACTTTTAATTAATCGATAGAGCCCTATTTTAATGAAAATCTTAAGTGTACGAATACTTTTGGGAGCCACTGTATGTACTGAATGAATACAGACATATTTTTGAATTTTCATTTATTAATAGTGGCGAAAAAGATAACAGTATCTTTTTCTGATTTATCAGTAATGTAATTATAGCCACAGTATTTTGTAAATAGATATGGAGGTAATGAATGTTGATAAGATTTTCTTGATATTGAAAGTGAAGGTAATAATTTTGGTGCAAAAGGGGTAATATTTAAAGCTGATGCATTAGATGTTTTAGGGATTGTAACAGGATTTTTAATCATAAAAAATCTGATGTACTGAAAACCATTTTAAAACTATTAATAATTTTGAGTTATTATGTTTTTAAAATCAAAAATAATCATTTTTTCAAACAGTGATTTAAGATAATTTTTTATCTAACACAAGTATTAACGTATTATTATATGTAGTAAATTATTTTCAAACAGATAAGTGTTTATTTAAATTTTTAATTTATAGTAAATTTTGTATTAAATATTTGAAATTATAGATTGATTTCCATTATTTATTTTAAAATAATTGTAAAATAATTTTTGTAATTATTCCTCATTTATAGATTTGTCTTTTTTTATTTTATTTTATTTATTTATTTATTTCTAAGAATGACATTATAACAAAATTTGATTGTGCATAATTAAAGTTTTCAAATTGATTCTTTTGTATTATGCTATGTTTACACTTATTTATCGCTTTTGTTTTAAATAGTATCAATTTTCTTTTCAATAGATATTGTCAGCTGCTACTGTTATTGCTAAGCATACTTCAGCGCTTTGCAATTCATGTCGCATTGCATCTTCAAAAACATCAAATCCTGTTGCTAAGCGCCATTTTGTTCAGTCTGCAAAAGATGTAGCAAATGCTACTGCTAATTTAGTTATGGAAATTAAGGTATGTAATTTGGCTTGTTAATATAAAAATTACTACAGCATTTTTTAACGTATAATAATTCATTTTAACTGTTTCAAAATAACTTTATAAACAAGGTAAATTTTCATATAATATTTAATTATGACTTGACTATGTTTTTGTTTTAAAAATTTCCTTTTAGAGAAGTATATAATGTCCAGTACTTCCATAAATGTCCTAGTCATGTATTTAATTTGTGTCTTCTGAATGTAAACAATTAAGCTTACACATTCTTCATGCATTTCTAGGCCTTAGATCAAAACCCAACTGAAAAAAACCGTCAAAATACTGCTGCTGCAATTAAGCCTTTGACTGAAGCAGTTGAAAATCTGACCACTTTTGCATCATCCCCAGAATTTGCAAGTATACCAGCTAAAATTAGTCAGAAGGTAAGTGTCTGATTTAAAATAATACCTTCATATGAAAATCATTGTAATATTTATTCATTTTGAGAAATAAAAATATAAACATAAATTTATATTGTAAAAAAATTGTAGATTAAAATTTAATTCATCGTGTAATATAATCCCCCCCTCCCCCAAAAAAATCCCTCAATTTTTAGAAAAACCATATTATTTCAAAAAAAAAAAAA
>KK120520.1:54682-68117 GCA_000611955.2 Stegodyphus mimosarum | reverse complement strand
GGGATGATTTCCTTCAAGGGAAAAAAATTGTTCTGATAGCCTTTTTTTTAACATAAAAAAAAATTACAAAAAGCTGCTTAGTTAAAATTTAGCTAATCTGAACTGATTAAATTTGCCAATATAACTCCCCCCCCCCAGTAGATGTCATAGCCAATTATAAATAAAATTTTCCTCTGATAATTAGTAAAATTAATGTAAGTTAATTAATATGCTGTAGTCACTAATTAGAATAAAGTATATATATATATATAATTTCATAATGTTTAAAAAATTTTGTTATCAGTATCTGTAATAATATAGGGTGGTATGTATTACATCCACCAGTTTGAATCGACAATCCTGCCAGAATGTGTATGTACGGCCTGTATACATCCATAGAGAGTTAGAAATTAGTAAATCATGGACTGTTTCAGAATGCAGAAGTGAAAATGTTCATTAGAACAGGTTTTGTCCCAGATTTTTAATGAGTACTTTGGTGGAACAGTGAAAATCAGCAGAATCGTAAGATGTTTAAAGGATATAATTTGTTCTAACAATAAGTACAAATAGGGCTATTCTGACTCCAGCTCTATTCTGACTACATAGGAGGATGTTATTGGGACATGTCATGGAAAACCTCCCAGTGCTCAGATAGCACAACCAAGCAGAAGTAGAACATTTAGAAAACATTATTTTCAGGGTTCATTTATTTGTGATATTGTCCTTATAAACTGCAAATACTGTTATTTATATATAGTTAGTTATAGTATACTGTTATTTCATAATCACTTAATATTACTACAATCATAATCTTCATTTTTCTGTTTAAAAATAGTAGATCAGTATGCACCCCATTTACATTTAATAAAATGTCTTCGTCATTTTCATTAATCACAGGTTAATATTATATATTTACTTCCATCACATAAAAATATGCATTTTTTTTAAATTTTAAATATACTATTTTGTAAAAAGTAGTTGATTTTAAAATTTCATATTTTATTAAAATTGATTCATGAACCTAGTGATGAAAGGAGGTGGTAGATAAGTATTCTTTTTGTTCAAAATTGTAATTTTGGACAATTACCTGAAGCTATGTAATGAATTTTTATTCTGTTCTCAACTGAGAGAGACTGTTCTCAACTTATTTCTGTTGATGTTATCTAAACTGCAGTAATGTTTTAGATTTGTAATTTTAAGATATTTTTATTTCCTAAATAGGCTAGAGCTGCCCAAGAGCCAATTACATCAGCTGGTAAAAGCATCATAGATGGTTCATGCAACATGATCCAATCTGCGAAGTCATTAGCTGTCAATCCTAAAGATCCTCCAACATGGCAAACATTAGCCAGCCATAGCAAAAATGTTTCAGATTCGATCAAGAAGCTTGTTTCATCCATTAAGTATGTTAACAAATTTAGATGTTTCAGTAATCATCTTCTTCCAAACTAGTGCTATAAAAAGATATATTTAATTGACAGCTTCAAATAATGCATTTTAATTTCCTGTTTTCGCATAATATCTTTGATTGTGTAATCCAATAATTCTTACAGATGGAATTTTAAATACTTTTGGCCAACTTAAGAAGCATACAAAGAGACTGAAATATAGTAGCTTTGAAATAAGAACTCATATTCTATGGAGTAATGTTGAAAAAGTGCTGGCCTTTGAATACTGAACTTCAGTGTGGTAATAAGCATATTGTGAAAAATGATAGTAGTGTAGGTTGGCTTTAATCTCTTCATGCATGAATAACAAACATACATAAAAATGCAGTTTAATTCTAGTGACAAATGAAAGTTTAGAATCAACTCGTACCATTAGCAACTTATGCATTTTTATAGTGTAACTACTGCCAGATTATATCTTCATATACTTGGAAGCTTATGTTGCCTCAAGATTACTTCATAGTAAATGGGTTCCTGAAAATTGCTATATTTCAATCCTTCTGTATTTTGCTTTTAAGTTTGTAATGACCTTTAGACTCACTGTATGGCAGAGTGGAATCCAAAAGCTCAGAGCATGGAGTCTAATTACTTATGCTGAGTAGTTTAAGGTATCAAAGCACAAATGCATTTGAAATGATCCCTTTATGCAGTGACACTCTTCGAGTTTCTGGAAGCTTTTCTTATAAGCCTTCTTTTGCAGTCTTGAGATGGCATTAAATCTGCATCAAAGGTGGAAAACACATAACATGCTATTTTTTATGTGGATGTTGCCTCATTAATCAATACAAATTGATATCCCTGTTTATAAATATGTAAAAATAACAGGGGTGAAACATTCAAATAGAATGTTAAATGTGAAAGCACCTAAATACCATCTTTGATGATAAATTTTATTATTTTTAGGGATTGTTGTGTAGGCTGATTATCATAGGAGGTGCCATTGTCCATTTTATCGCATTTCAGGCTGTTTGACAGATGGAAAAAAAGTTTTTTGTTAGCCCTTAGTCTCTCTCTCCTTTCTGATATATATATGCACACATACATGGAACTTTGAATTGCGGGAACTGGGATTTAAATACTTGTCACATAGAAGCTGAAGAGAATAAAGGAGTGAATCATTGGTGAACAAAATGGGGGGGTAACACAGATTAGCTGTAGTATTGGCCTTCACAGTATACTGTATTGAACTCAAATATATGTTGTACAGTAATGATGTCGAAGAAAATGAAGTTTAATCACACTTAGAAAGAATAAGGATTCTGTGTTGGTTGCATAACTAATATTTCACTTGTAAGTATATTGTTATTTCATAATCACTTAATGACTGACTTCTGTACTGTTTTCAATTTGTAATGTGATTATCAAAGTTACATTGTTCCATTCCCATTTCACTAGCTTGAATTTATAGAAAGCATTTATTGTATTAAATTTAGTCACTCACATGTTTTTGTATAACAAAATTTCTTAGATAAATAAGATTTTCTAGCATTTTTAAAAATTAAATATTTTGTTGAAATTATGTGTGATTTATGTATATGAAAATATACCCATTTAGTAATTGATCCATCAGGAAAGAAACTTTCTGAAATTCGTATAAAATTGTTTAGGCGTTTATTTCTTTTGAGCTTTAACACTCAATACAAAGCTTCCATCACAGTTATTTGTTGACGGTGACTAGTTTTTCAAATGGAAGGAAACTTGTTTCTGCTGCATAAGATAAAATATTGTTAATTAGTTAGTAAAAAAGTTGAAGCCATCAAAGAACGACATAAAGGCTGTAATTTTTTAAAAGATTCTGAAAGCAGTGTATTCTTTTTAAAATACAGTTAACACTATATTTCTCTTTATATGAAATATTTGCTTTCCTCTTCTATAAAGTAAAAAAAAAATAGGGAATGGTAATAAAATGAGATTCATTTCATTGCCTTTCTTTTTAAAGCAAAATTGTATATGAGCATCTCTTACATAAATGGCTTTGAAGAAACCAATGAAAAAAGGCATCCAAGTGAAATTTCCTTGTACTTCTAAAATAAGCTACATCCATATGCATAGCAAGGATTATAATAGTAAAAAGTGTGTTTAGTTAAAATCTAATATTTTTAATAATTTAATTATTGTCTTATGTTCTAAATAGAAAAATTGCATGCCGTTCATATACTTTCTTTAATTAAATATTCAACTTTATATTTACATGATGCCATTTACATCTCATGAAAGAAAGTCTCTTAATTTCTTTTTTTAGAGCAGATTAAAAAATGCCTTTTTTTTTTTTAAATTTATTAAAGTGTGATAATACATCCACAATTTCAAAATGGTGTCTCAATGTTTCTAAAGCTTCCAGTGCATCTGTAAAACATGTTAAAATCTCCTTTTGATTCAATGATTTTTCTATCGTTCAAAAAAAGTAAACTTACTTTCATGAACTACTAGTTTGGGACCTTCTCTTTATCCCAGGAAGAAGTGGCATGTTAGAGAGTGTCAAGGACTCACTTAATCTTTTGTATACTATGTATTTACTGATAATATAATCCTGTGATCTAATAGTTAAAGTTAACTAATATATTATGTTAGGAAAAAATAGTGATATGTGTGTGAAGTACAGAAGGTCATGTGGACATGCAGAGCACAGATCCACAAACAAAAGCAGCTTTGGGGAGGGGATAAGAACGATGTGATTTCATTGTTTGCTTAACACTATGACAGTTTCTTCATGTTTTTAAAGTAGCAGGGTTTCGATGACTCCAGCAACTAGAAGTGAAAATTCCTCTCTTCCATCAGCATTACAGTGCAGAATAATCAATCTTTTCTTGTTTATTTTTCGCAATGCAGACATGCCTTTTGTAGTCCAGTGCCTTATTAGGTATAATGTCAGTAAAATAACTCAGTTTCAGCACACTTGAAGATGTTTTTCTGTTGTATTCATTAATTGAATCATGGATATCTGTAATTTACTAATTTTCTCTCGAGTCTTCAACTGCTACATTTTCTCTGCTCAGATTCAGTCTCTGCCAGCCAAACTGAAAATTATATCATTTTAAGCTTGTAGAGACATTAGTTTTTTTTATGCCAGAGACATGAAAAATGAGCAGTGCCTTTGCTGGGACTTGAACCTGGACCTCTTGAATATGCATCAAATATGCTAACCGTTACACCATGAAGGCATGCTGGAAGGAGGGAGAAAATAGATTATATAGTCCTCCTTTTAAAGGGCAAATGGGATTAGGAGATTCAATCGCCAAATCCTGGAGGTGAAGAATCATCATCCATCACCCTTTTTTTAGTTCTGGTGCCACTGTAGAGTCATTAGAATTTTTTTTATGCAGGAGATGTGAAAAATGGGCAATGTCCTCACCAGGACTCGAACCTGAACCCCTCGGATACGTGCCGAATGTGCTAACCATTAAACCCCGAAGGCATGCTGGAAGGAGGGAGAAAGAAAATAGTGCTTTTCCTTTCATTCATTCTTTTGCTAATGAATAAATTAAAAGCTTGCATTTCTTCATACCATGAAATAAAGCTGATTTCAGAATCTCAGATTTACTATTCTGAATTTTAGATTGCTTATTTGTGTTTATTTGAATGCATTGCTATGAACCTTCCATCTTTAAAGATTAATAAAGAATCTCTTTTGCTGGTATTTTCAAAATTTTAAATAGCACTTGAAAAAAAAAAAAAAACAGAAAATTTTTCTTTGTGTTTCTTAACATATGTGTATTCTTCTGTGAGTGGTGTAACGGATGAATGGAGTAGGTATGTAAGTACTGTATTCAGTTTAACAGGGATTGAAGGAGGTGAGAAAAGACATTTAAAAGGACGTGAAGTTGATTCTGTCAGCTGTCCCTGAAGTTGTTGACACTGTAAAGATTCTTTTTATCTGAGGGAAATTATGACCTTTTTTTTTTCCATTGTGTAACTGAAAACAAACGATAAAGCGCTATGAAAGAGTATAAGCAATATATTCCTATTCCTCATGCAGGGACATGGAAAATGATTGTATAATTCAGTCAGTCATATAACTAAGATATGGCAATATCACTGTTGAAAATCACTAATATCACTGAAGAAAATTTTGCTTGATTACTTCCAATTCTCATTAGATTATTGTTATCATAGGTAACTTGTGTAATATAATGTTTTTTTTTTTTTTTTTTTCAGAGATAAAGCACCAGGTCAAAAAGAATGTGATGCAGCAATAGAAAAACTAAGTTCATGTATCCGTGATCTTGATAGAGCATCCCTAAGTATTATAAGTCAGAACTTAACTCCTCGAACAGATTACAGCTTGAAGGTAATTTTTTTAAAGGAAGCTGAATAATGTTTTGAAATTTTTCATTGTAAAATTTTTATTGGCATTAAGATTTAAGTACATTTTATTTCAGTATTAGAACCTTCACATCTTCTGATATCAATACAATAAGGGAGAGAAGATTGATGTTTTAGTTTTCAAAAACATAAATACTTAAAAATCTTTTATACTGAATTAATTACACATTGTATCAAAAAATATATAAATATTTTTACCTTTGCATACAGTGATGCTGTTTTTGGTATTATGTTAAAGGGGGGAACTTAACACCATGCAGCAGTTTTTAAATGTTGTAAATTTGTAGATTGTTAGTAATGTTTCATTTTCTAATTATATTATTTATTCTGAATGTTAGAAAGTAAGCTATTATTTTGCTTTGTTTTATTTGAAGGCAATGCAGAAATTCATATATAAGATATTTTGTATAAAAATATTTTATAACTAATAATGTTTCCTTTTACGGCTTCAATTGCCCTTTACTACGACAAAGGTAATTAAGATTTGGGTTGGAGATTCTTAATAAGTATAAAAATTAATTAGTAATATGGTCAGTAATAAGTTCCAGTATTTAACTAATATACATTTTGAGTTCCTTTACTTTAGTTTATACATTTACATAAGATTTCTGCTTCTAAATGAGTAATGATTCATCATTTCACAAATTCTTCCAAATAATACTTCAGATTTGTAACAAACTGTTTTGAGTCCTTATACATGAAAATTAAATACCGTATTGCAAAAATTCACTTTGCACAAAGCATTTGATTCACCAACAGCTGATATAACACCCTGACTTGCATATTTGAAACCATCTGGTTACTTTTTATTGAATAATTCTAATTAGGCTTAATCTTTCACACATTTGCTGCAAAAAAAAATCGATTACATCAATTGGATATTTCTTGGGATGTCATTATTTTTGACTATGTAAAGGTAAATTGGACATTAATGTATGCATATATTATATTTTATTTTTCTTGATAGGGTTATCAAGAGCAAATGGAAACCACTGCTTCAGAAATTATGGATAGGATAGATGGAGTACGAAATGCAGCAAAAGGGGAAGCTGAAAAACTTGGCCATTTGGTAAGTTTAAAGTCTAAAATACACTTTTCAGATTTGGTAAGTTTTAGCAAATACTTGTATATGAACTAATTATTCATTTATGAATGATATTTTCCAAAACTTTTATCTTGCATGTTAAAAATGCATACATTAAAAAGTTTGTTTTTTATATTTGCTGCTTTAGTATTATTAAATATTTGAAAACATTTTCATTTTAGCAATCTTCATGTGGTTTTAATTTCATATTGTTTAATAAAAAAGATGATAGAAAAAGTTTATTATTCTTATAGCTTACCTTTGATGGTTGAAATTTTGAGGTATGAATTATATGAATTTAATGTATTTTAAAATATTCCAAGTTATTAGTATATGAATGTAGTTTTTAAAACATTTTGCATGACTTATACAGTGGAACCTTTGTCTGATTTTCAAAGAGTATTTGTTGCAGTTTCGAGTAAATAATGGAGTTATTTTATAATTTAAAGTATTAAAAGAAATGTGGCTATCTATTGGAGACTAATAGATTCCACTGTATATTATATGTTATTTGGGTAATCTCTATAAATTAATAAGATGAATAAAATATAATTTTCCTTTAGTGTTTTTTAATCCTTTTATTAAAATTCTCCAGTTTTATACCCTTAATTACATTTATGTGTATTTTAAATGTGTCAGCTGTAGTCAATGAAATTATGTGAGGAAAAACTCATAACTTTTCAAACTATGATTTGGATGACTTAATGGTTAAACACAAAGTCATTCACCTTATCTAAACAGATATAAATAATAATTTAATAATCTAAATAGGTCTCTAATATAAATCTTTCCATAGCAAGAGCTGCTTATTTGAAAGGTGATAAGATGCAAATTATAATAGGTTTAATGATTTAAGAATGAATCACTATAAAAAGTGCTGTAGAGATTATGGCCATATGCATAAAAAATGATAGCTTGATTTATATTTTAATTAAATAAGTTGTGGTTGGTGGTAGTGCTGTATTGTTGTAATCTTTTCACTATAGAAGTGAGAGTTCACTGTTTCTGTAGAAGGCCTTTTTCTCCTTTCATGTTAAAAAGTAGAATCAAATCACAATGCACCAATATATTTTTATTTTAAATTCATTTTCAGTCATTCTCAAAGAATAAAGGAATATGTCATATTTGCATATTTAGGATATTGTTCTTAAGGTATTCTGCTATGTGATGAAATAGAGAAATAGAAAATTAGAGAGAAGAATAAATGTTATAATTTTGACTAATTCATGCACATGATTTTGTGCAAATTAATCTGACTTGTGAGAACTATGAAAATAATATATAAACTTATTGGCGTGCTATAAAATATTATCACTTCTGAATTTTTCTGAGGCATTAATTCTGATTTGAGTTAATGCATTTAAAATTCAAAGAAACATAATATACGAGAAAGAAGGAAGTCTAAGTCAGTACTTATCAATTTTACCATCAATGAAAGGAGCTTTTAGATAATGGGATTTTAATAAATATTAAAATTTCCATTTTTAAAAAACTTTTATTCATGCCTAATTGAATTTTGAAAATTTGGGTTCAGGATAAAGTACTCATATCTTGAACGAATGCAATAATTTTATTTCACTTGAATGGTAAACTGAAAATTCTCATTTTGAATCTGAGACTAGCAATTTCTTATGGGCGAAAAAAATAGTTTCACAGTTCTTATTACCGTAATTTCGGGTAGATAAGCTGTCCTGGTGTATACGCCGCACTTATGATAATTGACTGAAAAAAAATAAAAGTTCATAGGATAGGCCGCACCACCGCATATGCTCCAGCAAAGCATTCCGAACCATGGTACTTGTATGCATTTATTCAGTAATTCCCTGCCATATTGATGTAATCATCATCGATAACATTTTATAACATTTACAACATAAATATAATCAATAATATAAATAAATAGGAAAGAAACATCTTACTTTGAGCTTGCCGAAAACGAACGGATGAACTGATGATTTCTAATAGATATTATTTTTACGGCTTCAGTAAACTTTGATTATCACCATAAATTGCCATATTATGAAAAAGAATATGTAAATTAGATAAACAAGCAGAATTTTTAATTAAACTACAGTTATTTGTACAAAACCTTCAAAATCTGACTCATCAATGTCAGAATTAAATAAATTTAGCAAATGACCATAAAGATCAATTTCATCATTCTGTTCTAAATCATTTTGTTCAGCGTCGCTGTCTTCACTTTCATTTTCCTTTTCGATGATTTCCGATTTAATGAAAACTGATACGATTGTATCAGCTTCGGACATAAGGCAGCCTTCTCATATGAAGAGCTTTGCTCATTTGTCCAGAATTTGTAAAGGAGTGGTGTCCGCCGCTTTGCATCCATTCCTCTGTCTGCTTTCGTAGTTCATGCGTGAAAATTGATCCAGTGTGGCGGTAAATTTTTTTGTAAGTCCTCCACCTGGTGTCTGTGAGACATCGGTGCTAATTTTTTTTTGCTTCCGATCTTAGCGTATCCGCTAAGTGGGATTGCATTGAATCCAGAACAATGAGTCCTCGAGGTTGGAAAAAAGCACCTTTCCTTTTCCGATAAATTTCTCTCAGCCGAAACAACATCACTTCTTCACACATCCATCCTTTTTTGTTGCCGCAAAACATCTTTAGAATCTTTCTTAGATGTGTACTTCAAAAAAGCTATCTTTTTTTTTTCTTCAAGCCACTCCACGAGAAGCTTTTTTCCAACTGTTGTTTTGGTCCTGACAAATAATTTCCTTCACTTCATGAACCTGAAATGTCAATTAGGTCCAACAAAATTTTTTATGCCCATTTGTCAAGCAATTACTTTTTGTTGAAGGTAAATTCTAACTGTTGATACTGATAATCCACTTCTCTCTGCTCTAATGTCCATTTCTCGAAATTGTCTTCCAAAATAGGCCAGCTATGACACCAGTTCGACGAGATCTTTTATGCTTGGGCATTTTCAATAATTCTTCTTGTTCGGACTTCTACAACCGAATGCATCACTTGTCAACTTGAAATTCTTTAGCCGCAGTGAGATATCCAATTTCAATCGCTTTTTTTCACTGCCGAAAGCTTGAAAGCAACTGCATAACTTTTTCTTCATGTAGGAGCCATAATAATAATAATATTTTTTAAATGCAAATGATAAGGTAAACAAAAAGCAAGAAAGCAAGCTACAAAGCAGTGAAAACGTGTAAGAATGAACACAGCACATGGCAAGTAAATGTAGTTGTTTCCATTAAAAAAAGGGGGGGTCATTGGAAAACGTGGGTAAAACCATGAGTTTAGCAGAAAGTACATGCATTATGATGTCTTTACAGAGAACGCCACCTACCTTAGTTAGGCGAGTTGAGCTTATTGCATTGCCTTAGCGCAGTCTGAGGTTAAAATGTTGCAGCAAATTCTAACTTAACTGTTTCTGTTGTGCATAACTTAAAATCTGAACTAGCAAAGTTTTAAGGATAGAGGAAAAATAAAATTTCCTCAGAAACACTGTAGATCTAAATTTTCAACTTTTAAACACATATAAGCCACGGCTTAGCTACCCGAAATTACGCTACTTAGTTTTAGTTTTGATTTTGATTTTTCTATATCATTTAGTAGTAAATATTCCCAATTTTGGTCATTAATCACTGATCATTGGTAAAACTTACTGGAACCTCTAAATCAGTTGAGTTAAGAGATTAAGAAATAATTAAATTATATATATATATATATATAAATAAAACATTTTAAAGCATATAATAAAATAATGTTATATATATAAATAAAACATTTACAGCTTAAAATCTTTCAAAAACTTCAAATTTCTAGTTGATATATAATGAACAAATATTATTTGTTAAGCTATGTGTATACCTATTTTAGCTGTTATGAAACTGTGATGTAATATAGCTTGTGCTTGAGTTTGATTTTGTGTTACTGTCAAGCTTTCACTTTGTATTAAAATGAATTTATAATTTTCTTTCAAATTCTCTTTTTTATGCATGTATGTGATCAAAATAAAAGTAACATTATCATTTCTGTATTAAATTTCCTTCATAAATGTTCAGGGAATATGAGTTAATTGCTTTATATATTATCTGTTTGCTGCCATTATTATTATCTGCCAAGTCATTATCTTAACTTTAGCTATGGCAATTTTTTATCATAATTTTATATTTTAATAGTTATTGCCAACATTTTTCCTGCTCACAACTCTTCTATCATTATTTATTTTCACTCTCATGTCTAGACATCAGTAACTATTTAACTAACACCTTTCTTTTATAAAGTCTTTTCTTTCATGTACGCAGGCTTTAATAAATTTGAGGTTCAATTTTGATGGAATATGAATGTGTTTCTTATTTGCTTTTTATTATCATCATTTAAAAAAATTAGAAAGCTTTTGAATTTCTAATGCTATTTTGCTGAAACAGATCTTTTTTGTTGCCAAAATTTCATTAAGTGCCTGCCTTTTAAATTTCTATAAATGAATTACTAGCAGTGCGGTTTATAGTGTATAAATTCGAAGTTTTTGCAGGTTTCAGGATATTTTGTTTCAGTGTAATTCATGTTTCAGTGATTGCAAAATAAATCATTTCAAACAAACACCAAAAGTGACTATTTTTAAATGGACCATAAAATGCACAGTAAAAATTGTTTTAAATTCTAGGTCACTCAAATGACTTCTTTCTTTGAACCACTTGTTCAAAGTGCTATTGGTAGTGCTTCAAAAACTGTGAATTCAAAGCAGCAGATGGCATTATTGGATCAAACAAAAACAGTTGCTGAATGTGCATTACAATTGATTTATGCCTCAAAAGAAGCTGGTGGAAATCCTAAAGTAAATTGCTTTAATTTAGTAATAATTTTCTGTTCTCGTGTTTTTATTTCTCCTCATTTTTGAAAAAAAAAAAGTCTTGTTGTTTTGTTTATTATCATTATTTGGTTAAATCAGTTTTAAAACATATATTTTAGGCCACTCATGTGTATTGCGAAATAGATGAGTCAGCAGAAGGTATGAAAGATGCCTTGCAAGATCTGCTGCAGACATTAGAAGCTGCAGCTACTGAAGCTGGTGTAGTTACTGGTCTTGTTGAAACGATAAATAAATCTATTATAAAAGTAGGTGTACAGTGTCTTTGACATTTCTTAATATACTGAAGAAATATTGCAAAATTTGATCTGTATTTCGTAATTATTCTATTCTTTTTGAAGGTTGATGAACATCAAATGAATAATGTTCCTGAAAGTTCTTTTGTGGATTATCAAACTCGAATGGTCAATCATGCCAAAGAAATTGCTCGGCTTGCTCAGGAAATGGTAAATTATTTTGTCATGTACCTTTTGTATTCAGAAAGCTGAAGTTCTTATGAATTTGATTAAAATCTATTTGTCATTTATTTAATTATTGTATTTTTTACAGATTGCTAAATCAGGTACTGATGCTGCCCAACTAGGACCACTTGCTGCCAGACTAGCACATGAGTTTGCCAATATCGCTTCAGATACACGAGGAGCTGTTGCTTCCACATCAAATCTTGATGTAATTTTCTTATATCTGTAGTTTTTAAAAAGAACTTCAAAATGTTTGTGCAATAATAAATGAAAGTTGAATGCAGATCAGTAATGCAAGAAGTTATGAAATTTACAAAATATTGCTGTATTTCTTAGTTCATCAGAATGTGTGAATTAGTTATTTCAATTCCTATGGTTAAGTCTTTTACTGCGAAAATTTTGTGATAGAAATAAGTCTTTTAAGAAATATATATATTTTTAAGGAGGAGTTTTGCTGCATGATGGCTTAAATTGGTCATTAACTTAGTTTTTAGAAATATGTTGACTATGCCATATCAGTTATTTTTAATAGTTATTGGTTGTTAAAGATTATTGCTTTATTCAGGTATTCATTATCGAACTGTCAGAGTATTATTCGAGTTAAAAATTAGTTCTTATGTAGGGGTTATGAGATTCTCCCGATAAAATTACTTTTTATGTTTTATGTTTTAATTAATGAAAAATTTGTGGGTAGAGTATTGTTTTAGACATGCTTCTTTTGAGATTTTGAAATTTGTAAAGGAATTAAATACCATACAAAGTCCCAGACCCGTAATCCTCAGGACTTTGATGATTCCAGATTTTGAAAATTTCCACAGATACGTCAGTTTAAATCTAGTAAAGTGACATGCAGGAAATAGGGACATTGGGACACATTGAGACTTCTTTTTTAGGTCAGACAGAAAAATGCCAACCCACTCGTAACCACTTAAGTGCCTGTGTGATCCTA
Organism: Stegodyphus mimosarum; assembly: GCA_000611955.2. Lineage (NCBI taxonomy): Eukaryota > Metazoa > Arthropoda > Arachnida > Araneae > Eresidae > Stegodyphus > Stegodyphus mimosarum. The sequence goes on along the minus strand of KK120520.1, from coordinate 55,033 downwards.
GCCAGCATCAATATATCAATCAATTTGTTGTCATTGTCCACCCTGCAACTCCCTAGTCAGCAGGTATTTCAAAATGATATGCTGAGGTGCTCCTGTTTTGTTTTATTGAGTGTTATATTCTCCATTCCTTTACTTTGTAGGCAGGTTTTTTTGTTTGTTTGTAGTTATTGCTGTTTTTGTTTTATTATTTTTATTTTATTCATATATTTATTTACTTATTAGATTGGTGATATCCAGAGGTCAGAATGTTGAACATCTGGATCTGGGTCTTTATACTACATTTAGTTGTAAATTCTAAATTAGTTTTGTGGTGGATATGAAACAAGCAAAATTAATTTATGTGACATTGCT
>KK120520.1:0-54634 GCA_000611955.2 Stegodyphus mimosarum | reverse complement strand
ATACATATTTTGAAATCTGTTACTAAGATTTCATATGCTTTATTCTTTCAGGTTGCTAATAGAATTAAAAGTAGTGTACAAGATCTGGGTACAGCATGTATTGATCTTACAAAAGCTGCAGGTGCTTGTCAAAGTAATCCTTCAGATACTTATAGCCAGAGGGATGTAGCAGATAATGCCCGTACAGTTACAGAAAAAGTACATATTTAGAATTTTGTTTATTAGCCACATATATGCACTCTTTTTGTATTTAGTTGGTGTTTTACAGTAAATTTGCATGTATGTACAGGATCCACTCCTTTATGAACAAGTTATGTTCAGAATGAGTTAAAATACTAATACAAATAAATAATAGAATTCAAATTTCTAATGCAATACATTATAAATAGAAAATATGAATAAATGAAGAATTGATTGACTATAAAGTACTTGGGATAGCCCTCTTTAAGGCATGTGTGGATGAGGTTAATCTTCATGAGGCATGTGTGGATGAGGTTAATCTTTATATATTCTAAAATGGTTTTCTTAAGAAAGTGCTTAGATTGTGTGAATAGGTTTTCTTTTTCTTTCATTGTAAGCAACATTAATGAGACTCCCAAAATTTGTTTATTTTCTTTTTCATTTATTCTTCTCATCTTATTTTTATATATATGTGTATCTTCTTTTTGAGAGTGGTGGACAAATTTCACTTTCTGTGAACAGATTTGTTTATATTGTAAGCTCATAAAATGAGCATTTATGTAATATACACTGATAGAAAATGAAATCCCAACTCCAAGGAGTTGAGTTAGGTAAATGAAATTTTGGAGGTATATTTGGCATCTGAAAGATAACGCTTATTTAAATTTTATGCTAGATTAATAAATATAGCACTAGTAGTGACACTATGAACATGCAAATCACGTTTGATTTAAATATGCTATGTTAACTTCATGTGCTTTATTTATCATCTGGATTGGGCACTGTGAGTGAGATTTGAGTGAAGAATGCCTTTAAGGAGATGACGAAGGCACTATAGACAGCTTACTGTATTCATGGTGCAGGCATGTTGGAGAAATGGTTACCAAAAGGTACTGTCTCAAGAAGGCTGGGATCTGGTCACACATGAACTACCACTCAAATGGAAGACCACTGTATTTGCTGCATGTCTGTGGCACATCGCATTGCATTTGCAGCAGACATTCGAGCTTTTGTTGGCACCAGAGCGACACAGTGAACTGTAGTAAATCAATTGCTTTACGAACAGCTCTGAACTGGATTCTCTGTAGCGGCCATATCCATTACTCCAAATCACTACCATCTGCGATTTCAGTGTTGTCAAGCTAGAGCTCATTGAAGGAAGTCTGTTGCATTCTCAAATGAGAGGCATTTATGTCTTGGTGTCCATATATAGATTAAAAAGTCAGGTGAACACTTAGAACTAAACTGCCTGTAGCATAGGCATATTGGACTTACAATAGGAGTTAATAGCAGATGCATTCTCTTCGTATCCCACACACCTTGAATACAAATTTTTTATCTCAGACTGGTAGTTTCACTGCTTGTGCTGCCTTTCTTGAACAATATTCCAGGGGATATTTACCTACTGGATAATGCTCATCCCTATACCTTTACATATTGCTGTCAGCCACTGTGCTCTGTGGAATGTCAACATGTTGGCTTGGCCTGCAAGATCACATGATCTTTCTCTCTTCGAGCATGCAGAGGGCATGACTGGACGATAAATTGAACATCATCTACAACCAGCATTATGATGATTTAAATGGCTAGTGTGATGGACATGGAACTCCATACCACAAAATGATGTACGCCGTGTGTAAGACACAATGCATGCACGTTTGCATGCTTGCATTCAACATCGTGTCAACTACAGTGGTTTTTAATGTACCACCATTTCACATTTTAAATGGCTGTTGTCATGCATACATTAACTTGTGACAAAGTCAAATATATTACCTAGACAAATATGTTGCCTAAATTTCATTCCTCTAAATTGATTTCTTCGTGGTACTGGGATTTCAGTTTCCATCCATAGTATATGAACACTCTCTACTTTATATTATTTATCTTTCTATCTATCTATTTATACATGTATCACTACTCTGCGTATATATATATATAATTACAAAACTTTTTTTTTTTACATTCCTAAAGGTTTTTGGATTAAAAATGTATGAAAACATTCTTAGGTGGAAGAACACAGAATAATATTCTTGTGCATTCTTTCATGTATCAGAGCCTTCCTCTCTTGTCTGATTCTCTCAATTTATGAAGTTTTAGTAGAAAGTAATTACAGAACTGTTGGTATTAGAGGATATTAAAAAAGATTCTGATAGCAAAACTATCAGTTTAATCCATAAAATTCATTCATTTTTAAATATTTGTAACTCAATAGAATTTAACCCTGATATAAATTAAATTAATTTTTGGTAAGTATGCATTGAAAAAGTATACAATTTTTTCATGTAATTAGAAATAAATGAAAAGTCAAATAGAATCAGCAAAATATGTAAATTACAAATTATGTTAAATGCTTAAAAAATTAAACATTTGATGTGTGAAATCATAATTTTTACCTTTTCAAAGCTGAAATACTAAATCAGAATAAATGAGTTATTTCAGTTATTCTTGTCTTGGAAAACCAGTCACTGATAACCATCAAAGATAGCCATATGGTTCCATATTGTTGTGTTCTACGGGTTTGTGGATTTGGAGTGATTGATGACAGCACTTGATGAAGAATCAAAAGACAATTTATTTAGGCAGTGTTACTCAGAACAGTAAAAAATCATGTTTACAATCGTCAAAAAGTTATGACAAACATGCTGAAACAATCCACAACACAGCCTTCAGGCTATAATGGTGAAGACAGCTTCACAGCAAAACACTAAAATACAGCTCCCTACTCAGTCAATCACTCTCGGAGCTCAACTCGATGATACAACTGCTATGTACTGCTACGCCACATACAGGCAGGTTTTATATAGCTTTTGGCCTGCCTTCAAGAACATTCTGGGCCAAACTGGTGAGAATTTGTTCTAGAATGTTCTTCATCCGTCTGTGGCATATCACCAATTTTGTCACCAAATGGGCAATTTCGCACCAAATCTGGCAACCCTGCCACTCCTTGCCATCTTCTGGCAACCCTAAATCCTCTTGTGGGAGAAGCTGTCTTACCGCAGCTGGGAATTTTGTAACACTGCCTTCTCCCAAGGACTGCACATCCCGGGCAGTACAGTCCATGGTCAGAAGCCAAATTCGATACAAACAATAGGTAATAAAACAAACAAATAAGGTAAATAAACAAGCAAATATTTACACTATTTACAAGTTATATACACAAATTAACCACATAACAATTTTAAATTATATAAATTAAAGTTCAGAATGAATTTCAGTCTCAGGTATTTCATTAAGTTATACCCGGGTTAAATACATTTTCACTGCTGTTCGCAGATGTGTTTCTGTTTTGTCTATCACAGTCATATCATAGTCTGAAGATTCATCCACAGGAAGATCTGAAACTATGCCGTCCACTCTGTAGCTTATTCCCATCATGTGTACAGTTCACCTCGATACTTTAAGCAGTTGGTACATGCTTATTTACCTCTATTTCCTGAAAACCAGTTCCAATTTTTAGTCAGACCTATGAATAGAATCCAATTCTTTACAAACAGAAGTATCCTGGTTTGGAATTAAGTTGGTGTTTGTACAACTTGTATTTGGAGAAACACACTTAGCTTTTGAAGTGGGTAAATTTTCTTGCAGTACTGGAACACTCTGCATAAGCTGTGAATCAGCTTCTATCTCAGCATCACGTGAATTTTCATATAGTTCAGTACTTGCTAACTGCGACTTTGTAACTTCACTATCAGTTTCTGCAAATTCAACAATCGCATTTTCACTTTCTTCCACTTCTACTTCAGGCATTTCAGAATCAAAAGCTTCTTTCCCATCTTTTATTCATGTTTTCATTCTTTTTCTTTAATTCTGTTAGATGTTTCATCCATCATTACTTGATCTTTCTCAGACACTTCACCAGCTGCTGTTTCTTTCATTTCTTCATTCTTTGACTCTTCAAATGCTACTTTTGTCATTTCCACATCTTCTTTTATGGCTCCAGTTTCTTCTGTAAGCTTATAAGGTATATCTCCCTCTTTCGTAGCGTGCCTTCGTGGTGTAATGGTCAGCACACTGAGCCGGAATTTCAGAGGTCCGTGGTTCGATCCCCGGCGAAGGCATATGCATATTTTTCCTCTCTCTTGTTCCAAAAAAAATACCTGTCTCTACAAGCTCTACTTTCATCTGTTACAGTGGCTCTCACAGCTCTTCTTGGTCGAGGCTTTTACTTCTTCTCGACATGAATTTATTTTGATCACTGAATCTTCTTGTCCGACCTTCATCTCTTCATATCCTGCTCTCAACTCTTCCAGTCCGGCTTTTACATCTGCTAAAAAGTCTGTGAACGTTTCCTCCACCATGGCTTTTTCTTATAGGCCACTGGAATTCATTCACAAATCCCACTTCTGACACCAGTTGTTGTGTTCTACGGGTTCATGGATTTGGAGTGATTGATGACAACACTTGTTGAAGAATCAAAACGCAATTTATTTAGCCAGTGTTACTCAGAACATTTACAGGCATTGAAAAACTAAGATAAACATGCTGAAACAATCAGCAACACAGCATTCAGGCTATAACGGTGAAGACAGCTTCACAGCAAAACACTAAAGCTCCCAACTCAGTCGATCGCTCTTGGAGCTCAACACACTGAATAACTGGATAAAACTGAATGATACAACTGCTATATACTGCTACTCCGCATACAGGCAGGGTTTATATAGCTTTTGGCCTGCCTTCAAGAACATTCTGGGCCAAACTGATAAGAATTTGTTCTGGAATTTTCTCCATCCGTCTATGGAATATCACCAATTTTGTCATCAAATGGGTAATTTCATGCCAAATCTGGTAACCCTGCCTCTCCTTACCATTTTCTGCCAATTCTAAACCCTCTTTGCCACAGCTCAGCACTTTGTAACAGTAAGTAGTAAGCTAACATTCGTTTGTGACTATCAGACAGACCTCATATTTTTAATGAAGGGTCAAATGTTTCTCAATTTGTTGTTCTCCTAAAAAAGGTTCTTCGGGATTAACTTATCCTAAATCGATTTTTTTTTTAATATGAAATAGTTTGATGCCACTAGATTGTTATAAATTTCTTTAATTAGGGATCATTCAGCAAAAAATGAGGAATAAATTTCAATTGAAATTTAAATAAAATAATTATGCTTTATGACTTTTGTGGTGTTAAAATAATGCATTTGAAATTTATATTAGTGCAGTTCCTAAATGAACAAAACAGAAAGAAACTCTTCTGAATTAAAAATGATAAGTTCACTACTTACACAACTATTTCTTTGACTTTTGATTTATTTCCTGAAGTTCTGTTTCTGACTTGCTACTAATTAAAAATATTAGAAAAGCAGTGATAAGTAACAAAGCAATAGCTTGATGAAATTAATAATAGAAAGTTACTCAATAAATAAAAAAAACCTAAAGGCTTTAAAAAAAATTAAATATTTGTAATTGTGTGATGAAGGTAAAATAAAATATGAAAATTAATAAAATGTAATATTATGCTGCATAATCTCATTTTACTATTATTGGGTAGCTGTTATGAAATAAAAGTGTAAGCATTAATTTTATAATATCCTTATCTGTAGCTTGAAATAATAGCAAGCGTGAAGATTTTGCAATTTATTGATTAGGCATCTGGTGGCAGATAGAAAAGTTTGTAGCTGTAGCCTTAAATTGTTTTAGTGTTCTTCAAATTAAAGAAATGCTGTATGGCTTAGTTTTGTTGTGCACTTTTGTAATATTAAATATTGCAAATTGTTTTAATTTTGTGAGTTAAATTTTTTTTTAAAAATGTTGTTTCTAGGTGTCTTATGTACTTGCTGCTTTGCAAGCTGGATCACGAGGAACTCAGGCTTGCATTAATGCTGCTAGTACTGTTAGTGGAATCATAGGTGATCTTGACACTACAATAATGTTTGCTACTGCTGGTACTTTGCATGCTGAAAATGAAAATGAAACTTTTTCAGATCACAGGTAATAAACATTTTGGGTTTTTTTCCGTTCCCCTGTTATAAATATCTAATATTTTTCTGATAAATTAGAAGCACATTTTTTCTGATAGTAGTATGATTTTTATGCTGTACATAATTTTACCATGGTTGAAAAAATGCCAGGTTTCCACAAGTTTTTCAATCACATTCATAAAAGTCAGCAAAAGTTTCCTTCAAAGCTGAATGCTCTCTGTATATTTGAAAAGGAAAGCAGTTACCTATTATTTCAGTGCAAGTTTCCAATTTTTTAACCCTTTTTATTTAAATGTGCATGTCTTACCAGTGTGTTGAAAAGGTTGTACTTTAAAGTACAAGGAATTTTAAATTATATCCCGTGATAAAATTCAGATTTCATGTGCATGATGCAGATATCTTAAATTAATTTTTTTTTAATTTATTTATCTTTCAAGGTGCTATACTTTTTACATATTCAGTTAATACTGCTATATATATGCCAAGCATTTCACTTAGTCTTTAAGTTATTTTTATATTAAGAATGTAATTTCCAACTGCATAATACCTTGTTTATAAAACTGAAGCTGAGGCAGTGATTTTTGCAATTAAAACTGAAATGTATGTTTTGTTATTTTTAATTTCAATATTTATATAAAGTATTTGAAGTTTGGAATTACTATTGATACTTGAGTGATTTAGAACATTAGTATTAAAATATGCTTTTACAAAAGACAGGAGACAAGCATTTTATTAAATGCTTTCTGTTTTGTGTATGCATATACTTTTAGAATGTGATATTTAATTTATCTATAATAAAACTTTTAGTTTGATTTCCATGTAATTCATTACCCTAATCTTTCAATCTGTTGTCATGCTGAATTTTCATTAAAAGGGAGGGAATTGATTATATTTTTTTCTTCCTAATAATTTACTTGAAACAAAGAAAATACATATTTTCACATTTTTTTATTTCAAAAACAAAATAAACATATCACATTTTGTAAAAAAATATGTAAATGTTCCATATCAGATTCACTCATGTGATTGGCCTTTGTGATTTTCACTCGTGATTTTTCTGATTTTAAAAAGCACTAAACTTTTTTAGGGAGGCTCATAACTATGAAAATCTGGGATACTTTTTTTACGTTTTTCAGCATGTCATTATCATGCATACTTTATAATTTAAAAATGAAGAAGTGTGCAAATATACTACAGATTAGAATTAAGAAGTTTTTTTTTTCTTTTTTTAAATAATATATAGAATTTGCACACAGATATGTTCAGTATTCTAATCCTGTTTATATATCCCTATTTATTTCCCTTGCATACTTCCTTTATTCATGTAAATTATTATTTTATTGACTTTCTTGGCTAATTCTGTTAAGATTACTTTTAACTTTTCTATTCTCTTTTAGAGAAAATATCCTTAAAACAGCCAAAGCTCTTGTAGAAGATACTAAAACCCTTGTTGCTGGGGCTGCTTCTAGCCAAGAACAACTTGCAGTTGCTGCACAGAATGCAGTAACAACTATCATCCAGCTGGCAGAAGTTGTGAAACTTGGTGCTGCTTCACTTGGTTCCAATAATCCAGAAGCTCAGGTAAGTTTTCTTGCAAGAGACCAAAATAAAATTATGCAATTGAATGATCAAGTTCATACTTATAAATGTGTTACATGCCATTTAATTTGAAAGCGGATTGTGCTGTATTATTTTCACTGTTAATCATTAAGGTTTCACTTTTAATCATAAAGCTGTTAAATGAAAGTTTTAGCTTTATAAGTAAAGTAATGAAAATGTGAAAGTAAATGTCTTTTTGCATGATTAAAAGCGAAGTTATTAGGTTATTCAGTCAATAGGAATTGGGGGAAAGCATATTTTTAGGTTACTATTAGTATTTTTTTTTTTTTAAATTTATGAAATAGTAAATTCATATGTGGGGAAGGCTCATTCATAGGTTATCGGTATTTTTTTTAATTTAATCATAATAATTAATAAAATAGTAAATTCAAGTGCTGAGTTAACTCCAGTGTCATCTGTATATATATATATTGCAGATTTTTCATAGGTAATAAACTTTTGTAAAATAAGATTTTGTGTAATTTGTAATTCTTGTATATTTTAAACTTGTATTTTTACTTTATGTTAAAAATTCAAAAGTTTTACTTTTTTAATTGGTATAAGTCACAGTGGAATTTAAAATAAAAATTTAAAAAATCTTGCATTTTATACATTGCCTGAATTTTTTTTCATCTAAAAAGAACTTGTTTATGTTATATGATATTTCTGCACTTTTACTAAAAGAGATAAATATTTCAGATTATAAAAATACTGTGCTGCATGAGGGTTTTCATAGTTTTGCCTATTCTTGTATAGATAGATTATTTGATTATCTATAAAAATACAATATTCACAGTATGTTTCAAAATTGTTTGCTTTTGGTATAAAATCAAAGTATAAATTTTTTTAAATATTAAATAATAATCATTTCCATGTAATTCTAAGCTTAAAACTCTAATGAAACAAAACCTCTGATTCCATATTACAAGCTCAGAAAAGCTATAATGGTAAAATACCCAAAATTAACCCTGTCTTAATTGACCTTAAAAACAAGAGTTTGGAAGATAAAATGGGAAAATTTTACTTCATAAAGAATTAAAATAATTCCCGATTTATTAAGCCAGATTTTTAAATGTGCTCCATGCCCCCCCCAAAAAGGTGGTGGCAGAGAGGGATAATGATTAGCATTTTATTAGAGCAGCAATCAAAATAGTTCTTTTTCCAGTTGGCATTCTCAAAATATTTTATTGGCTGAAAAAAAAATAATAATAATCTTGAGAATACAGCTGTTCTTTTGATTTCAGTTCTGTGATACAGTTGTTGATTCTTTTTAATAATAAACAATATTTTACTACTAATAACTAGTTTGTGCCAAAAAAAATTGTACAGTTTTGATATGAAAGCTTGGGACTAAATGTTATGGTACAAGGTTTCCGAGTTTTCTTTACATTTTCCTTTGTAATTTTTACAGTGTACTTGGATTATTTGCACCTAAAAAATTAAACAGCAAAAAATGATTTAATCCATATTTATTGAATACTGTCTTGTTATATGCTATATCCACAAAATTGCTTACCAATTTTTATTTTTGCTACAATTGGTCATAGATGTACTTTCACTTACAAAAATGTTTTAAATGATGCAAATATTCATGTTTTAGTATTGATAGGAATAGAATATATAGTATAGAATGTAAAGATATCAGTTTTGTAAAAAAATACAAAATTTAACTTTTTATAGGATCTCTCAGTTCCTAACCTATATTTAGTGAAATTTTCTTCTCATCATGAAAAATAAAACACACAACAGGAAAAAATTGGCCAAGATATTTATTTTCAAAATTTTCAGTTTTTGACATAATTTTGAACTTATTTTGGAGGGTTAATTAATATAAACTAGAATAATTTGAAGTTGATTTTTATAAGCTTTTGTTTAGTGTACTACTGGAGTTTGTCACTATGATCAAAAATTTGTCGTTGTTATTGATTTTTAAACTACTTCCTGATAAGCTATTGAGTTAAAAATTTTGTACACATGCTATTTGTGGATGACAATGCAATTTGATGAAGTAATATTTTCAAAATTCGGCTAAATATATTTTTTTTAATTCTATATTGAAAGGATTTTTCTTACCTTTGTTTAATGATCAAACTAAAAAGTCTCAGAATTTTACTTTTTGCACCATTTGATAAGAGTTTTAAAGTAAATAATTTAAATGAAATGTGTGTGAAATTACAACTTAATTACTTAATTTCAAATTTTTTTCACAAATTTTCGAAAATTCCTCTTTGAGGTATATATAATATATGATTTTAAAATGTGTCAGTTATGAAGTTTTCACAGATTATAAAACAAACTCTTGGCCACACTTCAAAGCAAAAATGATTTTAAAAGAAAATAGAAACTAATGAGGCAATTTTTTATTTTTATTTTATTTATTTATTTGTTTTATATATATACACACTATGTCAAACATTTGCATTAGGCATTTTTTGACTATTTTTTTAAATTTCATAAATTTGCATGCATTTTTATTAGTGTTTCATTTTAAAAGCTGATTTCTGTAATTTTATTATGGTATGTAAAATTATATTTTTATGGGACTTGAGATTTTTAAGCATTCAAAAATGTACCTATTATAAAGACTTCAGATTTTCAGAGGTTATAAATACATATTCTTCACCCTCTTTCTGAAGAGTAACTTAAAAACTGATAAAATAATTAATAAGCTAAAAGGAGAAAAGTGATTTATCATATAGTGTAATGGGAGCAAGAGATTAAATAATCCTCTTTGCAAAATTCATATATAAATTTACATCATAAATGATAAAAATGTGGTCACCTAAATAACAAAATCTGTTAATTGAATTGCATTATCAAATGTAGAAGCCATTATGCTTAAAAGTTTATCAAGGGCATCCTATGATTTTATTGTTCGTGGTATAAAATTGTAGATGAATTTTGTAAAGAGTATTTACTATTTTGTTTTCATTAAACTATAATAACTTTTTTTCTCCTTTTAGTTTATTATTTTATCAGTTTTAAACAAAAGGTATTTTTTAAAATCATCTTAATTCCCTCCTTTAAATGCCAGTGTTATTCTTATGTGATTTAATAATTTGTGACATTTTGTAATTTATAATTTCTTACACATGCTATGCCAAAGGAATTTTCATACAAGTAATTTATAAGTTTTTATAATAAGTTTTCAAACACAAAAATTTTATTATTAATATTCTTATGCAGTTTTATTACTTATCATAATCATAATCAAATAATTATAGAAACAATTTATTTTTAATTTATGAAAATAATGTTACATATGAAAATACTACAGATTGGACATGTGACAATACTGAAACTAGCCAATGCTTTCAAAATTTTGTGAATAAGATCTCCTTTTTTGAACAATATTACGTTGGTCAATGTTTTTGACAATACTCTGCATAGAAATATTTGTCACTTAATTTATTAACATCAGAACACCTTTTTTATAACTGATAATTTATTTTTAATTAGAAATATTTCAGTCTTCAGTTTGTGTGTGGCCTCTGATTTCCAGTTTTAGAACTTTTTTTTTTTTTTTTTTTTTTTTTAATAATAAGTGTAAAACTTTCTTGAATCAAGGTAAAGGGACCAAAGGAATCTGTACTAAATCAGATTTTGTAATTTTTACAAATATTTTTTTTAATTTAAAAATACTGGAACAGGAATATTTGCATCGTTTAAAAAGTTTTTATAATTGGAAGCGTATGTCTCTGACTGATGTTTGCAAAAATAAAGGCCATATGAAGACTATTGTGGACATGTTGCAGATTTGAAGTGTAACCATGTACAAAGAAAATAATACAAGTATTAAAAAAAAACTGGAGAGAGATGAAATATGAGAATTTTTTCAAGAAGTATCTTTTTGTAAAAAATGCCCCAAAGATTTTTATGTTAAAAAAATTATATATCCAGCTGTGCATTTACTTTCAAAATAATTTTTACCCTTGTAAACAAAAGAAAAAAATAAATGCACTGTTTACTAAAACCCAAGTAGTAAGATTTTTCCTACACTAAATAATTACCTCAATTCTGCCTTTACATTCTATGCATGTCCAATTGGATTAATATCACTACAAAAAAATCTTAAGATTTAAATTTTTAATTTCTTAAAAGATTTCTCTGTTTTTTAGCTCTTGTTTGTTTGTCATGTTTTCTATTTTTAATGAAGTCTTTGCTTGTGCAAGAATTTTTCACCAATTTAAACATTTTTGTTTACTTTGCAAAATGTTAACAAATTAGTTAATATTAAAATACAACATCAAAAATGTTAAAGACAAATAATTTCATGGCATGTATTAGCCATATAAATTCTAAATTAACATTGAAGAGTAATGAAATGTACATATGAAAGCTAAAGCAGAAAATTTTTTATAAATTAACAATCCGTATTTACAGTAAAAAAAGAGTGATAAAATTAGTTTGCTTTTGTAATCAAAATGTGTTATATATGTAGTGAATCTTTGTTAAAAATTATATTTTCATATACATGTAAGAAGAAAATCTTCATTCGAGTTTTGTTTTTAGAAGTATACACTCTGTGTTGTTTTGGTTTTGTCAATGGATGAAATATCTGCAGTTTAAAAAAAAAAAAAATCCATCTTTATCCTGATAGATCCATGGTTGTGGTTTACAGTAGTCTCTGCATATCATAACGATAAATCAATATGTGTAAATCCCGCATTGCAGACTTCCTCTCATATGCTTTGTGCACTGGTAGCATAAAACCTTTGTTTATACCCCCATACTGGTCGATGTCCTGTTCTACACAGAAAGGAAGAAGATTTTGTAATAAGAATAAATGATAAAGCTGCCCACTGCTGTGCCAAAGGGCCGAGGTTTGAATCCCAGAGAAGGCACGGATGTTTGTAAATGTATAGTGCCTGTGTGGCATGGAATCATTCTAAATATGCAGCAAGCCAAAATTCCTCTCAAGAAGTTTTTGGTAGGTGGGAAGAGGTGGGAGACCTTTATATTGACCCCATCCCCTGATATGCTGTCCATCAAAATTGGGGGCAGAACTGAGCAAAGTTGTACTGTCACTTGTATGGTGCTCAAGGCTCTTGCCAATAACGCACAGTCTTGCACTCCTTGCCATGATGAAGTTCATGGGCTTGTTCTGATGGTACAGTAAGACAAGTGAGACAAATAACAACATAAATGACAGAAATATAACAGTGTCAATTGATAGTTTAAAAACCGCATAAATGTTGAATTAATTGACAGATTCTCCTTCAGTTCTGAATCCTGTCCAACCATTAAAGGTTATAAAATGTGAACCAAATACACTGAATTCAGACCTATTTCATGCAACACATAGTAGATGGCATGTACATTTTCTTAAGAGATTTCTTACCATTATCTAATACATTAATATTTTACAGTACTTCATATTGTCATACTTCTTTGATTCTGCATATGCTACTGTGGTATTTAAATGTTTTTATGTGATGTATGAATTTGAAGGATTTCATATGAAAATTGCGTTTTTGCATATTTATTCAAAATTTTTGCATCATTTTGGCTTGTCATTCACTTTCTTCACTGTGGAGATACTCTGCAGCAATAATATCTGTAATGCAAGTAAATTTTCTACATCTCCATCTAGGAAGAAAGCTAGCCAGTCTTTCTCGCTGTGGCACTAGAGTACATTGTTCTGTGATGTTCTTGATTTTGTAAATAGTATTTATTATAATTAAATGTTAGTAAATTATGGAGTCATATATTTATCTACATGATACACATAACTCATGAATATGCACAGCATTCTTGTATTTTTTATCACTAATTATCTGATTTCTACTGTTTATATTATATTTCAAAGAAATTAATGATAGTCAACAAAAAGGCCCCCCATTCTAATTCAGTTTCTGTTCTGAATTTCATTCTAGGTGCTTTTAATCAATGCTGTGAAAGATGTTGCTACTGCCCTTGGAGATCTAGTACAAGCTACAAAGGCTGCATCTGGCAAGAGCATACATGATCCAGCCATGATATATTTAAGGGATTCAGCGAAGGTAACTAGTTTTTGTTTTTTAAGTCTCAAATAAAAATTGGGGAACTTTTAACAGGTATTTGCTTAGAACTGCCATGTTATGGCATATTTTTGGGTATGTATTCAACAATAGCTGACCCACCCATATGTGTACCACACACACTTCTGAATATGTGTGAGTTTACACACATTAAATACAACCATAACTTCGCTGAAGAGTTAACGTTGGTTGTAGAAATGCTAAAACTGCTCGTGTATTTTTCTTTCTCACAATATTTCTTTTCTTTCAATGGATGAAGAGCATTCATGTCTATTAGCAATAATGTAAATATAATGGCTGTGCACTTTTTTTTTTTAATTCTGTTGACAAAATTTTAACTTTCCTTTTTTAAACTTTCAACTACATCAGTAGAGTGTGTCAGCTGCTCTACCAACCTTAATCAGTGACACTGATTCTAAAGTGAGGGACCAAAAGAAAAGGGAGGGTCAGCTTACAATTCGTTAAACATGGTAGTAATAGTAGAACCAACAAAACCTCCATTAAGTGAATAGTTTTTATGTGATCTTTTGACCTATCAGAAATTTTTTATGTTTAAAAAAAATTTGAGTATTAGTAATTGTTGAAACAAAGAAAGTTATTTTAAAATTATGTGAATAGGTGTATTAAATTTTGCTTTCTTCTATACTTTCTCAGTTATATTCAAAATTAAAAATTGTTTAAACATAAAATTATCACATTTTTATGTATTTCAGTTATGTATCAAGATGTTATATATTAATAGTAGATTATTCTATGAGATAATACTAAAAACTAAATGTTATGCATAAAATTTGTATATTATGATTATTTTATGTCATCGCATGGTTATTTGTGTTATATTGTTTTTTTTTTTTTTGTTTGTTTGTGTGTGTGTGTGTAACAGATAATTAGTTTTTGTCCCAGCAAGTATCATTACAACTGTCATTAATGATTTTTTAATTATTTATATTGCTAAAATGGTGCCTTATTACATGGTTATTATTTTCCTAGTTTTTGAGAGTTTGAAAATCGTATGCATTTATTTGTAAATTATATGTTGCTTATATGCTTATGACTAATATCCTTATTTAAAGAGAACTCTATATTTGGGTAAATGATATATTTTCTTTTTGAAAATTTTAACTTTTCCTCCATCTAACACAAATTATTAATATTTCTGTGTTTTTTTAGTGTGTTGCTTCTTTTCACATATTTATCCTTATTATGTCATTTCTTGAAGCATGATTTACCTGTGTTTTTCCTGCATGCAGTTTTAGATGTTAAGGCAGAGAACACAGATGGTGTATCACTGAGTTTGGCATGTGACTCCTACTAGGTTGTTCATTTATCAGTCCATGTCCACTTAATGAATCATCAAATGTTCTTATTCTGCTGCATGCTTATGGTGCACGTAGCTAACTCAAAGGAATGAAAGGAAATTTAATTTTAAAAAGAGTACATCAGTGGTGGGTGACATCTCTGTTCTCTGTCTCAATATAGGTACAAATGAGAGAAAGTTGCACATCAGATGAGTGGCTTGCATCAGACCAAGAAGATGAGCTTATTCGTTTGCTATCTGAACAGTCTGAAGCTGTGGATGAAATTGATATGACTCCTTTAATCGTTCATTGATCATATTATCAATTTAGCGTTTGCAAACAAGACTTTTGCTTTCATTGGAAGTGCCTCTGACTGCAGGAGTGATGTAACCTCCTAAAGCCATATCATATTGAACTTATATGCTTGTATATTGATGTGTATTTCAAAGGACAGCTAGTGTTTATTCTATTTTGCCAGTATTATTCTTACATTTTAGTAATTTCTATTTTTTAATAATTGTTTAAGTGTGGGACCAGTGGGTTCACTGCTTAAAAAAGTGTATAATTTGTTACAAATCTGACAGTATTAAAAATGAATGTAATTGGACTTTTTAAACATGATTCAACTTATGCAGGTATATAGATACAAATTTCTGTGACTTCTAAAAATCCATAGCTTAATTTTTTATGTTGCAGTTTAACTGAAAATAAAACTGAACTATTGGACTAAAGAAATTGCTTTTAGCATCTGCTTTATTCTTTGTATTTTGTGATGATTTCTGTAAAACTTAAAATACCAATAATAATAATTTTTCAAAGCAGGACTTCTTAAACTCAATGACTCGGAAATTACAAATAAACTTTTTCTTCCCAGAAAGGAAAGCAATCCCATTTTGTGGTTTTGAAAATTAAAATACTCAAAAAAGCATTTTCCTTTGAAGCCGTCATTTTGTTTTACATAAAAACAGAAAATGGTTCTTTATCCATCATTAAACAATGTAAAAAATCTAACAACTATTCGTATATAAGATTTTTCTATCTTTTGGAATCCTATATGTCTATCTGGAGAGAAAATGAGTCTGATGTTACCTGTCTGATCTTACGTAATTTAGTCAATGATGAAACTGTCAAATGAATAAATCAGGAGTTTTTAGAGCTTATTTCCATTGCTATAATTTTATCTATCTGATTTGAAACACGTTTTTGCTTCCCTTTTTCTCAAAACTGTTAATTTCCCTAAAACACTCTTCATGTAAAAGATGTTTATCTCATCTGTATTTAAAGGATTTCCCTTTTTTCTTTAAGAAATTGTTTAGAATCAATACAAAGTGTAAACTTAATGTGGTTTTGCTTTTTAAAGCTGTTTATTTCAGCCAAACAAAATGCAAAAATACATTAAACTATGATAGATAATTAAATCTTTTTGATTTATAATACTGATTTAAAATCTTGTAGTCATTGTTATAACATCGTCTTAATTTATTTCATATAGTAACTTCTTTAAAATTGCATATTAGCATTTTATTTCAATTTCTTAATGAGATTTTAAATGTTATCAGACTATTTTACCTCAAATCTTTATTCTGATTATTTATATTGTGTGAACTTACTGCTTCTTCTGTTTTATTGAGATTTAATGAATGTATTTAATGGTATTATGTGATTCAAACATATCATCCATTTAGGTATTTCACTTGGTAACTTCTGTTCATAATTATTGACAATCTCAACATGATCTGGAGGTTTTTTAATTTGTTTTGGAGGAAAGTGGGCCATGGCTAGAAGTCAGTTAAAGTTTGCAGAAATAAATTAATGGAGATGTGCAATATTTTGGTGCAATGCAAAACTTCACTCATTTTAAGAATAGCTAAGGGCAATATTTTATCACTAATATGTAAATGTGGAGTTAGAGCGTTTTTATTTTTATGATGCTAATTAAATTTATTATTAAACTATCCTTAATAAAATACAGATAACTGTTATTCATAAGCTTTTATTTATGTTTGTTAACAAAACTATATTAACATAGATGTATGAGTGATAAAATTTTAGTAGTTACAGGTTTTGTGAAAAACAAATTCTATTGTATTCAAATATATGTACTAGTTCTGGACATCTTTAATTACACTCAAACCTTGCTATCATGAACTTCATGGGACCGAAAATTTAGTTATCTTTATCGAGTTATTAGTTCACTATATCCAATTTGATAAGAAAAAAATGGATCATTTCATACAAAAAAAAGAGTGATGAATCATGCAGAAAGAGTGATCAGTATTATCATGTCTTAAAAAAAATTTAATAGTATTTTGAATGTAAATATATATATATTAAAAGTTATTTACTATTACATACAATTACTAAATTTCTTTTTCATTGTTTTTTCACTTTCACTGAACACTAATCCGTTTGCATGAAAAATTATTTAGCATAAACATCATAGTTAAGCCCATTCCTCAAGTTACACATTTCCATCAAAAATGTGTATTTGCAGTTAGGAATAAACATCATTCTTGAACAGACTGCTGTCTGACAGCTCAATCAAAAAACTCAGTAGAATCAAAGAAGATTTGAATTTTTTATCTTGGTGGATCATTCCATGCTGTTTGGTTCATACATTTATTATGTATCCTGGTTTTCCATGAATCGAGTATGACACCTGCCTTGCATAGCTTTTTTCTGAAAACGCAGAGGAAGGTAGAGATGAAGATAAAAGAGGAGTAATGTAAAAGTGTTTTTCATTATTCTAAAACGCTAAATAAGATGAATTTAAGAGTTATTAGTAACGTTTTAGTTAAAATTTGCAGAAAATTTGACAAATGTTTGAAAAATACAAAAAGTTTTTTGAAAAATACAAAAAGTTTTCAGCTTAAGATATTTACAAAGTTTGTTATATCCAATTTTTTTATCCAATATAGCTATGTAAAATAATACTAAGTCTATAGGAAATTAGATGGGACCAGAACATTTGCTTGTTTTAAGTTTGATTCATTATACTGGAATTTGATAGTACTATCAGATTATATATATATGTGTTGACTTTCCTCCATATGCTGCTTTTATGTTTCTTAAACTTAATGATAGGTTATTAATTCTGTTGAAATTTTCCATATAAGTTTTTCAGTTGTTTGAAAATTGTGGAAATTAATATGGACAATTTGTTAATAATCATTGAAAACTGAACTAGTAAAAATAGTGTTATGCATTCAAGTGAATCTGATTCTGTTGTAGATTAAACATCAAATTTTGTAAAATTTGTTTTGAAATTTAGCATTTGTGATCCATTTTTTACCAGAATTCTCTTGTAATATGGACTAAGATGTCATCTTAGTTGAAATATAAGAGAAAAAAAATCTGAAATATTTTGTCACTAAAATATTCTATTTTTAATAAACATTAATGTGTATAGAGTATTATAGTAATTTTTTTTTGGCATCTTTTTCCCAAAATCAAAGTATAGTTTATCCCTGAAAAGAAATTTCAGAAATAAAAAAAAAAAAAATGAAAATCGTATTTTAATATGAAAAGTATGTTTTTATAAAACAATAATAAACATATATGTTAATCTCCCTCCCTCATAGGTTTCACTGAAATGCATTGTTAATTTTGGGACATTCTGTATTTGAACCCTTATGCATCTGAATATGTATTCATGAATCTTTGTTATTTAAAATGACTGCTGTGCTTGGTGTTCTGTTCTTCCTGCTACTGTAACAGAATTTATAATCTCATGGGGCATTTTATTTGCACTTTATGATGTATGACATTTTGATCAGTATTATAAGCTGTGTTATTGTGATAATGTATAGTAATTTAAAGAAGAAAGTGTCATGGTATTATTAGATGATGTAATTTCTGTGGTGGTATATCTTGTAGATGAAAGAATATTTAAATAAAATCATAAATCAGTCCAGTGTATGAATTTTTTCATGATTATTTTATTCTAATGTAAATTCTTTCGTCCAGGATATAATTATTTTAACACCAATTTTAATATTTTTTCACCTTTTGTTATATAGAATTTTAGTGTACTTTTTTTATAACTTACAGAAGACTTAATTTGACAAGATAATGTTTTCAGAGAATAATTTAATAGAAATTTTTAAAGCATTTCTTTAAGTGATTCACATATTTATCTTTAATAAGTATATCTTTTTCTTTTTTTTAATTTCAAACAATGTACCTTATCTTTTTCATATATTAATGTGTATTTAATATTTCTCTATATATTTTCTTTTATTCAATTTTAATTTCAAAGTAAATGAAAATAAAATTCATTTTGCTTTTTTCATTCATTTTGCATTGTTTTCATAATTTAATCATCTTTCATATTTTAAAGTTAGCAGTATTATTTAACATTGAAAATATGTAAATGCATAAATGCAATATTCTGATAATTCTCCTAACTTTTATTTTAGGTAATGGTTACAAATGTTACTTCTCTTCTGAAAACTGTGAAATCTGTTGAAGATGAACATTCACGAGGCACCAGAGCTCTTGAATCAACTATTGAAGCTATTGGACAAGAAATAAGAGTATGTTTTTAGAAAAACAAAATGCTAAGATTTACAAATTTAACAAATAAAATATTAATTGAAAATTTGACAAATATTAACATTGGGAAATATAAAGTTATTGAATTGCACACTTTGCTGACCTTCCAAAGTATAAGCATTGTATGAATAATTATTTATTTTCCGCGACCACAAAAATGTGAAATCCTCTCTTAAGTACGTAAACTGTATGAATTAGATTTTAACATCTAATGATGATATTGAATCTGCTCATGTCATGTCATGTAACGTAAAGTAAGGTAATGCTTTTTAGGTCAGGAAATAAGCATACTATATTCATTAATGAATTCGTACTGGTTTTCGAAATTTCAAATTTTAATATAATTTATATGAATTATGTTCAGAATGGTGATAAACAAAATTTTAAATAACTGTTAGCTTTGCATGTACTATAGTTGCTTTAATTATAAGAATGTTCAGCATTATGCAAGTGTCATTGAGTAACCTGATTTCTAATTTTTTTCAGGCATATTATGAAAGTCTGTATTAATTATCTATCTGATGATTGATTGCAGTATGTCATCTGTTGACAATGCTAGATATTATGAATTCAAGATTTAAAAATTATACTGTAATGTTCTTTTGAGCTGTCAGACCATAAAAAATCATTTATATATTTTTAAATAAAGCGTTTAACTTTTATTAGTAACATATTTGGTAATTTTTTTTAATAATTTTCTTGCATTTCCTTTCATGCTTTAAGTATGAAAAGTTATTATATTTTGATGAAAATTATATGATCATTTTTCAGGCCTATGATTCATCCGATCCTCCAATGCGTTCTGCTACAGCTGAAGATCTTGTTAGAGCCACTAAACCTGTTACTCTTGCTACTGCTAAAGCAGTGGCTGCTGGTAACAGCTGTAAGCAAGATGACATCATTGTTGCTGCAAATATGGGACGAAAAGCTATTTTTGATTTGCTTATGGTTGCTAAGGTAAGTGTTGAACTTTTTTTCTTTGTATTTTATGATTAAACTATTTTATACTGAAGTAATAGAAGGAAAACAAATCCAGTAAATAAAAACCTTAGCTATTGAAATTTTTTATTTATTTACGAGTCTGCTACAGGTATAAAAATCAGTCTTTTTAAGCAAGCTATTAATATGAGAAAAAATATGTAATATTTATATGCTGTATTTGTGATTTTTTCAGTGTCTGTATTCATTGATGAAATTAGAAACAAAAATTTTTTTAATCATTGTTATTTTCCTTTTTCTAAACAGCATTTCTTAATGAATTATATTTTGTTTTTGAAAATCATACAAACTGTCTTTTTCTCAGGAAGACTAACTAAAAAGTGTATTAAAATATTCATAAAGTATTTATTAAAGGCAATTAATGAGATGTTTAAGTCATCAATATTTTTCTTCAAATGGTCGATTATGCATAAAATTAGCATAATAATTATTGTTAAAATAAAATTGTTGAAGTAACAAATGTGATTTGAAATGTAATAATGATGTCAAAATCACTATCTTTCTTCTTTAACATAAATTCATATACATATTTTTTTTTAATTTTTGGAAATATGTATGTAGTTTGAATGTCTTTTGCTTTGTATTATTCGGTGCGTGAATATGCTAATCGGGAAAAAATGGGTCAAAACGTGTTTTCACTAATGATATAGGATAAGGGAAGATACTTTTTAGTATGCTAAATCATTTCCTCATATCTGTTCCTGTGGTAAATTTTCCTGGGTCTCAAACTATACTGAAAGACCATAATACATTCTTTTCTATGATTAGCTAAAAATAAATATCATGTCTATGTATAATAGAAATAGCCATAATATTTGCTGCATTGTTTTAGATAAAATTCTTGTTATAGTTATTCTGTATTTTTCCACAAAAATCTGTTAAGATCGTATATAGTCAAAATCTAATGAGTTGTTCTCAGTTATGATTGTATATGCATCATATATAAATATACAAATACCAAATTTGAAAAATTTCAGATTGCATCATTAAATAGGTTTTCATAAAAAATCTCTTCAGAGCTTAAAGTATCATTTCTGGCTTATCAGTTTTAGCCAAAATCTAATATGTTATTCCCATGGATATAAAAATCTTAAATTCTAAAACTGAAAAGTTTTGGATCTTATTTTAATATATTTATCATTAAAAATGGTTCACTTCCAGTTGTTCAATTTTACCCAAAATCTGATCAATCCTTTATATGAAAGCAGAAAGCTTATATATGGAAACTGGAAATTTTTGAAACTTTGATATAAGAGTTATCGTGGGAAAAAAAAAGTATCATTACATGCATATAGATAGATGTAAAAACCTATTGTGGGAACCCTAATTTATGCTTATTCACTGAAAACTGCTCTTGAATTTTTTGACCAAACACATTACCTCTCTTACAAATGCATATAGGTTCATTCAAGGTGAAAATAATAAATAAATAAGAGCTTAGGATTCCATGAGTTTAAATTCCATATTGTACCTGGATTAAAATTGCATTGCTTGTTACTGATGTAATAATTTTTTATTAGTATTTAAGAAGAGTAATTCCAAATTTCAGTTATTTAACTTTCAAAACATCTTTCTATATAGTGATTATTAATTATATCACTACTTAACTTTGCAGCTACTAATTTTTGTCGTTCTTTCTAGGCTGCTGCTTATTCATCTGAAACTCAGGAATTAAAATACAGAACTTTAGGTGCTGGTCGTGTTTGTGCATCACATTATAGAGAACTGCTGCAAATGGTTCACCATGTAAGAATATATATTCATTAAAGCCAGTAACATATGTGCTTTTTATGTTTCTTAACTACTGATTTTAATTACTTGTTGAAATTGACTATTGGGAGTATTTACTGAAATGATAATTAGCATATAATCAAAAAAAAAAGTATTTAACTGTAATAAACATATTTCTTAAATCTGTTTTATTTATCTTCTAGGTAATTCAAAAACCAACTTCTGAAGGAAAGCAGCAATTAGTAACTATACCACGAACTATTGCTCAGTCAGTTACAGATGTTGTGTCGTGTGCTGAAGCTCTTAAAGGTTTGTGAATATTTTATGTATAAATTAACCTTAATCATATAAATATATAGCTTGAACATAAATAAATCTGCTATTTAAGGTATTATAATTTGATAGCATTTGTGTAAAAATGAAGATATTAAAACTTCCATGCCTATATGCTATTATCATAATACAGAAAATGAAACCTTACTTTATAAATAAAAATTTTTAAAAAAAGGGATGTATGTAAGTTTGTAAACAAAGATCAATTTATAGGCTACCATCAGATAAACTTGGTACTCCTTGGCTAAATTTCACTTTAATAACACTCATGTCAATTTCATGTGCTCAAAGTGAGCATTTGAAGAATAAATAAATAAGCAAAAAAATAATACACCTATTTGAATATTAAATAAGTGCAATACATGCTGAAATTCGGTCTCTGTATTTTTAATTTCAATGGACCTGCATGAGTATTCTCAGTTGAACAGTGTTAAATGTCACAGAAAGTACTTAAGTTATATCAGGTAAATTGAACTTCATTCAATCATATAAAACTAACAGCAGAATCAATAAAAACAACAAAATTGAAAATTTATTCAGAATTTAAAACTTGATTAATAATGTAAGACAATAAATTTGAAAGAGGCATAATAACTGTAATAAAAAGCAAAATTTAACGTCCTTGGTTTAATTTCCCATGTAGCTCATTTCTAGAAATAGTGTGAATTCCCATCATCAGATTTTTTTGTTTTGTTTAAATGTCTTATGATAATGCAATACACTATTTATGCAATGTATTATTTAAAAAAAATTGTCATGCAATACCAAATTTTTAATAAAGAGAGATAATTCTGTATTTGATGGGGCACAGGGAGATTCAATATAAAAATCAGTATTTAAATTAATTGTAAAGAATAATATGTGTTCTTGAAAGAAGAAAGCTTGTGTTGTCTTTTAAATGTATTTAACTTTATGGAAGTAGGAGAAAGTTAATGTTTCCATTTCCTTTATAACCACGAAATGATTGTATAAAATTTAATTATTTGATTGTTAAAATTGTAATTGCATTATATATATCATTTGAAAAAAAAAAGTAAATTTTTATGCATATAATAAATCCAGTTTCAATACTGCTTGCAATAATATTTAAGCTATAATTATTAAGTATAAAATTTCACTTGTAAAGCATTTGTCCAAATAAATGCTTTATGTCTCATTGAGTAATCCTTTTTATCTAATTAAATTGACTATGCAAGTGTATAACAAAATTTATATATGCTTGTAATACATTACTTTCATGACTTAATATTTATTAGACATCTTAAATATATATATGTTCTTCAAAAGAAATTTTGTTCACAACTGAGTCTTTATAATTTAAATTTTTACTTAAAAAATAATGTAAATAAAATATTAAAGAAAGATTCAGTATTATTTTTTTATCCATTTTTATTTCTGGTGACTTATTTATGTATTTTCTTTAGGAGCAGACTGGGAAGATCCAGAAGATCCTATGGTTATAGCTGAAACAGAATTATTAGGTGCTGCCAATTCCATTGATGCAGCTGCTAAAAAACTTGCAAACCTTAAACCACGAGTAAATAAACGTCATGTAAGTTATTGTTTTTTTTTTTTTTTTTTTTTTTTTTTTTTTGCTTGCAAGAGGGTTGACATTTCTCATGTAACAGCTTTTAATAGAGAACTCCTTGGCTGTTAGATATGTTTGATATTCTTGGTTGTTGATAAAATTTCAACCAAGAATCAGACATATGCTGATAGACTTGGAGATATCATCTGGGAGGTTTCCAGTATTTGTCTGGTATGCAGAATTACATATCTTCAAATATTTTTAAATACAGATAAACTTGTTTTCCATCCATTGCATTGAATTTTTCCTAAACTTGTTTTCCATCCATTGCATTGAATTTTTCCTTCAAACATGATAATGTATTTGTTTTTGATATAACTTTTGATTGATTTTTATTTGGATTTGTTAAAAGTTTGGAATGAATGATATGTAAATAACAACTTCTGATTTTAATGAAACGCATATTCAGAAGGTAATTTAAAAGACTTAAAATGTTTTTGTATTTAATAATTATTTCACTGTAATAAAAATAACAAACTAATTCTTACTTCATCCATCTACATCGTAATCTGAGCACAGGTAACAGCTTTAAAATCTGAATAGTAGTGTTTACTGTAGTATTTATACTTAATGTATTGGTGGTTTTTTTCCTTGTTTTATTGTTGTTGTTGTTGTTGTTGTTGAATATTTCCTGAACTGGTGAAAATATTGTATTTCAATCCATATGATGTCTCATTTAGCTTGTTTGGAAGAAATTAGCATATAAGTAGATCATAAGTAAGATTTTTAAGTAATCATCAACAGAACTCAAATTTTGTTGGAATAATCTGAAATTGTATATGTATGACACTGATGTTTTGTATCTAAAAGATTTAATTTTCCTTTAGGATTTAGATGAATCTATGAACTTTGATGAAATGATTTTGGAAGCTGCCAAATCTATTGCTGCTGCCACATCTGCATTAGTAAAGGCTGCATCTGCTGCCCAGCGTGAGCTTGTTGCAGCTGGCAAAGTATGTTTGACTTTTTTTTTTTTTTTTTTTTTACTAAATGGGCATGCACTCTGTATTAGAAATTTTCTTTATATGGTTACAGCTGAAAATGTCACATAGAAAACATTATTGTATAAAATATCATGGAAGAAAACAAAAAGCAAGGTTAAAACATTGTAATAAAGAATAAAATCAGTTCAAAAACTTTGAAATTTTGAAACATCATCATAGAAAATATCATGGTAAAAAATAAAGCACCTAGAAATCATCCCAAGATGATAATATCACGTACATGTGTTTTCAGACTTTAAAAGTTTTAATTTTTAAATGTGTGTATGCATAAGGATTTGTGAATGCAAGAAGGAATGAGAAATATTTTTACCTTTTTATTTAATATTTTTGAATTAACTAATAAATTTTTGCTGCAAAACAAGAAAGAAACTTTACATCACATTACTGAAATATTGTAATGTGTAAATACACATTACAATATTTCAAAAGCTAAAATTGAGTAGAAAGTTCATGCTAAGTATAGAAGTGAATAGAATTTTATGCTTATGTAATTAACGATTAAAGTTTCTTTCTCTTTATCAATGAAAACTTTATTAGTGATTTCAAAATTTTGAAATATAGAAATAAAAATATTCTTCAGTCGTATGCTCACAAGTCATTATGTGAACATGCATTTAAAACTTTTAAAGTCTGAATACATATCTACGATGTTATCATAATGTGATAATTTGCAGGTGCTGTATTTTTTACAATTTTCTATGGCATTGTTTTAAAACTAAGAAGATTTTTAACCTTATAATTTTCTGTGACAGTATTTTAGATCAGTGATGTTTTCTCTTTGCTTTCTTTCCTCCTGTGATTTTTGTATAATGATGTTTCTCTGCATTGTTTTCTCCATGACGTTTTTCATCCACAATGTTTTTGACAGAGAGCCGTTATTTGTGTAAAGTACAGCAATACCTGGAATAGTCTGATTAAACTTTATTCACTATAGTCTGGTTTGAAAACTTCAAAACAAATTAAATTAGAATTAAACAAAATAAAAATAATTTTAAAAAAGTACATAAAATTATTTTTAATACATAAAGGAGGGTCCCCCCTTTATGTAGTTCAGGCTTATTTTGTGGGCATTATGTAGTTTTTTAAGTTTTGTGAAATGGTACATATTTCAATTTTTTCTGAGGATCTCTGTTGTGTATATACCTATACTTGGGACATTGTTTTTTGGGTTCTGAAAGCTGTCCAGCGTGAGCCACTGGCAGTAGCTACAGTAGCTAAGATAGAGCTACTGACAACAAGAGATTCCATCAGCTTAAAAGAATGCCTCAAATCAAATGTTAATAAACTAGGTAATGAAATAGTTATGAAAGTAGATGAATACAGGCTTACGAAGAATGAGACAGAAATTTAGATGCTTTCACAAGAATTAACAACTGAACAACTATAAAAAAACTATTAGAATGATTGAAACAGTGTCACAGGATATTATTATAGTTTGGTCCCAATATTGAAGAGCCTTATAGTTTGTCATATGATAAACAGTGTAATTAATTGTTGCGAAGAAATGTATGAAGAGAAAAAGGCCAAAGGAAAAAAATACCCATACATCGGTATTTCAGTTTTTAGAGAATGATAAACGAATTGCAAAAAACCATGCATTTTTGAAAATTGTTTCTATGTATTTAGTCCAAGTTTAAACAGTCCAAGATATTGCCAGACTTATTAACCTGAATTATATGATGTATTGCTGTATTTGGAAAATGTAGAACTGGGATGACTACCCAAAGTTGACATAAGAGGTAAAGTTTGGGTAATTATACCATTTGAGAATTTCAAATCCACTTCTGTTGGTGCAGATGTTTCCATATTTTTTTTTAATTTATTGTTTTTGTCAATAAAAAAATGAGCCACATAATTAAGCAATTGTTAAAAAATTATACACAAATACAATTTACAAATCATATCCTGAGAATTTCTAATAATGCCTGTGAATGACCACTGGATTTAATGTGCTAAATTTTATATAGGTTCCCAATCACAAATCAGGTTAGTTGCATAAGTATTATCATTTTCTGTGCATGCGACTTAACTATCAGCATTAAATATGTACTTAGTTTTACAGCATCCAAAATTAATTTCTGTAATGGCATAATTGTTAAAAATAAATCATTTTACTTGAGAAAGTCCTCTAGTGAAGTATCCTTCATGGGCTGATAATTCTGTACTTACTATAATAAATTATTTTTCTGTAGTTTTTATTCCCTTCCCACCCCCTCTAAGATGATTTAAAAAATTATACACATTTACAAATTGTACAAATAAATAAATAAAGCATTTTTTAACTTTATCCCTCTCAGCATTATGAATGAAAAATTCCATATAGAAGGGTGGCATAATGTATTCATTACACATGAAAATTTCTGTCCTTATATGTCTCCAATATACATCCAATATATGAAATACCTTAAGGATTTCTGTCTGAAATCCTTAAGGTATTTCATATATTGGATGTATATTGGAAGAAAAGGAATCAAAGCACAGAGTGAGAAAGCCATTTTTTAATTATAATCAAGAAAATACCATTTATTCCTGACATTTTGAAAAACTTTGAATAGTTTTAATATTTACTAAGTGCTTAGTTTCAAAAGTAAATATTTTCCACATTTGGTTTTCCTCACTGTTTTGATAGGACTAATTTGTAAAATACTTTCCAGTAATAATCTAAAAACTCTTTTTTTCTTTTGTGCTGATTTGTGTGTGTCTTTGTGTATTATCGTACAAGATATTTACTGGTAATAGTTCACTGAGAATTTAATGTTGTCATATAACAAAACATGGATCAGATGTGTGTAGTCTAATTATGTAAGGCAGTGAAATTATTACTCAGTCTAGACAATTATTCCATGTTAGATCTCAATGATAAAAGATGGACTTACTGTACATAAGATGTGACAAAAAAATGAGACTATTCCAATAAATCTTTGTTCTTACAGAATTAAGTTTTTAGCGATGTTATCACTTTCTCTCTGTTTTTGCTTAAATAACTTTAACTGAGGTAAAATGGGTTCCCTTTGTGCTAGATTGAACTGTAGGAAGTGAAATAGTCACACGGAGCCAAATCTGGTGAATAAGGTGGTTGCTCTGTCACAGTAATGTTTTTGCTAGTCAGAAATTGCTTGACATAAAAGGCCCTATGAGGAGGTGTATTGTTCTGATGCAACAATCATCCATCACTCCACAACTCTTGTCCTTTTTTTCCTAATTTTTTCATGAAGTCTTCTTTAGTACTTCAGTGTAGAAGTGCTGAGTAAAATCTGACTTCTGGGAACTCACATAATCATTAGAATTCTTTTTCAAGACCATAAGTAAAAATCCATATTTCATCACAAGTTACAACATATTCCAACAAATTTGGATCATTTCTAATGCATTCTAGCATGTCCAAACACAGGTCTTTACAGCACTGTTCTTTGGTTATCGGACAGAACTTTGGAACAGCTTTCGCACAAGTCGTCCTCATATGTCATTACTGAATTAAAATGCATCCATATTCAAGTTAACCAGCTTGGAAAGAATGAGAAAATATGATTTCTTTTGGGGGAATATCTCTCATCTTGTTTTTCCCTCTGCATGTAGAGAAGTAATGATATGGGGTTGAATTTTTAGAGTAATAGGTTTTATATTTGTAATTGATATGGCATGTTTCAGATTTTAGTCTATAGTTTAGTAATATTCTAATTTCTTCATTAGGTTGGTGCTCAACCAGTTTATACATCTGATGATGGTCAGTGGTCTGAGGGCCTTATTTCAGCAGTAAGTAGATTAAATAAGACCTAATTATGTGTCTTCAAAATTGAAGTAAATGAAAATATGTATTCTGTATTTTCAATTGATTACTCTTTCTTGGCATTTTTAGATGATTGTTAATTACAACAAAAAATCAGTATATTTTCTCAAATCAGTATTCTCATTTTTCTGAAATAATTTAGGAATATTGTAGTTTAGAATAGTATTAGCATCTTATTCTGATTTTTTTTCATGTTTTTTTGCTACCTGCAAAAAATTATTTGAAATTAATACAGCTGAAGTAATAAAGTATCAGATTTTTATCATTACTAAATATTTATTAAATATAAGATATTTTTGGAGTTCTTGTCTTCAAGGCTTTCTTAGGGTTAGTGTTTGAGCTTGCCAAAAATTAAGCAGAATTTAGAAATTTCATTCTAATCTATATTTAAACAAAAATACTAGTAATTCTATGAAAAATATCAACTTCTCATTTCTAATGTGTGTAGTTGGCATTCACATAACAAGAATTTAGCTCTAAATTTTCTAAATTAAAGTAGCATGCATTATTTCTTTGGAAAAAATTAAACATTGCTAACCAAAGATCCTCTTTCGTAAAGCATTTAATGTTCTTTTTCATAATTTTCTTATTTATATTAAAGAGCACAAAGCATTGTGAATTACAAAGTTATTATTATGAAATTATTGAAACCTTTCATAATTTCCTAGCAGAAAATTACACTTTTAAACCAATGATTATTATATTTAAATTATACTGATTGAACTAAAGTTTAGAGCAACGAATGATTTATGAAATGTCCTGTAGCTGCTCAGACTTCAAATTTTAAGCTCATTTCTAAACATTTAATTTCCTCAGCTACTCACCACTCCTTCTTTCGTCATTATGAATGAACATAACTGATCATTCCAACTGTTTAAATGCAAATCACACATACTCCACTTACATATTTTTTTAATTTATATTATATTTTTGTATATTTTTATTTAAAATAATAGAAATTACCAGTAAGACTTGAACTATTTCAAGGAAAACTATTGTTTAAAGCAAATGTGAGTCTGAAATTTAGTATTTAGCTGTCAGTGCATTTGAATTACAAAGTGTAAACAACAAAAGTTTCTTACAGATACCAACCTTTAGATTTCAGACAGAAAATAAATTTAAATTTCATTCACATTACTCTTATTACTGTTTATGTATGTTTTAATAAATATGAGTTAAATAATTTTATTTTCTTTAAAAAAAATTAATTTTGTTAAAAAATTCCAGCTTATCAGCTGCTTTCAAATTGCACATTTGCCCTGAGTGTAATTTGAGTTTGAAACCACTGCCTTAGTAAATTGAATTTTTATTGCAAAAGTCTTTATAATTGGCTTTTTGCAATACATAAGGTCAAATATAAGCATTCATATATGGTACAATAAATAATAAAAATGAACCATTAAAAATTCTACATGTAAGCTCCAGACATGTTGGTTTTTGTCAAAATTGCCATAAAACGAATTCTGTGATGTGTGAATTCTGTGATCGGGAAATTCAGTATATATTTAAAAATTTGTCTGTCATATTCAAAGGACATATCAATAATGTTTTTAATTATAAAAATTTAATCAGGTCAAAACAAGAAATTCCATGAGAACAGGAGCATCATTAATGTGAAATACAACTTAAATGTGTTCGCAATTGTTACACTGAATTGTAAATTTCACAAGACATTCGCAATGAAATTGGATTATATTCTATTATAATATTGCATATAAAGGGGATGTTAATAATTCTTATTTGACTGAAAATTAGGTTACAGTCTTCCTCTTTTATATTTTTCATTTCTGTTACTTTTAGTAAATAAACACTATGCCTTGTAATGAGAATTCTATTAAAATTTTACAAGCTTTGGGGCTGTCTTTAATCTTTCATGTTGTTAAAATAGTTTCTAGGACACATATTTAAAGTTTCTTTAAATGATATTAAATGCATTATTTTAATATGGATTTTTTTCTTGTTTTTAAGTTAAAAAATTTTTACTCTCTAATGGTTAGAATCTGGAGATCTTCCACAGTTGTTTTCTTTTCAAACTGATAGTAATTTAGCGTTCTGATTTAAGTGTAGGCATCCTAGGTTAATATATATTAAAATTTTGAGAATATGCTCTGTGAAATAATTACAGTCATTGTGCATTACTTGAATTTCGTGTTAAAATGGCACTTAAATTAAAAATAACCCCAAAAAAACCTTGAAGAAATTGAGTCAATTCGCTTTAAAAGTTGTGTCAATTTTTAAATGTATGTGTATTCATTTTCATTTCATCAAGAAGATAAATAGTCCAGTGTTTAATCTTTTAGTCATTTAGACTATATTTTAGTAGCAAAAGTATTGTTTTCTAACCATGAACTTTATTTATCAGTCGTACTATGCAAATCTCGATTAAAACTGTCTTGAGCTTATGCCCAACATATTTGTAAGGTTTGTTAATCCTTTATCCATGATTACATTTTAAGGATCTTCCAGGAATAGAATTAAAAATTAGTTACAAATAAAGAGTTTTCATCATTGCTGTTATTGTTGTAAACTTGTGCTTCATTAATGCAACTTCTTTCATGGCAGGCCAAACTTGTGGCTGCAGCTACACATAGTCTAGTGGAAGCAGCAAATTCCTTAGTGCAGGGTCATGCATCTGAAGAAAAACTCATATCCTCTGCAAAACAAGTAGCAAGCTCAACTGCCCAACTTTTGGTGGCTTGTAAAGTGAAAGCTGATCCAGATTCACAAGCTATGCATCGCTTACAGGTAATTTATTTTATGTAAAAAATACATGTACTATATGTATTGAATTAAAGTGACCTTGTTTCTTAAGGGAACTTTCTTATATGATAGTCATTATAATTAAGAATTTTCTGAATATGTTCATATTGCATATATGTACTTTTAACCAAATTTTGTGGGAAAATTTTAAAATTAAGTTTTTAAGTAATTTTTGGATAGAATCTAAAATTAATAGTTAAATATGTGTTTCAGATGTATACCATTCTCATCAGTATTTGCTTCATTATATATGAAGGTTGCAGAAATTAAAGCATAATTTGAAAAATTTTTGGGTTTTGTAGATTACTATTGCATGAAACTGCTGTAGGATGTTTTGCAAAAAAGTGTTTGTAATAACCTTTGAATTGGAACATTAAAGTTTTCATTGACTAAAGGATTTAGCCGTGTTCAGGTGTTTAACTGTGACTAGCCTCCTTATATCATATATAGAGTCTAATTGTTATAATGGTGAAGTTAAAGCTGTCTCTCAGCTGAAACTAAGTTGTCAGCAAACTCCATTTATATGGTAATGCTGTAGTTATTTAGAAATAAATTGAAACGTTTTGCAAATTCGTTCTAAAATAATTAGACAAAAACTTAATAAAGTAAGTATGGAAGACCTTACTCGATTGGTTCATAAGTAAGGTTTGTGAGAAAATATTTTACTCAATCTTCCTTCATTGTTTTAACTGTCAGTTTCTTTTACATTTCAACCACTGAGATAGTTCAGTGAATAAAATGAATCTCTCAAGAAGTGCAAATTAATTGTGTTATATATAATAATAAAATTATCATAATTTAAAATAAGCCATATTGTGCAATGTAATGTGTTTGTTTTGTTCAATATTTAGAATAAATAGCTAAAATTCTGTTTTAAAAACTGCAACATTATGTCATATAATAAGATCACACATAAAAAATATTTCAACCATAATTTCCATATAAATATGATTACATACATTATTCAATAACATTAAATACATACAGTGTCCAAAGACTGTTTTTTTTTTAACTGTGTCTTGCTATTTTAATTGCATATTACTTGAAATAAAAGAATTACCTTATTAGGTAGGGCTGTGTGTTGCATTTTTATATGTACTGTTTGGGTTCTGCAGTAGGTAAAAAAATAATGCCATGATTTATTTTATATTAAATTTTAATATATTATTATTATATTAAAGATTAAAAAATCTTAAGATGATGAAAGATGTTACTGTTTATTATATTGTGGCTAGAAACTGTTTTGGATTTATTATAAATGCGTTTGACTTACAGTTAGCTGATTTATTACAAATTGATTTCTGGGATAATAATGGGGACAGTGTCCACAGTTTATGCAAAATCAGAAGTTGAAGGGCAGTTAAAAAAAAGAAAAGAAAAAAGCAGGGAAGAGGAATAACTTGTATTATAATTGACAAAAATGTACTAACAGTTTTAACTATGGTACCAGTTACAGGAAAATTTTAAGTTAACAGTTTTCCTGTGTTTTGAACTGTTTAATGTGAAGAGTAAGCTTATTTGGGGACATAAATCAGTATTAAAACAAGAACAATAGTGTAAATAGTGGAAGAATAAGCATCATCAGAAATGAAAAAACCAAGTCAAAAAATGTAATCTGTTTATGACTTAGTTTCTTCATTTCATTTTTCAAAAACATTATTTACAAGAGAACTTGAAAATTGAAATTGAATTCATATTTGCATAAAAAAGTGCATAAGATTTTTTTTTCTTAACTTAAAATGTTTATGTATTTCAGAAAAAATACTATTAAATTTTCTACTTTTGTGAATGAAAATAATTTCCAATATGTGAACGTTCACTACCATTGCTGTTACCTCAAACATTTTTTTTTCTTTTTTTACATTTCTAATAATGCCAGATCTGTTTTTACACTAATGGATTGCAATCAGATTTTTTTCTTCATCTGTAGAAAAAACAAACTTTTAGACAGAGTTAAGTAAATCCACAACCCTGTTAACCCATTTCCCATTGGTATTGCAAGGATGCAATGGTCCAAATAAATGCATGTAAAAGTATAACTATCAAAGATATTTTATACTAGCATATAATTTTGTATAGGAAATATTAAAGGATTATTTCTTTAAAAAAATATTTGTCTTCAAAAATCATTTTGTGTAAAATTATTAGTCTCATACTAGAAGAAAAATGTAAGCAGGAATTTTCCACCAGATATATTTGTTGAAAAAGTGTAACAAAAGAATCACCGACTTTAGGGGTGATCTGTTTTCAGCAAGATCACCACTTATTAGAATATTTCATCAATCAGCTATTTGTATTTGTGTGGGAATGGAAGAGAAAATGGGTGTTGTGTTGTCTCAACATTAGTGGAAAAAAGAGTATTTCCCTTTTTTAACTTGTGCTTTTAGATCCTCTAGCTGATTTTCATTCCATGCTGTGCCTAGAATGAAGTATCTTACATTACAGCCCTTCAAAGATTTTTTGATGAAGAAACAGAGGATGATAATGACCAGAATGAAACTGATATTACTGTTATTCCACCAGAAATTGCAGAAGCTAGTGATGAAGAAGAAGGGAATGATAATGTTTTGAATAATGATGATACTGGTGGGGAAGTTGAGGTTCACGTAAGAAGTAAGTTTCAGTCATCCAAAAAACAGTGCTAGTTGTTTCAAGAACAGAAAAATGTAAACTTCAAAGGGATAAAAAAGGACTCATCAGTTATATCTTAGGCATAAAATAAAGAAAAAGGTGGAACAGAAACTCTAAAAGACAAAATACTGGGTGAAACTAATGGAGAGACTTTTCGACCTTCTTTTTGGTTCAGGCATTTACTTCTCCTCCTTTAATAAACAAATACATATGCTGAGCAAAAAAAAATCACCCAGAATTTATTGTGTCTGAAGCCTACATGAGAAGATTTATTGGAATACTATAGATTACAGTATATCATTCTTTACCCCAAGAAGAAATGTATTGGTCTTTTGATAGGCATGTCTGTTCGTATTGTACGAGAATTGATATCACCTTTGCAGAAATATGAAGCAATGTTTGCATTTTATATAAAGTGAGACCGTATCTAAACGTAATAAAAAAATTACAACAATTTGGTAAATTTTTCTGTGATTTTAGTATTGGCAAGCGATTCCTTATCAAGGCAAACATTTGGCAGAGATGTTTTTAAAAGGGAAACCTATAAAAATTGGATGTAAAACATGGACTCTGGTGTCATCTGATGGATAAATGTTTCACTTTAATATTTCTTCAGGTGAATCGACAGCTCCAAAATTATCAGAATATGAAGAATTGGGTTTTGGTGGAAGTGTGGTGATAAATTTGCTCAGTATTGTTGAAATTTCCACCAATCATGCTATTTTAGTTTGATAACTTTTTTACATCATTTCATCTTCTTTCTCATCTAAAAAATAAAGGTTTTAGTGCTTCATGAATACTTCAAAAAAACTACATACAAATGGGCCCATTAGAAATGATGAAATATGT
Organism: Stegodyphus mimosarum; assembly: GCA_000611955.2. NCBI lineage: Eukaryota > Metazoa > Arthropoda > Arachnida > Araneae > Eresidae > Stegodyphus > Stegodyphus mimosarum. The sequence continues at coordinate 19,380 of KK120520.1, read as the reverse complement.
TCATAAGAAAGACAGGTTATTATGATTTCCAGTGTGAAGAGAAAAATTAATTTTTGTCTAGTGGAATGACAGTTTGATCATAACTATTGATTCAACATTTGGAAAAATTAAGCCCATAAAATGTGTTTCCATTATTCAAGAACACAATGGAAAAGGTTTTTATATCTCAACATCATCTTATTGAACAATGCCAAAATAGGAGGAGTCGATGTATGCAATAATTTAGTAGCCAATTACAGGATAAGAGTTCATGCCAAAAAATAGAGGTGTCCAAATTTATTAATTATATTGGTGTATCAGACAAATGCATGGAAAATATCTTGACTATCTACTACTGGAAATAAAAAGTGTTTTTTAGATTTTAGAAGTGAGATTGCATTATTTCTTTTATAAACTCCCATTGAGAGTGGATAGTTAGCCAGAAATAGATCTGCAACATGAAGATATAGTAAATTCAGCATTCACAAGCCGTTGCAAGGATATGGTGGACATTTTATCATAAAATCCAGGGATAGCAGAAGCCTTTGTTGTAAAGAATGCCATAGCTAGATTGTTTATAAATACAAAGTATATAATGTAGCTTTACATCATGACTGTAGTGAAGCTTTTCATGCTTGAATCGTTCAATTGAAAATAATCTGTATTTGTGAAAGAAATACAATCTTTTGCAAAAAAATCAAAGCACCAAGAAGAACTTATGCGATCATAACGAAATTTGGTGTGCAAAAACATCTAGATCAAACATGCAAATGATCAAAGTTTCAAGGCAAATGAAAAGGAATTGCAATTGTAGACTAAACGACTTCAAACGTGGTCGAACTGTAGGGTTGCGGGAAGCTGGGTGGTCATACCGAGCAATAGGCTGCCACCTGCAGCATACACACACTGCTATGCAAAAATGTTGCCAGCAATGGTTGCTACAAGGAAATTGCCATCAAAATTAAGGTTTTGGAAGGTCAAGGAACACAAATGCGAGGCAAGATAGGATGATTGTTCACCAGGCCTGAACTGCCCCAACAGTATCATTGTTGACCTATTCAACATATTATAGCCATGTCAATACCTCCCGTGGTACCATCCACCATCTCATGGCGCTTCTCTGAAGTGGGCTCACAGAGGCCTTTAAGACGTTTGCTCTGACCTCCACAGCATCGGCGGATTCGTCTGGAGTGGTGTCACAGCCAGTAATCATGGCTGCCATCAGACTGGCATCGTATAGTGTTCAGCGATGAATCCCACTTCACTCTTGAAGTAGATGACCACCGTGTTTGTGTCTGGAGAGGGCGGTGCCAGCGGTCCCAATCAGCCTTTGTTTTACAAAGTCATACAGCCAGAACTCCGGGTGTGATGGTGTGGGGCGCTATTTCTTATGACAGCAGATCATCTTTAGTCATCGTCCGTACATCTTTTAACAGCTCAACAATATGTTGATACCATCCTGTGGCTGGTTGCACCTACCCTTCATGGCACGTCATCCTAGGGGCATTTTCCAACAAGATAATGCCAGGCCACATACTGCTCGCATATCTCTGGACTGTCTGCGTGCAGTTGATACTCTTCCTTGGTCAGCAAGGTCACCAGACCTTTCAGCAATCGAGCATATCTGGGACATGGTAGGTCGCCAGATTCGTGCAACACAAAATATCGCAGATCTGGAGCAATAACTGATGAATGCCTGGCAGAATGTGTCATAGGATGACATTAGGAACCTCCACCACTCCTTGCCTCAACAAATTTAACCATGCATTACCGCCAGGGGTGGTTCGACCAACTACTAATTTGAACACTCAGTGGGTGATTGTGAGCCATGAACAGTTCCTTGATTTTTTAATCATTTTATTATCTAAGCTATACATGTATTCAGTTTCATCAAAAACAACCACTTTCTTCATGTTGCTTTGATTTTTTTTGTAAAATAATGTATATTTTAAATTAAATTAATGACAATAAAGTGATTTGTGCTCCACTCAAAAAAAAAAAACTTTGCATGAGTACAATCATACACACTGAACATAGTATTCTTATTATGCTGACGTTGCGCAAATGCAGCATTTGATTTTTCCACAGCTAAGACCAATTTTTTTTATTATTATTTTCAATGTAAATTTATGTTATAAGTACTTAATTCAATATGTGTTATTATTTGTGTAAAAAAATAATAATTACTTTTAGTTTTGGTAGTTAATGGGTAATTAAATGTAGATTGTATTATATATTTGCTTTATGTTGTAATAATCAAGCTGAGGAGGTGTGTGTTACAAATTTTCAATTCTTTATTTTTAACTGAACTGCATTATATACTCTTTGTTATCAACTTCCTGTATTTAGACTGTTATCAATCTCTTTTCTTATTTTTCATGAGGACAGCTCTTAGAATGATAAGCAATGACTCTACCATATTTTACATAAACTGGTGTTAAATTAGTGTTGAAGTATTAATACCCAAACAAAAGTGTTTAAATTATTTATTGCATGCATATTCTTTCTGATCTCATTAAAGAGTCCTCATTGTAAAAAATATTAAACATCATAACAAAAGATTTAATGTCATGTCTGTCTGAAAAAAATATATATAACTTTAAATTAAGCTAGTTAAAAGCAGTACATTTTATTTGCCACATGTCTTACAAATTTTCAAATCTGATTTAAATTTTAACAGTACATGGCTTCTACATAAGCTCTGCAGAAGGAGTATATAATAATTATACTTAATATCTGATGTGATTGTAGAAGCAGTATCAAATTCTGCATGTCATTTCAAAAAAACTAAAAACAATGCCTTACGAACCATCATATTGAATGAAACTTGTTTTTTTTTCTTATATAAGATTATGCAAACTGTAAAAAGTGTTTATAGGTGTTAATGTGTAGTTAAATTGCTTTAATTTTAAATAAATGCATTCTTTCATTTTTGAAATTGTAGCAAGCTGGAAATGCTGTGAAGCGGGCAACAGACAATCTTGTACGGGCTGCTCAGCAAGCAATTGAGCATGATGAAGAAAGAAGCCTCATCATTAACAAGAGGATGGTTGGTGGTATTGCACAAGAAATTGTTGCTCGTGAAGAAATTCTCAGGAAGGAAAGAGAACTTGAAGTAGCTCGTGAAAAACTTGCTGCAATTAGAAAAGCAAAATATGGTAATAGGCCTCCTGATGAATATCAGGGATATGGTTCACCATGAAAGTGTTATTTTTGTACTCTATTCACATTATGCATCACAAGTCTTCAAGGAAAAAATATATTATTGCTTCCATTGACACTTAATATCCATCATATACTGGACACAAAAGAAAAATATTGCCTTATATTGACTGATGTTATATTTTTAGTAAGGCTTTATCTTTTGTAGAAAGGAAACTGTGGATTTCAGGTTGAAACAGATAATCAGGAATAGTTATAGTGTTTTGAAACATTTTATGATGTTGCACATGTATAGTTTTTTTTAAATGCGCATGTAAATTCTTGTTGGTAAAGATTTTGTAAATTGAATGTTCTGGTTTGCATTGCAGAGAAGCACTTGTTACTGATTTTACTCATTGTTGTTCACTTGTCTGCAGTTTTATGACTTGTGTAGTTGACTTAAATGTACAGTATAGCAAATTAAATATTATAAAGTATCATAAAAGATGCTGAAAGTATTTTACAAAACATTTTTCTCTTGAAGTGAGTATTTCATGATTAAATTCTAAATTTTTTGAGGTTTTGTATGTTTAATAATTAGACTGAGCATTTTCTCATTTTCCGTCTATTTGTCTAATTGTAAACCTGAAACATTTTTTGAATCTATATCTTATTTATTGTTAGAAATAAATATCTTAAATTTGAGTATGTCATAGCAGTTTATACTAGTCTTTTTGCATGCAGACAATTGTATTTATCATTCACATTGCCTTAAATAATTCTGGTGCTATATTAACAAGTTTGTGATGCATAGTTTGCATTTGAAATTTTCAGAGATTGCATTAAAGTGCATGTTTGAACTGTTAATTATCATGAAGGAAACCGAATACATTTTAAGATTTGCATTTCAGTTGCCCTTTCTAATAAGTGATTGCTTCATTTAAGCATAGTTGTCATATGCTTTTTATTAAAAATGCTGTTGTCGCACATTACAAGTAATATTATATTCAGCATTTTAAAATTTTCTTTTAAAATGTTTTAACATATGAAAATTATAATTTTACATAATCTTAGATTTCATATCATATATCTTAGCATGAGGTGCATTTATGTATTTTTGCAGTTATATAACTTCTGGTCTTATCACTTGTTCAAATTTTCATTTTTCTTTGTTAAATTGTTTGTTTAAGATGCTTGCTTTGGCAGCATTGTTCAGTGCCATGTATTACAAATTGTTTGATCTGTTTATAAGAGTAGTATTTTTTAATAATTTTGATCCTTAATATTTGATCTCATCAGTGATTTTTGTTCAGTAATGAAATTTGTTAGTGTGTGTTCTTATGCCTTGATCTTTCAGTTTATCAATAACAGTTTTATAAATGAGTAGCTCAAAACACAATTTATAAGTATCTCAGATCTCCTAATTTTTTTTATCAAATTGTGATTGTCTTAAACTTGTAGCTGAGTTTTTAAATGTGCAATACTTTCTAAAATAAAACTTACATGCCCTGCTGTTTCGTCCAAAAAAAAAATCATGCTGTGAATATATAACAGATTTTGCATAGTTTGCCAATTTAAAGGTGTTTTTTACATGACATGACATAGTTAAATAAAATGCTTTCATTGTTGACTACATTGTTGTATACTCTTAATATTTCTCTTTCTATGTATTATACTATTTTAATAACCTAATAATGATCAATTTTGATTATTAGCTGGTGAAATTTTAATTGTGTAAAAAGGAATACCTTATAAAGTAATAAACTGGTAGCTGAATTTAAAAAGTAGCAATTCTTACACTATTTTTATGCTGGTGTCATATTAGAAAAATTAGTGTTTATATTTTAGTTCAGTATTAGATGAAGATTAAACTACCTTAAAGGTATAATTTGATACAATGAAAATTAATAATTTAGAAATTTGTTTGATGCTAAAAAAAAAAGCATGTGACAATAAAAAGTGATGAAAATCTCCATCTGAGAAAAAATACTATCCTGAAAACATAAAAATAGGACATTTTTGACAAAATCACCAAAGAAAAAGGGTGATTTTCAGAAATTGGAAAGCCACTCATATAGCAAAAAAGTGTGTTATGTTACCAAATATACCAAACAGATCCTTTTTTTTAATTGCACTTCATGTTGTTTTTTGTTGATTAAAATTCCTCTTTGTGATGTTGTTACCAGTATGAAGTAAAATGAAAATTTTGATGGTATTCTGAAAACTAATTGTTGCTCTTATAATAATTTTTTTCAACCCTATTCTAATAACTACTTTGTGATATATATGGTACAATAGCAAAAGTAAAGCATGCTAAATTTTATAGTTAACAATCTCTAGTGTTGCTCCTGTTAAGATTTGACGGATGTGTACATAAAATTGAAAAAAAAAAAAAGGTTGGAAGGAAGGGAAAATGATATTAATGAAAAGAAATGAGTAACTAAATGAGAAATTTGACTTTAAGGGTGGGGAAGGAAATGTAATGTTTTATGTGTAATAAGAACATTAGCTTTTTTAAATATTTTGATACAGGTATTGATACCAAAATACACCAAATTACTGCAATCTTACTTGCATATTTAAAAACATGTATAAACAGACCCTCGGCGACAAGTGTCATTCCAGCAGTCCTTTCTTAAATTGATTGTGATGCAAATTGAGGACTTATTTTAATCTTGATAGCTTTGATGTTAATTTTTTATATTCAACTTTTATTTAACATAAAATGGACTTAAGAATGCTTAAATTTAAGCAGTTTTATTTTTATGCATATACACTACATACATGCATATTTTATAAAATTAGCACGTAAGCTTCTTTTAAATAGTTAACATGAATCCTCAAAAATATATATTTAACCATCTTTAATTTTAAAATACCACGTGAATAATTGCTGCTGCTTTGGTTAACTTATTACAACCAGGAATAGTTACTTTAATCAGAAAATTCATTAATGTTTCTGTTTGGTTTTTTTCTCTTCATGTCTTTCAAGATAGCATCTTAACATTCTTGATTTTATTGTTAAATTTTAGTGAAATGGTAAGTGTTCAGGCATAACTGCAAACTAGAGAGTTGCACGCACATCTTTTTACTCAGAGTTTTTATGAAAAAAAAGAACATGTGCTAAGTAAAATAGAGTACATAGTTTAAAAAATTGTGCATCAATTGAATTAGTGAATATAAATAAAAAGAATGGATTATAAGTCTTTTGGTCCACATTTCCAAGAAACTGAAATCCTTGATTTAATTTTTAAAATGCTTCTGGTAATCCTTGATTTAATAAGATAATGCTTTAAATAATCCTTTTAAAGTAATTTTTTTTTCTTCCTTTCTCATTATTCCTTTCTTTTTCTACAACTATTTCATTTTGGAAGTCAGTCAAATCACCAGCAATCAGTTCATCTTCATGATACACTAATTCTTCTGCATTTTCGAGATTGATGTTTAATGGTATTTCAACCATTTTATCACTAACTGTTTTGAAGATAACATGCTCAAAGTACTGTTTTAACGTTTCATACAGAGACAGCTTTTTCCCAATTCATTGCATGCATTGTTCTAAAATTTCTTTCTACAAAGATTTCGTAAGCTAGATACATTAACTAGTGTCATATTTATTTTCTAGAAATGGCATAATATTATAGCATTATTGCCAGTTTATTCTTATAGCTTGAAAAAAAGTACTTCTCTGATATAATTTGAATGTAGCAATACTGACAATGTTAACAGTGGTTTACTTGGATATCAGCTGCTAAATACAGCTCTTTCCAGAAGATTTAGAAAGTTAGGAGACTGTTGATCCTTAGTGAAATTCTTTGAGAAAGAAGATACAAAGCTAGCAATTGATCCTTTATCCATATGGGTTGAATTGCAACTATTGTCCTGACAGGTAGATATACCAGATTTATGTTCTTTTTCAAATCGGTGATATGAGCGAAATGCGCTCGAGTGTAATCGAGCAAGAAAACAGTTGAATATTTAAATTTTTCAATGTGGTGAGGAGTGGGTGATGTTCAAGATGGTTAGATTAAAGGTGATCTGACTCCATTATTGAATGAAAAAGCATTTCATATAAAAAATATACTTTATTATGCACATAGGAATGAGACTCGTATCGGGAGCATTACGTAACAACCCTTCACTCCACAGCACCCGCCGAAAAGAGGCCTTGAGGCGATAGACAAGATGTGACGTAAGCAGAACATGTGATCTGCGCCTCTGGCTGACTGCGGCGCCTGTCGTTCGTACGATGAAGTGCTATAGAGTATGCCCCCAGTGGCAAAGTCATGATTACAATTTATAATACATATTTATAATATATACAAAATTAATGAGTTATATACGTTCATGGTTATACATGAAGTTGGAACATATACGTAATACAAAACATTAAATATATATATAGTACAAGTTCCTACTCAAGTAATGTAGTCCGTAACTAAATGCTTTGAAAATCGGACTTTACGTCCACTTTTAGCGGTAAATGTTTGATTAAAGCATCGTGGGGATGGATTTGAAACTGGAATTGGTAAAGATGAGATATGAGTAATGTCATCTGGCAGTTGATAAGCAGGTTTTACGCGATCAATTGAGACTGTAGTACGTTTTCCGTTTACATCAATAATAAAATTCTAATCATTTCTGTCAACGACTAAATGAGGTCCAGTATAAGGTGGTGTCAATGAAGGATTAACTTTATCAGATCTTGAAAATATATGAGAACAAGTTTTCAATGAGGGGGTGATGAAAATTTTAGGACTACCGTTTAGGGCAGTAGAAATAGGGTTTAAAGATCTCATTGTCTTAAGTAAACTGTTTATATATTCGGAATTTAAGGTCTGGTTTATAGCATCACTGTTTACTAGATCGGAAGGTAATCTTAATGTTGTGCCATAAATAAGTTGAGCAGAAGTTGCTTTGACATCACCCTTAATGGCTGAGCCTATGCTTAAGAGGACCAAGTGGAAGAGTTTCAGTCCATTGTACTGTAATATGTGCTTTAAGAGTTGTTTAGAGATGCCGATGGAAGCGTTTGATAATTCCATTTGACTGGGAGTGATATGCAGAAGTTCGAATACTGCTGCACCCAAGTGTGCGAGTAAGTTCTCTAAAAAGATTAGATTCAAAATTTCTACCCTGGTCAGATGTAATTGTAACTGAGCATCCAAATCTAGATATCCAGCCATGTTCCCATGAGCTGCTGTTTCCGCAGTCATGTCGGTTGTTGGAATAACTTCTAGCCATCTTGTGAACCGGTTTATAATAGTCATGCAAAACTGTTTTTCCCTCAGATGGAGGTAGAGGGCCTATAAAATCTATATGTATGTGTGCAAAACGAGCATCGAGTTCAGCAAATGTGCCGATAGGAGATTTGGTATGTTTGGAGATTTTAGCTAGTTAACATCGATCACACCTGCGCACAAAAGATTTTATTTCTTTTCTCATGCCTGGCCACACAAAACGTTTAGCTATTAAATCTATGGAGGCTGAGATACCTGGATGAGAGAAAAAATGCAAGGTTTTAAAAACTGTTAATCTATTAGACTGAGGAACAAAAGGACTGGGATGTTTTTTGTGACATGTCACAATACTGATGTATATCCTCGATAGGAAAATAATGTTTCTCTAATTTTAAAGCGGAGGTATTTGATGCTAAAAGTTGTTGAAGTTCTTCGCTGCTTGATTGAGCAGCTGCGAATTTTTGAAAATCGATAACAGTAGATGAAATATCGTCTACTTTAATTCGGGACAGTGCATCAGCGACAATGTTATCAGAGCATTTAGTATATTCGATATGAGTGGTAAACTGGGAGATAAAATCCAAATGGCGTTATTGGCGTGGACTGCATTTGTTAGGATGTTGCTGGAATGCAAAGGTTTTTGATCAGTATAAATGACAAAATTTCTTCCTTCAAGCATGTACCTAACTTTCTTAACGGAAGAGTACATAGCATAGAGTTCACGGTCATAAGTGGACCAATTCCTTTGAGATTTGCTTAGTTTAGCGGAATAGAATGCTATAGTTTCCCGTTGTTGTTTAACAAGTTGCATGAGCGAGCCGCCGATTGCTACATTAGACGCATTGAGCCACAGACTCAATTGTGCACCGGGCAAGGGATGTCATAACAAAGTTGCTTTAGCGATAGCTTCCTTATACGCTTTGAAGGTGTGTTGCTTCATCGTCCCATTGTATTTGCTCAGCAGAAGCTTTGGAACGAGGGTGTCTTTTTTTATTAGTATGGGCTTCAAGAAATTTCACTAAGGGTGCTAGAATGTGAGAGCTCTAGGAATACAACCTCTATAAAAATGAAATAAACCTAAGAATCGGCGTAATTGCGTGAGAGTCTGTTGCTGAGGAAAATCTAGGATGCAGTTTACACGATCAGGAAGGGGTTCAATTTCTTCACCGGATTACTTAAATCCTAGAAAATCTATTGCAGATTGACCAAATTTGCACTTCTCTACATTTATACATAAACCATAGTCCTGAAGTTTAGAAAACAGCAGGTGTAAATGTTGTAAACGTTCTTGTTCATTACTCGAAGCTACAAGTTAATCATCGATAAATGCATAAACAAAGGGCAAGGCTCTAGTGACCTCATCGATAAACCGTTGAGATGTTGAGGAAGCATTATAAAGACCAAACTGCATTCTTAAACTTTCAAACAGACCAAAGAAAGTACAAATAGCTGTTTTATGTACAGCTTCCGGATTTATGGGCATTTGGTGATTGGCTTTTACAAGATCAACATGACTAAACATTTGTTTACCATAGAGTTCTGAAGTAAAATCAGCTATGCAAGGAATAGTCTCTTTGACAGTCTGTGCGTAAGAGATCGATAGTTGCCAACAGGTCTCCATTCGACAGACCCTTTCTTGGGCACCATGTGCAAAGGCAATGAATAAGGTCTTTTGGAAGGTCTCATATGACCCAGTTGAATCATGCTCTGAAATTCAGCCTTTGCAATTTTGAGGCGGTCAGGAGCTAATCGTCTGGGTTTAGCAGCAACTGGAGGACCTTTAGTATTTATATAATGCACAATATTTGTTGTATATTGTGCATTATATAAATAGAGTATATAAATACAGTCTCAAGCCGATCAATTTCTGATTCAACTCTATTTATATATTTTATAAATAGAGTTTACAGTGTGGGTTCAGCTAAGTGCAGGATGCAATGAGAACGGACTAGTTAACAACACTAACATTTATTTCTAACTACTAGGACAAACATAGCGATGCTTTTTTTTACATTACCTTAGTCTCGTATCCAGACGTTGTCCGGATATATGAGTACTGATACTCTTGAAGTCGGATGCTATACTCCTCCTCACTTATTTAGAGATTCAATCTCTGAGGAGCTCTGCGGATGCGCGAAGATCGTTTAAGTTCTGGCTGGGACTGCTGCAAGTCTTTTATCAGGATTTACTGGAATAACTGGTTCAGTTTTCCTCGGAACTGACGATGTTTCAATTCCGGCTGAAGTTTGCACAGCTTCACTTCTTTGTTCGATGTCCTTGTCCGCAGCCCGTGGCTTCACGTTGACATCTGAAGTACTAACCTCACGAGGTTTATAGATTACCGGTGCAGACGGAACCTCGCTCCCTACTGATCTGATTTGATCGACGTGCCGACGCAGTAAAGTTCCTTGAACGCCAATGGTATAATGCAGCGCTCCATCTTTATTTGTCACTGTGCCAATTTTCCATCGAGAATTTTCCGATCTATAATCCCGAATGACAAATTTTTTTCCCATCTCAAAAGTTCTGTCTTTGAAATCATAAGTATCTCTTCGGATGCGTTCTTCCACTCTTCGTCTAAGATTTGAAACAACTAAATCAATCCGAGTTCTAATTTCTCTTTTTAAGAATAACATTGCAGGACTTAACAAGGTTGTCATATTCGGTGCCTTCCTATAACATGAGGAATATGGCAAGTTTTTGCTTAATATTTCCTGGATAACCTTGCATTGCACATAACGCTTGTTTAATGGCGTAAACGTACCGCTCTGCTTGCCCGTTACTTGCCGGTTTAAATGGAGGACACGTTTTGTGTTTAATTCCATTATTTCTCATAAAAGTTTCAAATTCGCCTGATGTGAATTGAGGACCAGTGTCACTCACTACTACAAAAGGCAGTCCGTATCTTGAAAAACAGTCTCTCAAACATTCAACTGTCTGAAAGGAATTTGTTGACCTTAAAGGATACACTTCTAGCCATTTAGAATGTGCGTCAACTATAATCAAGAACATTCGTTCAAAAATAGGGCCTTCAAAATCTATGTGAATACGTTCCCAAGGCGCACTTGGATATTCCCAGTGATGGACCTTTGCCCTTACTGGATCTGATTTAAACTTAATACAATGAACACAGTTTTTAGAAACTTCTTCAATATCATAATCAATTCCCTTCCAAAAGACGTAGGATCTGGCGATTGCCTTCATTTTAACGATTCCTAAATGTTCTTGGTGGAACTCTTCGAGAATTTTAACTCGGAGCTTTTTCGGAACAACTACCCTCTGACCATTCATTATACAGTCATCTTGTAAGGTGTACTCTGCCTCCCTACCTTCCAAACTTTCTCCATATTTTAATTTCATATAAAAAATACTTAATTCTTTGTCAGCTCGTGTTTCCCAAGCTATCTCCCTAGCTGTTACAGGAAGAGTTTCAATTTGGGAGAGTTGGAATATTTCAACATCATCCTTAATGCTTAAATCTTCGAACTTAAGAGGTAGGCGCGACAAGCAGTCAGCATTACCATGTTCTTTGGTATTTCGATACACAATATCAAACTGATATGCCTGCAATATTAGGGCATAATGTAAAAGTCGGGTGGCTGTGAGGATAGGAAGCCCTCTTTTCGACTTGAAAAGAGCCACTAAAGATTTATGATCTATGACCAGAGAAAATCGTCTTCCCTTTAGATATAGATAAAACTTTTTGACAGCCTAAACAATTGACTGTGCTTCTTTATCGATTTGGGCGTATTTCTGCTCTGTGGTAGTCAGTGTCCTCGATGCGAAGGTTATAGGTCTTTCCGTTCCATCGGACAAAACATGCGAGAGCACTGCCCCAAGACCTACCGGAGATGTATCAGTAGCTAGCATTAACGGTAATGTGGGATTGTAATGCGTTAAATCTCTGTCTGAACAAATTTCTTTTTTTATTTTTTCAAAAGCGGTTTGGCAGGTTTTTGACAAATTTCATTTAACATTTCTTTTTGTTAAATTATTTAAGGCATGTGCCAAGGTTGCTAAATTAGGGCAAAATTTGCCATAAAAATTCACTAATCCCAAAAAGCTTTTGATGTCTTGGACATCTTTAGGTCCAAGACATCAAAAGCAATTGCCAATATCTTTTCATCTGTTTTATGCAATCCCTTGGCATCAATTTTGTGCCCTAAAAATTTAATCTCATTTTGAAAAAATTTACTTTTAGTTAAATTCAATTTTAGACCGTGCTCCTCGCATTTTTTGAAAAATATTTCTAGTGCTTTTAAATGAGACAAATCGTCCGTTCCTGTCACTCGAGCATCATCCATAAAAATTTTAATTCCTTCGATCCCCTGAAATAATCCCTCAACATAACGTTGCCAAATAGCCGGAGCAGCATTTAATCCATACATTACGCATTTACAGATATACAACCCTTTATGCGTGTTTATTGTTAATAATCCTTGGCTCTCCGGATACACCTTCATTTGTAGATAAGCGTGACTGAAATCAAGTTTCGAGAAATGTTTACCTCCATTAAGGCATGAAAATATTTCTTCGAGTTTTGGTAATGGATGCTGTAGCACTTCCAAATTAGGATTCAGTGTCACAGAATAATCAGCACAAAGCCTAATGGAACCATCAGATTTAACGATTGGTACAACTGGTGTTGCCCACTCTGAAGTCTCCACCCTCTCAAATGATACCTTCTTTCTCAAGCCGATCAATTTCTGATTCAACTCTATTTTTTAATGCGAAGGGTACCGGTCGTGACCTATAAAATATTGGTTGAGTATTAGGTTTCAAATTTAATTTTACTCCGCGATTTTTAATTTCACCTAATTTACCGTCAAAAATTTCCTTATACTCCTCAAGCAATTTTTTTAAATTCAATTCACTAGCAGTTGTCGTTTTGATGGCATTCCAATCGAGATTGATTTTATACAGCCATTCTCGGCCGAAGGTTGTGTCCAAATTTTCCTTCACAATGTATAAATTTAAAACTAATTTTTGACCTTGGTATTCAACTTTAACAGGAACATACCCTTACTACCTTATCACTCCTGTAAGTTTTGAAAACTAAATTTGTAGGCTGAATCTTTCTATTGGAAATTTTTCTAAATTTGTTTATACACATTACCGAAACTGTTCCCCCAGTATCAAGTTCCATGCTAACTGGTTTGTTTTCAATTTTAACTTATCGGCGGTCTCTTCGACTCTTCCTCTTTTAACATGTGCGTTCTGAAACTAAATCCATAGATAGGGACCTCATTTTTCGAATCATAATCATTATTTGTCTCAACTTTCTTTTGTTTAACCTGTCGGTTTTTCCTAGACAAAAAACACGCTTTTTCGATATGACCAATTTTTTTGCAAAACCGGCATTCACTTGTTGCGAATTTACAATTATGTTTACTGTGATCTGCCCCTAAGCAACGCGAACAAGTTTCATTTTTACCTCTATTAATCTTAGCAACAAGGTTTTGTTTCGCGGTTTGGACTCCTTTTCTTGGTTTTAAGTACTTTCAGTTCTGCGGATTTGCGTATAATCTCATCCGCACCCTTAACCGCCTTTTCCATCGCCATGGCTATCTTTAATGTTTTCTCTAAATCGATATCATCTTCCTGAAATAACCGATCTAATATATTACGATCTCGTAGACAGCTAACGAAAACATCCTTTAACATCGTATTTAAGCATATCTTTTTTATATTCGCAAGGAATCGCTAACGAGCGTAATTCAGTGATATAACTAATTGATTCCCTCTCATGCTGTTTCCTATTAATAAACATATGCCGACTTTAGTAATAAAGCTTTAGAATTTAAATGATCCTTAATGACCTTTTTTAGTTCGGTAAAATTTTTATCTGAAGGATTATAGAGAGAGAGTAAATCCTTCAACAAATTATACAATTTCGCATTCAAACTAGAGATCAGAACTTTCCGACGTTTTGCCTCTGGAACATTTTGAATGTCCAAAAAAGCTTCAAATCGTTCTATGAACGAATCAAAATTTTCTACCGTTTCATCAAACTTATCAAAAGGAACAGAAATTTTGTCTTGTTTATGTTCCGATTTCTCTTGCAATGCGGCCATTAAGAGTAAATTTTGAGAAATATGAAAGCAGCCTTTTGGCAACAGATGGCGCTGACCGTTGCACTGGATTTCTGACATCAGACTTACGGTTGCTATCTTTGGCAGAATTCTCGCCGAGGTGAAAATGGAATTTTTTGCTAAAGAGAGTTGACGCTAATGACCCTGGTAACCATAGCAACACCGCATTAGGATTTAAATAACACAATCCCTTAAGCTATAAACACCATCTGGAATACTGAAGAACGGAAAAAGACTTCCTAGGGAGTCTATAGGCTTTTTCAAAGCAGAAAGTATATACATTCAGCGATCGTCTTAGAAAATAGTGCCACTTGTGCTCTGTTAAGCCCTGTAATGGATTAATACTTTCTATTCGTTCATTGTCTTCTGTAGATTTATAGTAAATTTCGTTTGCAAGATTTAAAAACGCTGATTCGCTTTTCGATAAACGCTAGGATAACAATTATTAGTAATCAAAGCTATCTTTTTTTTATCGTTCTTGTGTTGCATGGGTAATATCTTTATTCTTGTCTTATTTAGGAATTTTGATATGCCTATTCAGCATCAGACATAAATTTTATCACATTAAAAGTAGTAGGAGCGGTAAAATAAAAATACAGCTCAACCCTTTTATAGTCAAAATTTTGTGTCATAACTTCAGATGACAGCCTCTTAAAATGACCAGTCTTTCTGAAAATATACATGAAACATTGCTTTAAATATCATTGCGTTTAAACAATCGTATTCATAGAAAACGAAATCTTTCGGACATGTTGAGGATTGTCTTAGAAAGGCTATATTCTATTCTGTAAATTTCTTGAATTTAAATGAGAAATCAGAGATTGAAGGCGATATAATCGGCATAGCTAGAACATTTGCCGCCTGTGGCCGACCTCGAGTGTGTCAGCCTAAACAGTCTTTGAATTCGTCTCTCCTTTTGGTATAAGCAAATGACTGAATGTAGAAATGACATGAAGGAAATAAATTAAAAATCTACTTCTAAAAAAATTTTTAATTCTATCATTTTAAAATTGTATTATTATTATTATATTTGTTTGCAAAGCCACCTATTAATAGAGTACTAAGCTGATAGTACAGAACTATTTCTTAAATGCAAAATTAATCATTTGTAGTTCTAAAATGATTTTTATTTAAAAAATTCTTATCACAACTAGAAACACAGCAATTGTGAAGAAAATTCTTGGCAGTATTACATTATCTGAAGAGCTGTATTATCTGAATAAGAAACTAGATGAACAAATATCAAACACTATCGACGAGGCTCTGAGGTCTTAACTAACCGCGTTTTTAATTACCGCTGAGATTCAGCAAGATTACTAATTTAACACTTGAAATCTAGCACTTCTGCAAATCTAGGTACACAAGGCGATACGCGCTGATCTAAATTCTACCAAGTAATATCTCCATCGTAGGTTCAAAGCAAGACTCTCACACTCTGGTTTCGTCTACTATTTAATTCAACTAGTTTCCGCTAAATTTGAATAAACTGCGCTTGCTGCTACAATTTACATACTCTGGCACGGGCATTTCTAGGGGAAAATGAAGGCAAAACAGGAAAGGAATATGAAAATAAATATAAACCCTACAACTTTATAAGAAAAATGTAAAGAAAATGGAAGCAAATTATCTGAATAAAAATGTGTGTCTGTAACTTGTAAGACATGTGAATACATTGTAAATTTAAGTTTTGATTTCTGCATTTCAGCTCTTATAAGCGCTTGGAAGTAGGTCTTACTATTTTTACTTAAATAAGAAAATTAAAACTCAATTCTTTTGAAAATAGGAAACGTTGCTAAGCCATGTGCTATAATACCTGTGATAAGGAACTCGCTGACCAATTATCTATTGATATGCAATCTACATCAGCTTATGTACCATAAAGAATATGTTGCAAATCATGCATTATCTTCAAATTTTTAACCGTATTAAAACTATTGTTAAGATCCAACAGCGGCCTACTGTAATATTTCTATAAACAGCTAGATCAACTATAGTTTATGTCTCGGCGAATGAGTTCTCTATATGGGAGTTTTTCATGGTTCCCCTTCTCAAGAAAAGATGTACACTTTTATAGCTTATAACGTGTAAAAATACAACCAGGATCTCTCGTAGCGAAGCTGGTAGCATTAGAAAATTAGACTGGTTTTTATGGATGGGGAAAGAAAAAAAAAGAGATTAAAAATTGTATGATATTATGTTTCGTATATGATACTTTTTGTAAGTATAAATGAAAAAACTGATTTGCAAAATTGTCATGAAATTTCCCCAGGGTCTAGAATTTTTACATTTTCAACTTTTTCGGAAACAACTTCAGTTTTTGCATCGACTTCTCCATAATTAGATAAATCTCTAAATCTCCGATTTTCTGGGCATGAAACAATCTTTTTTCATGATCGACTTTGAGCATGTTTGCTTTTTACATACTCTCGCGCATAGCGTTGAGGGGGCGTGCGTAGATACGCATGAAAAAAATCCACAAACCGGATAATGCGCACCTGCATAATCAAGAGAATACTGTATATAATTTAATAATTTTTTTCGTTGAATCTTGAATGCAATTTGAAAGCTAGTTTTTATTAAATTGAGCAACCATTTAGCTCGTGAAACAAAATATAATTAACTTTTAAAAAATGAATTAAGAATTCTTTATCTTGCATATAACCAATGCACAATAGTCTTTTAGTATCTTTTAGTAATATAAGCTACCGCAGATTTCCTTTACCCAATATTTTATATAGAATAATTGAACAGACTTGAAAAATAAAGTATCGGAAAAGACATTGAAAATTACAATTTTTGTGACATTACTAGTTAGCATTAACTTATAAAAATATTTTAAAGTTTATTTACCTATTTGTTTTATTTCCCGGATTATTACCATTAAAATTTTCCACGTGAAAACCTACTTCGGTAAAACTAAATTTATTAAAATACTCCAAAATACTCTTCCTAGAAGCACAACCTGAAAATCTCTTCTGATGCCAATCCACCGTTTTTTATAAAGGTGCGGCAACTTTATAACGATTTATCTAAAAGTGCAGATACTTGTCCAAAGTCCCCACTTTTCATAAAGATTCCGAAGATTTATATAATACCTTGTTTAATAAATGAATCAGCAACTGAAATAAAAATCGAACTTGCATAAGGATGCCGATAATCAGTTTCAAAGGAGAAACTGATTTTCAGTTTGTGGACGTTACCTCCTGTTGCGGCTGAAGGCATCCCAATTGATTGCATCCTCGTCTCATGATAAAGTTCATTGAATTACCTAAAAAAAAAAAAAAAATTATAGTTAAGCGTTCGAATCGTTACATAGCGTGGGATTGTTCCCGTCACTGAAGAAACTTTAAATATATTTCCTCGACAGCTCATTCTTCGAAAAATAGCGAGCTATATTTTTACGTTTTCAAAAATTTATTATGTTTTAATTGACAATGATTTATGCAGGTTTTATCCTGTTAAATAAAATAAATTTAAAAAAAAGCATTTCATGTGATAGCAAAAAGCGTGTAGAACTATGAGACGCAAATTTTCAAATTATTTCTTGGTATGCACCTTAAAATATATTAATTTAACGACAAATAAAAAATACCGTACTCAGAAAAAAAATATGAAAATGAACAGACCCATGAGTAGCCGAATATCGATCCCAGGCGAATGGGTTAACTGCAAGGTTAGTTTTCAGGGTTTTCCTATTCTGTTAGGTGAATACGAGCCACTTTCCTTTAGAAAGTCCTCCACAAAGGCATCTCTCCAACTAGGCAGATAGCCCTTGCGTGCTTTTCTATATCTGTAAAACCTAACCTGAAATCTAGCAACAAAAGAGAATATATTAGGATATCTCCTTATACAAATATCTCATTCTTTTATAATTGTTCCGAAGTACCATACAAAATATTCTGCGCCAATGAAATTATTAGAATGTATTCTTTTTTAATACCAACGAAAGTGATGGTTGAAAATGATACGGCATTTTGAAAGGAAGAACTTTTGAATTGTTCCAAATGCATTGTACAGGACCCTCACAAAAGTCAGTAAACTTATACAACCACTTGTGTCCCCAACAAAAGTTCGTGTACTCGTTCATTTCCCCCTTTTCCAAATTTGTCTCCATATGATTTTCTCTCATGGAGACAAATCTCAATTTCAAAAATTAAAACTATTTGCTCAAGGAGTCTTTATTTTGATAATGAACAGATTAAAGAACTGAAACATGTGTGTTTAGAAAAAAAAAGTATCTGTGAGAATCTTTCCGTCCGTTATCTAATCACGAACTTCCACGCAAGAGGTTTGTATTTCGAATAATATTCATCAATGTGAGTTTTCAATATTGATGCTTTCCTTGTTAATTGCTCTAGGCTAATTTCTATGTTATGAACTTTTCCATGTTAATTGCCCAATTTTTACTCAAAATGACCTCATTAAAGATAATTACTTCACAAAGAATTCTCGACCAACTTATAAATAGTTTTCTATCATTCACCACAATCTTTTCGATACTATAAAGAACTTAAACATATTTCAAAAGCAGTTTGTGTTTTCAACTTAAAATTATGGGCCTATCAATCTCTTTAAGCTATATTTCAACTATTAGGCGTAACCATTTTAAATTTTATACCAGAATCTATCACACGAAACAGCATCATTAAATGCATCACTTTGGTTTACCATGCAGTGCAATTCCTGCCGCCAGTTACCGTCAATAGAAAGTTCATTTAGAAAGATTTATCCTCAGTTTCAAAGTGCATCTCTATGCCTGAATATCTTCACCGGGGTATAGTAATGATGTCTTATCTTCAAAACTGTTAATAAATTTAAATAAATACGACTGGCCGAGTAGTTGAAATCAAAGGACACTGGTAGTTTTGTCAGGACTTAGTGTTCTGTGCATTCTTTTTGGAAACATGGTAATTTCTGTAAAGGGTTCT
>KK120517.1:424685-435880 GCA_000611955.2 Stegodyphus mimosarum | reverse complement strand
TGTAAAAATTATCAACCATATATAATTTATGGTTAAATATTAAGGAATATTATTTCTAATAAAGTTGAGAATTTGCCTTTAAATAATTTATAAAACTATTTATTCTATTGGCATATGCAGCTTTTTATTATTATCTGAAATTTTTATTAAGATATTAGATATATTATATTTTTATTAAAATTTTATTAAGATTAGTCCATTTGAGTTTTTTTTTTTATCAAGAAGAATTTTTGAAAGTACAGTCACTTAAAAACCGTGGTATAAACTGGACATTTGAAACGAGATGCCTGAAACTCACGCGTTGAAAAGTTGAAGTTAAGTCAACTCACATGTTCTCCAATCATCCAGAAAATGCCGCCTCTGAATGTCGCTTCTGATTGGTCAATGCTTTACGCCCGAACGCGTAACCGCGTTGGTGTGAATTGGGCTTTATATGTGACTTCAACCATACATGCCTTCAACCAATTTGAAGAAATGGAAGGTATTGGAAATTCCTCAGTGACTGGTGGAAAGCTAAAAGACCAGAGACTACTCAGTTCTCAGTTTTTAGTTCAAGAATTGCCTTCAAAGCATTGAGAGATCTCTGTGCAAGCTTCACTTTTTAGATGCGCTTTGCAATGGATTGTGTTTAGCATTCTTAATGGTCCGATATGGTAACTACTGACTGTGCTCTGTCATACACAGAAGAGCTGTACAAGTACTTTTGTGGAAAGTTGCAAAACAACAAAGTGTTTCTTTTTGGAAAATAAAATTTTACTAAGCTATCATTAGTTCTGTGTGAATTCAATCTATTGCAAACTTACATGCATGTAACAGCATGTTTTGAGGTCAGGAAACAAATTATTTTGAGACTTCAAATAGAATTTCATCTTTGAATTTTTTATATTACAGTAGCAATGTACAAATTTATTAAGCTATATGACAATGTTTATCAAGTTGCAACATTTGTTATGTTTTGTACTTTATTTGTAACTTGAACAACAACATATTAGACCCTTACATTAGATGGCAAGTTTACATAAATTCTCCAGTTAGTGATTTTATGAGGCTGATAGCCCTAGCGTGATTTGCCATAATCAAATAAACCAAAATAAATTAGTAATTTTATCACCAAATAATAATAAAAAATTTTTAATATTACTTTTTTCTTTCTTACATCATGGAAAGCGTCATTAGAAATATTAAAAGCTTCCCACTTTCTTTTTTTCTCACTTCATAAAAGTAAATAAAATTAGTTTCCTGAAATTTTTGAAATCATTTACCTTTCCGCAGTTTATATACTCTACTGCAGCTTCTCTGAAGAAAAAGTAAGTAAAGTTTCCAATTTCATAGGATGCCACAAAATTTGCATCTAAAATAATAAATAAATAAATAAATCACTATGTTAAGCTCCTCTGTCAAATCAAATTTAATTTTTATGTTGGTTCTAACAGAAAATTAAAGTAACACACTCAGCATTTAAAATCAAGTTACAAAATATACGGATCATTTATACAGATTACAGATACATAAACAATTATCTTATTCATTGACATTTTGAAATTCATAGTTTCTCTTTTTAACTTTTTTTTCAAATGCAAAGCATTTTTAATCAAATCCAAATAAAAGTTTCAAATAAATGGGCACAAAAAATATAATGATACATCAGAGGGAAATTAAAAAGTCTTGATGGACTCAAAAATCACACTGAAAGTTTAAAAAAAAGGGGGGGAACACACACACACATATATATGTATGAACATCCAGCAAAAGAATATCTTACATTTTTACTGCTAGCTATACGATTATCTATATTTTGAAATGAAGATGTAACAAAATAAACTTTCTTCATTTCCATTCCTTCCTTACAAAAACCTTAGGCATCTGACTTGCAAAGTATCACAAAACTTGAATTCAGTTTTCCCATGTACACTGAAGAGAAATAATATATTAAAACAGGAAATTTGAATTTCATCCTAAAGTTCCTTTAATTTTATCAGGCACTGCTGAACTTATATTTCCATCTAGAAATTAAAGAGGATTCATACAAGCTTTGTCTAATTAACTACAGACATTGATGAAACTGATATGTCTGAATTTGCCAGGAATTTTATATATTTCAAAAATAATCAGAAGACTGAAAATCTGAGTTAAAATAGGAAGATTTATCCTAAAAAATTAATAAAACCTTAAAATAGTACTAAACTTGAAAATAAGAGCTTATGCAAATATAGAAGTTGTGGAGATATTATAAAAAATAAGCTAACTTTTTTAAACATAAAGTAATGTTAGAATCCCCATATTTCCTGCTACAAACGAATTTGAAGATTTTGGCTGTGGCTCTTCCATCTTTTTTCTTACAAAAAGAGAAATGTAAAGCAAATATGATACGAGAATGTCATAATCATGGTAAATACTAAAAAAACTCATTTTTAATGAAACTTGGATAATTTGAAGGTCATTATTGTGTATTCTCCTATGAATTCAGTTTAACCAAATGCAACTGTGCATTTTTTTAAATTGCACTTAATGTTTGTGTTTAGGAATAGATTAATAATAAAAAATTTAAAATAATAAGTCTGAAATTAATTTACTGTATTATTTTAATGCAAAATTGTATACTGATTATCTCATTTCTGAACAGTTTTACTTGCGAATTGCTTTTGATTTAGTATTTCATTTGATACCTTTTGCTTTCATTGACAAAGCTAAAAAAATAAATACTTACCACTTAACCACTTTGGATCAAACTGCACCGTTCTTAAAAATGGTTGCTTTCCCATTATTCTGTAAATTACAGGATCTTGACCAGAGAAGTCTATAGTTGAGGCAATATAATAGTCACCCTGGGATGTCATTAGAGCTGTATTATTTGCATAAGGACTATATGGGCACTTTGCAGTGCCATCAACCCATTCCTTAATAGATTTCAGTGCATTAATCTGAAAGGAAGACGAGGAGGAAAAAATTAATTTTGCATTAATACAGAAAATATAAATACAAAGTCAAAAATCTGGGTGTCCGATATCCAGAATGATCCAATATCCAAAATTTTCAAAATATAGGAATATAGAATATAATTAACCTCTTCTAACCCCTCAAACAAAAAAAAAAAAAAACATGCGTTCTAAAAGCTATTTTTCTCCCACCTACCTGAGATTCCTGCAAGCCACTTTCAAACACCTTTTCAGCCAAGGTGATTAGGAAATCACCATGGCTGATGACAATACATCGACTGATGTCACCCAGGCTCCTTGAGTGGGTGTGGTTTTCTATTTGATGTAAAAAATTAGTGAAAATCAAAGACATATTCATTTTGAGTAGATGGTGCTCACACTCTCTTTCTTCTGGTGACATAACACTGAGAAATAGATAAAGGATTCAGATTCCAAAGAAACTAAGTTAACACTGTAAATTGCACTCTTCTTTAACTTTCTAATTTGATATAGCTTACTATTTCTTAAAACCATTACAGCTGTCTTATAAAAAAGTTTGAATTTTCAATTATGTTGAAATGAATTTTTAATTCTGGAGCACAATCTCCAAAGCAAAATCGTATTTGGCACTTGCCTTTTGTAAAGATCTTGTGCACAAGAACAGTGTAATTCAGTCTTAAGATAGTGCAATTTCAAAATTAGGCAAAACAATGGCCTTAGGTTTGGAGTAAATTTTACTATGCAATGCAAAATTTTCCAGTTAATTAAATTTGTGAAGAATTGTTGAGATTATAATAAATAAAGATTAGATAACAGAATGGGAATTTCCATTGTGCTGACAATACCCCAATCAGCATAAACTAACAGATATCAAACACACCATAGATTTAAATTCAGAAAAAATTACTACCAATACTAAAAAATGTAACAATAGGTTTTAGAGAATGAAAAAATTTCAGTAGAGAGAAATTGCCTCAGCAAATTATAGAACATGAACAACAGAACTTTGTAACTGAACAAGGAGTTTTGTCTGTCTACAAAACTGAGGAGAAAGTATAGCACAGAAAATGAAATGACTTGAACAACTTACATTGAAAGAAATGTTTAATGAAACATACAAATAAATACTGAGCCTTTAAAAATTTTTTTGTTTCAATTACGATGCTGAATAATTCATTATTTCATAAACAACTACTTCATACTTCTAATTCTATAATTTCTGCAAGTCATCTCATCAAATTTAAACTGATGATCTAAAATCTGGAAATTTCTGAAATTTGCTGAGGTCCTGTCAATTCCAGATT
The DNA here is from genome assembly GCA_000611955.2 of Stegodyphus mimosarum. Lineage (NCBI taxonomy): Eukaryota > Metazoa > Arthropoda > Arachnida > Araneae > Eresidae > Stegodyphus > Stegodyphus mimosarum. Next base: position 431,661 of record KK120517.1, on the reverse strand, counting down.
GGACTTTGTGCTGTACATAATTTTATATAAGAATTAAATCCAATAATTTCTAAAATCTTTGCCATTATAGTGAGCTATCATGGAAAATAAATTACTAATATTTACAAGTATAAAAAATATAAAATTTCCCTCTGTTCAGATGTACTACATTTTATAATATTTACAGTATAACAGAGAGTATAACAGAAGAGTAACGCAATATATAACATAAAGAAAATTCTTAATTTTTTACTCTTGGAATAGAAATTTTTGGTAAAGTATAATCTTTGATATTTAACAAAATTCCCATAACATTTTTCAGTTTGTAATTAATCTTGACAGGCAGTTAATACATAAAAAGCATTTTAACCCAAAATAAAACAAACTCTGAAATTCCTGTACACAAAAATAAAATAAAATGAATGCTAATCAAAAATATTTATTTTCTTAAAACTTTAATAAAAACTAACATACTTCAAACGGAATTGTCTCTGAGATTTAAAGAGCACTGATAGCTTTGAGAGTATTTGCATGCTAACTAATTTGAGGGATACAGCATATATCACCACTGGTAACTCTGGTGTAATCATTTGTATTTGTTTCCATTTGCAATGGTCTCTTGCAAGAAGTCACTAACTGCTGACTTATGACCATGACCATAATCATATGAATACTTGAACTTATGGCTGTTAATTCTCACTTCTGTGCAAAATAACATTTAATGCAAACTTAATTTTCGGCCCAAAAGTGGATAGTAGTCTTGAAATGGGGTTTTGTGTCAGTTCACTAAAAATGGCATATCATTTTTCAGATTGTTGCCACTAAATACCAAATTGCACTGTATATTTTTAAAGAAACTGAAGTATCTACACATACGTATGTATATAGTATATTCCTTGCATTGTGAAAAGCGACTGTATCTAGAGCCATTAAAGTTTGAATAATGTAGTCCTCCATCTGAACATGTGCACCTCGAAATCCAAATTTTGAATTTCAAATTTGTTTTATTATTTATTTCAGACTGTCTGTTGGAAATTCTAAAGATATGCTATTTTTAAATATTTTGTGATTTTGCTGTTGCATTGAGATTTATGTGGCATAAGTGTGAAGAATGTGATATTTAATAAATTAAGTTGACACATAAAATGTTAACTACAAAATGACAAAAACAAAATTTCTTTTGTTAGCCATCTTATTAAGAAACCTCAATATTGATATGAGCTGAGAAAAGACTAAAAAAATGTAAAAATTTATACCAACTCTTAAACATGCATCGGAAATTCTAAACATATGCTGCCATGCAGCTTTTAAAATTTTTGTGATTTTGTTGTTGAATTGTATTTGCATAGGTGCAAAAAAAATGATGCTTAATAATAAAGTTAAGAAAGGAAAAAAGGCAGGAGTGAGTGCAAGAGCATAAGGAACTTAACAAACCCTTTTGGGCAATTAAAAAAAGTGAAACCTTTAAGATTTTTTTCTTTTATGCTGATATACTTGCGAAGTAATGTTGAAGTTTAATGTTAGGAATGGAGACAAATAAATAAACAGAGATTCATCTGGATTAACATGTATTAGGATACAAAATTGTTATCAGTACAGCACATTCTACATGACAAAAATAAAGTAAAGAACAGTGACAAAAACAAAACGTTGCCAAGAGAAGGAAAGTAAAAAACGTGTTGCCACATATGTTGCAAAATACAAATGGGAAATATAATCATAAATTAAATGTTATTTGCAACACTCCCCCTTGATTAAATTTCCCTCAGTCCTACACGGAACCTTTGGTTGAACAAGGCTTTCTTTTGCACACTCTTTGTCAACATGTCTGCTGCGTTTGAACTGGATGGCACATAGGTAAAATTCAACAATTTCTTTTCAACCTTCTCTCTCAAGAAAAAATGCCTGAGTTCAATGTGTTTGTTACGCTCTGAAGTGACATGGTTTTTGGCTAAAGAAATGGCACCCTGATTATCAACAAATAAGCTTTGTGGAAAGTTTAAAAAATGTTCTCCCACAATTTCCTTTAAAAAATTTTGAAACCACAGTACTTCCTTGGCTGCATGGCACATTGAGAGGTACTCAGCTTCAACTGTTGACAATGCAGTCGTCTGTTGTTTCTTACTGCTCCATGAGACAGCTCCACCTGCTAGTAGTACCACATAGCCACTAAATGATCGTCTATCAATCTTATCACCAGCCCAATCAGAATCGCAGAACACTTCCAAATCTTTTCCAGTCTTTTGGAAAGACAGCTTTAATTCCTTGGTCTGTTTTAGGTAACGAAGGATATGTTGTACGCCTGCCCAATGTTCCTTGCTTGGACAATTATTGAATTGGCTCATGTAAGTAGTAGCAAAAGCTAAATCTGGCCTTGTTCCTCCTGCTAGGTACAAGAGCCCTCCAACAGCTTGCCTATATTTTAATGCTCCTTCAGCATTCAACATGTTATCCTTAGTGGCTGTTGTATATTTCATACCTGGATCTAATGGTGTTGATGCTCCTTTAGCATCTTGCATATTAGTTGTTTCCAAGAGCTCACTAACATAGACACTTTGATCAAGGGTCACACAGCTATCTTCCTTTCTGCTTATCCTAATTGAAAGAAGGTGGTGTATTTCTCCCAAGTCCTTGATTTTAAATGTGGCTGCAATATTATCCTTAAATTCCTGAATGATCAAAACTTTGCTGGACATTACAAGAAGATCATCCACATACACACCTACGATTAACTCCTTTTCTTTATTGAAGTAAACACAAGGATCTGCTATGGATCTTGTTAGGCTCGCTGATTTCAGAAATTTATCAAGGCAGATATTCCACTCTCTCCCAGACTGATGAAGTCCATAAAGGCTCCTCTTTAGCAAGCAAACTTCTCTATGTGTTTTCTCATGCAGACTCACGGGTGGCTGTTCCATGAAAATTGTCTCACTCAATTTTCCATTTAAATAGGCTGCAGTAATATCCAGTTGATGAACCTGCCAGTCTTGCTCAACTGATAATGCTAATAAAGTTCTAATTGATTTTGTTTTTATTACAGGAGAAAACGTCTCTTTGTAGTCAATTCCTTCGACTTGAGTGTAGCCACGAGCAACTAAACGAGCTTTATATCTTTCCACTTGTCCATCTTTGTTAAGTTTTCTCTTGAAGACCCACTTGCATTTCACGACTTTTCTTTCTTCAGGCCTAGGCACTATATCCCAAGTCTCATTTCGTTTTAAATTTTCCAACTCTTCTTCCATGGCTAACTTCCATTTTTCTGCATCTGGACTAGTTAATGCCTCTTCTAAAGTTTCAGGATCATCCTGGAAAGCTTTCTTGCATGTTGAACCTTCATATTTCTGTTTCTTGGATTGTCAGCTGCACTGCATTCCACTTGTAATTCCATTTATTTCTGCAAGATTTTCTTCATAAATCTCTGAATTTTCCATGATATAATCCTTTGTCCACTTAGGTGCTGAAATTTGTCTTCTGGGTCTACTCTCCTTTTCTGGTATATCCTCCACTTCTTTCTTTTCCTGTTGAGAGCCTTCGTCTATTACTTTATTTTCAACTTCATCATCTTGAGATGAGTCTCTTTCAGAAACTTGTTGCAGGGGCAATGTTATAATGCTTCCAGTCATGGAAGGTTTCTCTTCAAATATGACATCTCGGGAACAGATTACTGTACTGGTTTCTTTGATGTAAATGCGGTACCTTTCATCTCCATCATACCCAAGGAGATAGCCTTTAGTTGCCTTTTTGTCCATCTTTCTCCTCTTCTGAACTGGGATATGAACATAGCAAGTCGATCCAATGATGCGCATGTGTTTTATTCTGGGTTTCCTTCCTACCCATAATTCATAAGGACTTAAATTAGGAACTGAAGACTTTCCCGTCCTATTCAATATATAAACTGAAGTACTAACGAACTCTGCCCATAGGGAAGTTGGAAAGTCCACTTCCTCATTCGAGTATTTGAGAGTTCTAGCCATTTCTAGAACTGTTCTGTTCTCTCGTTCAGCACTGCCATTTTGTTCTGGTGTATATGGGGCTGTGAGCCTTTGGGAGATTCCATGCTTGTTCAAGATCTTTCGAACGGCTTCGTTGTCAAATTCTCCACCATTGTCACTGAGTATTTCTTTAACCTTATGCCCTAAGTTCTTAGCGTGAGCTATGAAATTTTCAAGCACATCTTTTACTTCTGATTTGTGCTTTAAGAAAAAACAGTATCGAAATTTGGTGTAGGCATCTTTGAAGATTGCAAAGTAACGGTATCTCCTAAACGATTGATCAAATGGTCCGCAAATATCTGTCGAGAACAGCTCTCCAGCTTTTGTGACCTCTTTCCTGGTTCCAAACTTTAAACGGTGGGATTTTCCATATACACAAGCTTTACATAATTTCATATCAGACTTAATCTTAATATTCAACTCTTTCTCAACAATGGCCTTTACATGCCTTTTATCTTGGTGACCCCATCGTTCATGATAGAGTTGGAGAGTTGATTCATTATTCTCAGTCACATTTATGTCAATGTGAGTTTCAGGAACTAAGGTCTTCATCACAGCTTTGAAAAGACCCCCACCAGCATTTCTTGTTCCATGCAGAACTATTTCACCATCTATTTTTAAATAGCAATCCTTAAATGTTGATTCAAACACACTGTTTTGATTTCTATCTTGGGATGCTAACACGGAAAATAGATTTTTACTTATTTCTGGAACATACCAGACATTTTCAAGATTTTTGATTTGATTCATACCATTTACAATGGTCATTATCTTGATAGTGCCTTTTCCAATTGCTGGTAATGATTTTCCATTTGCCACAGTGATGCTGTGAGGAAGCTTAAATCTTTCAAAGTCTATAAAGTAGTGACTGTTATTGACAACATGCTTTGAGGCCCCATTATCAATAAACCAATCATCAGAATTTGTTTCTGCAGAAAATATTGCCTCATCTACAGCTAGAAGTGTCATGTTTGCAGCAACAATGTTCTTAGTTCCCTTGTTTGGCCCTGTATGTGGACTAGGTTTTGGCGGTTTTCCATCAGCTATCCATTTCTTACATGTTCTGACCCAATGTCCTCTCTGGTGGCAATAATTACACTTGCCATTGTTTTTCTTGATAATAGATGATTTCCGCTTAAATTCCGAATTTGCTATCAATGCTTCCTGATCTAAACTTTCTAAAAAATTTGGATCTTTCCTTAATTCTCTTTCATGGGTGCACAATTGTGTGGTTAATTCATCTAAAGTTCTCTTTTCATCACTAAGAAGTAACCAACTCGATTTGAAAGTACGATAACTGGGAGGAAGAGTATCCAGTATTTTACAAATCAACAGCATTTCTGGCAGTCTGTTTTCTTCCTTATTTTCAAGTCCACTGTTTAGTTCATTCCATAGATTTTTCAATTTTGATAAATGAGCTGCCATATCATCACTTGACCAACTGAATTTGAAGAACTGTAAACATATGTTATAAAGTTGATTATCGGACGAATCTTCAAATACTTTGTGAAGTTCCAGCCAAATATCTCGTGCGCTTTCAAATCTCATTATCTTTTGTAAAGTGTCTTCAGTCATGGAATTCGTAAGAACCATCATAGCGCAATTATTGGCTTTATTATAAACCTTCATGTCATCTCTGAATCTCTTTTGAATCTCTTCGGCCGCATGATCAGGCTCCACTGGCTTCTTCAGTTTTCCTTCCACGACTTCTAAAGCGTTTTCATGATAATTTAATACGAACTGATATTTCCAAATAGGCCAATCACTTTTTCCGCATAACGGCTTAACCGATATTTTTGCAGTTTCCATTTTGCGAACTAATTTGCCGACTCAAGTAAGGCTTAAGAATTGCCGTGTTAGGCTTACAAACTGCTGCTAAGGTTTATCTCCACTTTGCTCATAAGTTTTCCCGCGCAGTTATAGCATCCTGGGCCCATAACCTGTTGAAGTTTATGGAATGGAGACAAATAAATAAACAGAGATTCATCTGGATTAACATGTATTAGGATACAAAATCGTTATCAGTACAGCACATTCTACATGACAAAAATAAAGTAAAGAACAGTGACAAAAACAAAACGTTGCCAAGAGAAGGAAAGTAAAAAATGTGTTGCCACATATGTTGCAAAATACAAATGGGAAATATAATCATAAATTAAATGTTATTTGCAACAAGTAATAGGCTGATGTATAAGGTAAATGTCGTTATTTCTTCAACTGCAATTTTGTTCACTTTTGGAGACAATATTCATGGATAATTATTTAGGAAGTTACATTTACTTAATCACATTGCTTCAGTTTCTTTTGATGGTGCTGTATCACTTTAATCTGGATCAATATTTTTATCAATTTAAAGTTTAATCTATGGTTTCAATTTTGACTCGAACTGGGATTTGCAAAATAGCATGTATTTTAATTTTGTAAAGGGGGGGGAATACAATGAAGTGCCACTGAATTAGAGATAGACAATATTATACAAATATTGTAGCACTGTAGCCTCGTTTTGTTCTTGAGAGGAAAAAGCTGAAGCTCAATATAGACGTCTCTAAGGAATTGTTAAAAATAACTTCATAAGTAAATACAGTCAAGTACCAAAAATCCGCCGACCTGAAATCCGCATTGCCTCTCAAAATATAAACATTGAATTTATAGGTTCCAAAAACCGCAGAATGGAGAATGAAATACCGAAGAAAAAATATTTATCCAATAATGACGTCATAATTACCGAATAATAATGATTCTATGTTAGTGGCAGAAAAAAAATCTTAGCCCAGAAGAGGTTTTTAGTATGGATGATGTGTTCAGATGAGCCAATGAAATCATTGGCTCTGTTTTGAACTCGCCACAGCAAGAAAATGATTCTGACATCGACACAGATAATGAATTTGATAGAAGTGAGAAAATATCTTCTAATGAGGGTTTGGAACATGATGAAAAATACCTAAAATATTTAGAACAACAGAGCTGTGTCACAGACCAAAAGATTATGACCCTGTAAAATAAAA
>KK120517.1:410193-424386 GCA_000611955.2 Stegodyphus mimosarum | reverse complement strand
CTTACTTTCTTTTTTGGTCCAAAATACGCGCTAGGGCTTATTTTCGGGGGAGGGCAAAAATAAAAGTATATTTATATATTTTTATTTAATATTTATTTTACACAGAATACAGAAATTTAAATTTATTCAATTACAGTCATGTCATCTTCTTCTGGAACATCGTCATAAACAAAATTCTGAATTATATTCTGATTTTCTTCCAAATCCATTTCCTGTTGAATCATTGGTCCGAATCTCTCATGTCTTGCGATATAGCTATCGTTAAATGAATACTTTTTGTCTAAGTAGCCTGTTCGTAGAGCATTGGAAACATCACTATCAGTTATTTTGTTCCATGAATTTTTTACCCAATTCACAACTTCTTGTAAGCCTGGTTTTACAAAATTACCTTGATGATTTCTCACCATTCTGTTTTCAATATATTCATTGATTTCCATCCGCAAATGATCCTTGAATGGCTTGTTTATTGCAGTGTCAAGTGTCTGGAGGTAACCAGTCATTCCTGCCAGAATCATTATTTGATCAGTCTTCCTCTCAGCAAGAAAGTTTTTCATGTCTTTAGCGCGGTGAGTACTGGCTGAATCTCAAATTAATAAACCTCTATTCTGACCCCTCAACAGTGGTGGCAGTAAAATCAACCCACTTTCTTATAACTGCTTGGATGCACCAGGCTTTTTCTCTTTCAATGACATAAATTCCTGAAACACGTTGAATCTGGTCTTTTTTACCTTTAGTGATTAAAAATGGGGATACTTTCTTGCCATCTAGACGAATCGCCAAAATACAGGTAACACGTGCACTATCGTAACTGGTAGAAGGAAGCCTTGTGGTGAACTGTCGTTTGAGCTCCTTGGCCTAGGAATACCGTGGTCTCATCCATAGCAATCATGTTGGAGAGTTGCTATTTCGAAAAATCGATGCCATCAACAAAAAGCTTAAACGCAAGTGCATGCTTAACAACTTCATTGTCTTCCAGCTTAAACAATGTTGTTGATCTCCTTAGAAACAGTTCATATCATTTAAGGAAGTTGTCCAGCCAGTGTGACGATGCTTTAAATTCTTCTGTGAATATATCAAATTCAATTGCTTTTTTCAAGGGCAAATTTTTTAATATCAGACCTGCGCACAACCAAAGCCATTGCTCTCCTGCCTGCAATCCATTCCCAGATGCAATCTTCCAACTCAGAAAATAACGGCTGCCTACCTGATCCAACTCTGCGTTTTTTCTCATTTCCTTGGTCCACAAGTTGACACAGGTAATAATAATCTGCATGCCATTTATGAACCATACGGAGATCTAGCATCGTCTCTTTACATTATGCTACAAGATTTACACTCCTGGAGTCTTCCACGATTCCCTTTTTGTGCTCGACGGAATAGCTCTTTCGCTTTGTACTCATTTTAACTGGGGTTAAAAATTATTCACTTTATTTTTAAATAAAATTACGTATGAGGAAATAATCAGACTTACAAGACTGAAATGAATGAACGTTGTATACCTGGACAGTCGCTCAATGTAGACTGCTGCCTTATGTTGCATTTTTAAGATAAATTCCAAGAATTAATTTGAAACGAACTGTAGAGGTAAACAATTAATTTCTCGGAATATTTTGTTTCAAACATTTCTCTGAAATACGAGTATTAGGAAAGCTAAACATATTATTACTTACACTTAATAAATCAACAGCATTTTTTAACGAATTCTTTTTGTCACATTATTTTAACTAAGGATTATTTTCAGGGGATGTCTTATTTTACAAAAAGTTCTGAAAATCACAATAGGGCTTATTTTCGGAGGATGTCTTATTTTACAAAAAGTTCCGAAAATCACGATAGGGCTTATTTTTGGAGGATGTCTTATTTTCAGAAAAAGACGGTAGTGACTAGTAGACTTAATTCCCACTGAACACCATTAAATACCTAGGATACTTTAGAAAAAGGTTCTGTCATTCAACACCAGTGCCTTTAATTGACTCATTGTGAAATCATAAGATACATTTTGTTAGTAATATTTCTGGTACACTTTTGCAGACTTGCTAAATTCTTGCCTCATCATGTGGCAGCCATAATCAAGATCATAGAAACAGCAATGGATTATTATTAATCAGATTCTTTAATTCAGTGACATTTCAATATGTTAACTTTGATATGAACAGTAAGTTAATCTGATAAAATTTCCCATTTCTGGTTTTGGTATTATCTACATTTTTTAACTTTTTAGATTTTTACCATTCAGGTACTTAGAAAAATTGGGAATTGAGGGGTTAACAAAATTCAAATATTTTTAAAAGAACAAAATTGATATAACTTTTAAATATAGGCACTATATGTTCTCAGCACAAAAAGGATGAATGTTTCCACTTTCGGTGTACAATAAAAATTATTTTAATGACAGTATTTGATTAAAAATTGCAAATCACACATAAACACATACTTCTCTCCAGGAACATTCTGGGAAGAAAGCATTTGTACCACAAGAAAACAGTTTTCCATCAGAGCTCAGTAACACTTTAATGTAATTCCTACAATCTTCCTAAAAATAATGGGAATTTAAATATTATTTATATTATAAATATAAATGAATATATCATTATCTTATTAAAAATAATTTATATTCATGCAATTAATAACAAATTCAAGATATGCTAATATAAATAATAATAACCAAAATAATTTTCAAATTGTATAGGGAAGATTACATGGTGCTACAAAATTTTAATAAAATGCTGTTCACATATTAATAAAGGTACAGCAGAAGCCATCTTTCTATGACATTTGATTAAGTGAGTACACACATATATTCTCACTTGAATGATGTCTCCATAATTCAACCTTATAAAAGTGAACTGTCAGGATTTCAAACTATTAGTTAATAGTATGGAAAATGAAAGGAAATTTATTGAGGGGAGGGAAGGTAAAGATAATGTATTTGCTTATCTTTTTTCTCCAAATATCAATATAAATGTGCATAGCACTAGAAAAGAAATAGCTGCTTTTTTCAGATTTTAAACATTTTAGTCACTTTTTTTAAATGCAGCTTTCCAAAATTGAATATGGATTTTCAAACAGGTAGATAATATCACTTTGTATACCATATGCAGTTGCTATTCTGTCTTAGACTAGTTATTTTATTATTTATATATGTTATAAAATTAACGAAACAGAGTGATGGCTAAATGAATTTCGGACTTTAATAAACAAAAAGGTAAAGAAACTTTACGTACATCTTGTTGTTTACATAAACCTCTAGAAATGACAGAAATAATAGTGATGCCACATGCATAAAACATAATGCAACAAGGAAACAATGATGCCGCTAAAACTGCAAATAACATCAATTAAATGCTTGATTCTTAACAATATAATCAAATAAGAGGTTCTCCGCCTGAAGATAGAAATGTCTCCATTTCAATGTGAAATTAATTGTATTTATGAGAGAAAAATGTAAAATTTTCTTTGTAAAGATTAATTACGTAAAAAATACTTAAGGTCATGATGTAAAAATGTGCAGATAGTTCACATTTTAAACAGTTTAAAAAACATTTTCATTAAAAATTTGTTTATACACGTTTTTATTCTAATGGAATAGCAGAATTTGCAATGACTGAGAATGGAGTAACTATTATGGTTAATATTTGTAATAAACAAATAGCTTAAATTACTTAACACTCTACATACTTCACTTTTTCCTTTCAGGTGACAAGTTTGAACTTTTTCCTCATCAGCAGGCCAGTGAGCCTCTTCAAGTTTTTTTAAACCTTCGAGACTTAATCGAAATAAATAATCCCTAAAACATTTCAAAACATGCAACTCAGAATGGATACGAGTACTACAAAAAGTGCTACAAAGTCAAAAAATTTCATGGATAACATTTCATGACAAAAATTAGAGGAATGTAGCCTATAAAATTGGGATATTCCAATAAATAAATTACTTAAGTACTCATTTATAACATAAAGTACACTATAATATTACCTTGAACCTACAATCAGCTGATATCTGTGAATGTCAAAAAGTAATTGACCATAAGACTTAACATTCCGTTGACTAAAAATGTCTATAGATGCTCTCAAATCTGAAAAGATAACAGAAATTAAAGAACATGAAAATGCACATTTAACATGATTTATCAGTAGTTTTTGATTTCAAAGTTTAACAGATTTGGTTAAATGCACTTTTGTATCTTTTTTACTAAACTACTACCTTTCTGTTTTTATTGAAAAAAAGATACGAGACAATATAAGTTTTTCAAGTTCATATTTCTTTAATTAAGAAAATAACAGAATTACATTACTGAGGAGAATTGATGAAACTTTGTTTGCATGCTGCAAAATGCTAACACTAAAGCAGAATATATTTTAGAATATTTAATAATATAATAAAGATGATAAAGATATAATCATTGCAACGTAAATGTATATTGTTCCCTTTGAGGCTTAACAGTCTGTCTTAAGAGTTAAAAAAAAAAAAATCAATACCATATTAAAAAAATGATTAAAAGAGCTTTGGAATTCCTAATCAGGTATTCCAGTCTTATTTTTATCAAGTAATAAACTGCACGTGCAACTGTATAAATCCATTTTGAGGAGGGAGTGGGAAGGAAAAAAAAATCTGTCATTTCATCATCATCATCACCTTTCTTCAGGTAATCAGTGCTTGATTACTTGGAAGAAAAGTAAAAGTAAGATTTCTCTGAGACAGTATACTTGTGAATATGTTATATTTTTAAGGATTTAAAGAGTTCCTCACTGAACCAATTCTCTTTTCATTCACATGGATTATATTTGCATTCAATTGTTTTAAAACCCTTTGTAGTTTGTAATAATTAATGTGGCCTTAGTATTTTTCACACAATAGCTCAAATTAGTTATTACAAACCATTTGAGAACCATATATTTGCTTAGGGAAGGACACTTTTGGAAAGGATTAAGAAAAATAGGCAAAATTATAAAAACGTTTAAGCAGCCAGACTATCCCAAAAATCCAACCTAAGATGAAAGTAACAGTATTCCATTGCTTTTAATTTTCTTTATGCTTTCAGTACCTGCCAACTTCTCTTTCTTCATTTTATCATCCGTACTAATGATTATTAAAAAAACTGCCTTTTCCCAACTCAGATACAGATAGATTTTTAATTTTCAAATGAGGCTGAAACTGAAATGTTTTTGACTGTCAATCCCATCTCAGACTTTTTGTTTCATTTCTTTGTCAAAGAAAGATGAGTTTAATGTCTCTTTACCTACAGTTTCAGTTATCCCAAAGCAAACACAAAATGTATATACCTTCACATTTAACCTTTCTTAAAGCCAAATTTTAATAAAAAGTTTTCACCTCCTTTTCCATTTGCTTATAGCAAAATATTGTACTTGTTACGGCAGTAGTTCTTTTAAAAAAGTATAAAAAAATGGACTATTCAAACCCAAAGGCATCAAAAAAGCCCCAATTTATGAAGGCAGGTCTTTCAAACTGAAGCATGTATACGAAATAGAGATAGACAATGTATCTGCCAATTTAGTAGTTGTAAGGAGCATATTCTTATAAGCAAATTATGATGTAATTGATTAAAAAGTCATGATTAAAAAGAATATAAAAGGTATGATGGAGAAAAATGATGAAGGAAAAAAATTCTTTTGTAAGATGTTAGCAACAAACAAGCATTCTAACGATACATAAAGAACCTTCTGCTCATGCTTTGGATAATGGTTTAGAATTTGCTACTATCATACCGAAGTTTCAAGCTATGTACAGAAATCTCCATAAGACCAATAGACATATAGAAATCAACATAAGGATTTCATTAATTTCCAGGCAACGTATCAGGACTTGTATTTCTTTTTATCTGCTTGGAGAACATGACGTGTCCTGGCTAGACAGTGGGTTTGACTGCAAACTATGTCCTATGGACTGTAGCAAAGACGACAAGATGACAAGGGTAAAAATTACCCTTTATTTTCCACGATTTCGCAGGCACTCCCGCACTTCGGGATACAAAGACCAACCACTTGTGGTCTGAACATAAAAATATAAGACTACTAACTAACTAAAATTTAAATAAGAGCTGACTTTTAATATTTTACGCAGATGACTAGCACTAAGACTGGCCTTTTAAATTACTACGTATGTAGTACGCAAACTGCGGAAAACTACAATATGTCTTTAGCTTTCAAGAGGACTAAAACCCCTGGCGGACAGTAACTGATGGCAAGCTCGCGTGAAGTTACGTGGCAAGACAGCTCACTCTATACCCTTCTACTCTGCTCTTGGCAAAAAGCCAAACTTAAATATTTAAGGGTTAGCAAGTACAACTTGCATAAACATATTCAAGCGTTAATTCTGGCCGGAAGTGGAAAATAAGAGATGATAGTAAAGTTTTAAAATAAAATAAACGTTAGTCAAACTTAAGATCCTTACAAATGTAGAACATACATGTATCATAACTCCAGACAAATTCTGAGAATTTTTTACTTTATAACAATGGTCACAAAGGTAAGAATTCTTGCATTCGAAATTAATTATTAATTAATCGTACAATTAATTGTTTAAAAGAAAATAGAGAGTGCATTTGTAATGGAACTTTCAAATCACATCAGCTGCAGTTTGGCGAGTTTTATAGTATCTGTTCGGATATTGAATGTTCTGATGTTGCAACAAATATAATACCAGTTATAAATGTGCTACTCCCATATATAAAAAATAGATATAGGAAAGATCTTCTTTCTCTTCTTCAGTGAATAAGAAGTAAAATGGTTACTTTGGGATTATCTCGTCGACCTTTTTCGGCAAACCCGATATTATCGCCAAAAGGTAGCTTCTATGCCAATAACCGCAAATAACTGTGTAATCCTTTACTACGCAAATTAGTTTTCTTCAGCGTGTTGAAATATACTGCTTTTTTTACTCCGCTGCAAAATGATTCGAATTTGGAATTTGGCTAGCACCGAAGAATTGACATATTATCAAGAGTATGGAATCATTTCTTCTCAGAAAATATGCGTTAATGGCCACAATATGGCGTTATATATCAAAACTGATAAGCAATGGCGGTGCAATGTAAAAGAGTGCGATAAACGAGTAGCTATTCGAAAAGGCATTTGGTTGTAGAGCTCAAAACTTCCATTTCCGACTACCCTTTGGTTTATTTACTGCTGGTCACAAGAATTAACATTAGTTGAATGGGGAGAAAACAGAGGGATTTAACAGGAAAGAAAATTGTTGACTGGAACGATCATAGTATGCGCCAATAGTCTTCTACAGTGTGATTCGAAACAAATAGGAGTTCCGAACAAAATTGTAGAGATAGATGAGAGCCTTTTTATAAAGCGCAATAACCAAGTCAATCGTATGCTTCTAGAACAATAGATATTTGGGGGACTCTGCAGAGAGATGAATGAGTGTTTCATCGTAAAGGTTCCGAATCGAAATGCAATAACTCTAATGGCTGAAATTCGGAACAACAATTTTCTCAGACTCATGGAAAACTGATGAACTGATGAATTGGAAGCAGCGAAATTTTAAGACTTTTAAAGTGAATCGCCGATATAATTTTGTGGATCCTGGAACTGGTATACATATACAGAATGATTGTGGGGTTTGGCAAAATGGAGAAACAATAAACACCGCAAAACTACCGGAAAACACTTGGATTTCGTATTTGAACAAATTTATGTGGCGGAGAGTGTACAAGGATAATGACGTGTTTTTTGCACTTTTAAAGCTATTCTAACCATATATATATATGGTTAGAATAATTCAGTGCGTAATAAAAAAAATACAGGTTTTTATTTTGTTTTGATTCTTTTTATTACGTATTACACTTACATTTTTTGTTATTATTTTATTATTATTATTATTTGATTGATAAATTTAATGTGTTTAGAATGTTTATTTTGGAAACTGCTTTTCATTATGATGGTGCCAAAGGATTTGCGCATTTTCGTGAGCGTTTACAGGTCGATGGGATAATCCCAAATTCATTTTGGCGACAGCATACCATGCCATCCTTGGCTGAACTGAAATGCATACATCACTTATGGTTAAAATTTTTTAGATAACAGGCTACATTTTCAGACTGACGTTTCTTCGAAATGGATTAATTAATGAATGGAATTAAGAGCGCGTGCTAAGATAATACTGTCAGAGAAGAGAAATCAGTGAACTTCAGACTAAATCGTAACACAAAAAAGTGTCCTTAATATCTTCACACTTTGTAAGAAAATGTTTCTTGTTGGCTTCTAACACATGAACAGTCAACGATTCTAGAATTCTTATCAGAATTTCTTTTCTTCAATTTAGAAACTCAGGCAACAATGATGACTATGTCAACCCGCCGCATGTTCTCAAACACTCTTGCTACCTTCCTTACATAATCTTTAGTTCTGGGATGGTTAGGCAGTGTTAATTGACCAGATCACAGAATGAAAAATGACAAAAGATTAGGCAGCAAAGCAATATTTTCTAGCTTTATAAAATATGCCTTAAGGAATTAATAAATAAAATATAAATAAAACCAAGAGCAATAAAAAAGGAATAGCTAAAAAGTTGGTGACACTGGCCACTGAAAAGGTATCACATGGAGAAGGCAGAACAAGTACCAATTTTTATTGCGAAATTATACTATTTTGCTTTTGTAGTGATCTCGAGAACAACTCAACACTCGAAAATTTGAAAGAGAATTCTTCAACCTACCGCAACGGAGCTCTTTTGGGCTAGTGGTAAAGAATTCGACGTGTAGTAAATGGACCCTCGATAGAGTCCCGCATGATGTGATGTTGCACTTCTCACTGTTGTTAATAGATGGCGATACGAGCAAGCAACTACAGAGGCTTCACGAACCAACGTAATCGCCACCCTTTTTTTATTAAAATTTATTTATTCTTTCGATGCTTTGATAGGCTGATCGAAGAATTTATCATATTTCAAAACATTTTTTAATCCACTAAAACTCGATCGTCATAGCACGAAACAAAACTGATGATGTACCATACCTTCTAATGCCTTCCTTCTACTTTTAAGTCCCATACCTTCTACTTTTAAATGCCCATACCTTCAAGTCCCGGTATATTAGAGTTTCTTAAGAACCAATGAGTGTTCGTAATTATGCTTATTCTGGAAAGTTGGAATTTTTTTCCTGTGAGCAGGTTTTTAACTTATGGGCCAAAAAGGACTGGGTTCATAATCACCAACTTGTTTAATCTCATAGTCTGCGATTTTTGACGTTATATCAACTTGTGGGTTAGTAAATAAATTAGAATGACTCAGAATTGATTTTTTCCTCTTAAATGCCATTCAATGATACTGTTTTGTAATTTACCAGTGTATAATAATTTTATTACATTTAGTATGCCGAAGGAATTTTGACACAAAGAATTTAAAAGTTTTCAAAGTCTAAAAATGTCTTATTAATGACCTCGCGAAGTTTTGTTATTTCAGAATCATTACTTGATAAAAGTGCAAAAAATTCATGAAAGATAGTTTCTTTATTCTTATATGTTGGTAAATTGCGCATTTTTTGCTTTAAAAATGATTGAATTATGTCGTTATCTTCCGATTAAGGTTTTTATGCCTTTAGTACATCTGCATGCAGTATTTGTAGAATTACCAACAATTTAAAAGTTGTTCAAGTTCTGCTAAGCCTAATTAATTTTAGCATAGCAATCATATTTGTTTACATTTGAAACTTAGAATAGCGGATTTGTTGCCAATCTAGAGAAACTAAGCTTGGCAACAACAAAGATGACGCCTTCTTTTATTATTGCGAATTAAATCATGCTTCATCCATTCCGGAATTTATTCGAGGAAATAAGTATATAAGATTTACTTCGTAATTTTAATATAGATACTTTGAGGTTTTATGTATTTTTGCCTTGTCGCGAAGTGAGAACTAAATTAGTTGAATGAGAAATACTGAATCGTCTGTGAAAATCTGTTTCTTTCTTTTCTTTTCTTCTTTTTCTTCTGTTTGTTTAATTTCTTATACATCGTTTTAGATTTATTATGGTATTTGAATAGAACATGCGGCAACGATTAGATAATTCTTCAGATGATATAATTTTGTATGCATTCTGAGGTATAAAATGAATGAGATGCAACGTTGCTAAGTGAACCCAGCGCCAGAGTGTCGCTATGGTAACCAAATATAGTGAATTTTAAAGAGTGCATTTATTCCACTGTAGTTTATGCACTATCGACGAAGTAGATTTAATTCAATCCAATAAGTAAGTTTAAATGAAATGCAGGAAAAAATGGGTATAATTTATACTTCGCACAAGGAAGTCATGTAGTGTACAGATCACATTTTTTTAGAATTGCATTTGAAGGATATGATCCAACTCGAGTTCGGGGTAATTAGAGTTTAGTTATGAGGGACAACCTGTAAAAAGACAGTTCTAAGACCGGATACTATTTTCAAATTGACGAAGTCACGCCCGTTTGTACATGAAAACACGTAATATACATCGCTTATTGGAATCAACAATTCAGTTAATATTATCAAAGTATGATGAAAAAATTTTTTTGTTGAAGTATAATCGCCAAATAAAATCAAAATAGTTTATTATAATTGCCAAGTGTCAGAAAAATTTTGCCAAATGGCTTGTTTTCAATTTTCGTCAACTATTCAAAATTAGGCAATAAAGAAACCTAGTCTGGCTTAGATTTTGAATAACTCTATTAATTTTCAGGGAGATCAGATAAAGATCTCTCTTCTTCAGGAGAAAAAGAAAAATCTGCAGAATTTTTGTTATTGTATTTGTCTTCTTCCCACAAAAATACCTTGAAAATATCTACTTCGAACTAATTGCTTTTATGCTTAATTTTAAATTTTACATTTTCATGTTCTCTTCGAGTAAATGAGGGAAGCCCTCGGAGTATTAGAATTAAAAGTGTAGCAGCAGTTGCATATTTTTCAGGACGTTTATAAACAGTTCATAAATTATTTATTCCATTAAAGACTGATTTATTTTTAAAATTTTTATTTTAAAATAATTTTTATAAATTTTTCGAAAAACATTTTGAATTATAACCTATAAAATGCTTACAATCATCTTAAAGTAGATTTATTTCTAAGCATACCTGCAAAACATTAGAGCTTTTTATTCAAAATTTCCGAAGATATACATGAATTTATATATTGGAGCGATTTGAAATTTGGCATATTTGTTGTAAGCGATAATAACGAAAATGTGGTTTACGCACTTTGTTAAAATTATTTAAAAGTAAAACAATGTGACTTTTTTTCCTCTTATCCACAATGTAAAAAGGCAGGAACGATGTGACTTTTTTTTTCGGTCCTGCACGATGGAAGGGATAGGAAAATAGGTTGCCATATATTAAGAAGTTCACCAAGTGAATTATTCTTGGCTCAAACTGAAAAAAATAATTCGCTAAGTTAAATTTTTGAATTTCTCCATAAATTACCAAAATTTACAAAATTTAATACTTAGGCATAATTTGAGTCGTAGATATCTAGAGAAACTAAGCTTGGCAACAACAAAGATGACGCCTTCTTTTATTATTGCGAATTAAATCATGCTTCATCCATTCCGGAATTTATTCGAGGAAATAAGTATATAAGATTTACTTCGTAATTTTAATATAGATACTTTGAGGTTTTATGTATTTTTGCCTTGTCGCGAAGTGAGAACTAAATTAGTTGAATGAGAAATACTGAATCGTCTGTGAAAATCTGTTTCTTTCTTTTCTTTTCTTCTTTTTCTTCTGTTTGTTTAATTTCTTATACATCGTTTTAGATTTATTATGGTATTTGAATAGAACATGCGGCAACGATTAGATAATTCTTCAGATGATATAATTTTGTATGCATTCTGAGGTATAAAATGAATGAGATGCAACGTTGCTAAGTGAACCCAGCGCCAGAGTGTCGCTATGGTAACCAAATATAGTGAATTTTAAAGAGTGCATTTATTCCACTGTAGTTTATGCACTATCGACGAAGTAGATTTAATTCAATCCAATAAGTAAGTTTAAATGAAATGCAGGAAAAAATGGGTATAATTTATACTTCGCACAAGGAAGTCATGTAGTGTACAGATCACATTTTTTTAGAATTGCATTTGAAGGATATGATCCAACTCGAGTTCGGGGTAATTAGAGTTTAGTTATGAGGGACAACCTGTAAAAAGACAGTTCTAAGACCGGATACTATTTTCAAATTGACGAAGTCACGCCCGTTTGTACATGAAAACACGTAATATACATCGCTTATTGGAATCAACAATTCAGTTAATATTATCAAAGTATGATGAAAAAATTTTTTTGTTGAAGTATAATCGCCAAATAAAATCAAAATAGTTTATTATAATTGCCAAGTGTCAGAAAAATTTTGCCAAATGGCTTGTTTTCAATTTTCGTCAACTATTCAAAATTAGGCAATAAAGAAACCTAGTCTGGCTTAGATTTTGAATAACTCTATTAATTTTCAGGGAGATCAGATAAAGATCTCTCTTCTTCAGGAGAAAAAGAAAAATCTGCAGAATTTTTGTTATTGTATTTGTCTTCTTCCCACAAAAATACCTTGAAAATATCTACTTCGAACTAATTGCTTTTATGCTTAATTTTAAATTTTACATTTTCATGTTCTCTTCGAGTAAATGAGGGAAGCCCTCGGAGTATTAGAATTAAAAGTGTAGCAGCAGTTGCATATTTTTCAGGACGTTTATAAACAGTTCATAAATTATTTATTCCATTAAAGACATTATTGGCAGTTCATAAACAAATTTTCTCATTTTCCTAATAAAAATTCTGTGAAAGTACTTATTTATGCGTCATTTCAGAAAAAGTCCGATTTTATGTCAAAATAACTACATTAGAACAACTCTATATATAAATCTAATACATATCCTAAATTGCGCTTTCGAGACATGGAAAACGCAATTTGAATTACGTCAACCGGCCCAGTAGAACGGAAAATAGACAACTGCCCTCCTCCTTCCGCAGTGTACGTACTGAAACTTGCCAATGTTTTCTAGGACATGGATTTCTGTAAGACCCTGTGAGTAAAATCTCTATTTTGAAAAAGTAAAATATATTAATATTTTTCACAATCATCTACATAGAAATACTTGTCATATGTAATCTCGTAACTTCAGAAACGGTTTTATAAACGCTATTTTATTTTTAGTTACATACAAATGTGCAAAAACTTCTCTCTTCAACTTGCGTACAGCCCCTGAATATGATTCTAGACTTTAATATCAAATATTTAGGTCAAGTTTTGTAACAAAAGTTTCCTGAATTTAAGTATAGGGACCAGAAGAACGTATATAAAGTACGAAATTTTTCCCTATTACACGAAAGGTAAAAGTGAATCGGGCATTCAGAGTGAATCAACGCAAAATCGCAAAACGAAAGTAATAGTCCTTCGGGACTAAATCCCTTTGGACTAAAAATAGTAATTGAGGAAGTTAAGATTTTAAATTACGCCCAAAGAGGTTTTTTTTTAACGTTTTCAGTGTTACCTTTATTTATTAAATATCACGCTCTTCTCACTTAAACCATAAAATTTAATTCAACATCAATATCGCAAAATAATTCTAAAATGAGCATATCTTTAGAATTTTAGATACACAGTAATGTTTTTTTTTTTTCCTTCGTTACAACGTTGCCATTGTTGCTAGCTTTGAAATCGTTCATAAAAAAATTTGTTACGAGTGTTACAAAATATGAAATTGATAATAAAACAAATTTCCAAATTTCGGCTCCCATATTCGGAGAAGAAATACGTTATTCAAAATCTGATGGTTCTAGGTACCGTTCTTTTAATTACAATGCCAGAAACATATATACATTTATGCAGCTTCGTCATTATTTAATTTCTTTTAATATAACACAGGACGATAATATTTGGTGGCAACAGTTTGAAAAGTGATACGGACGTTTACAGTGAATCGACGCAAAATGCCAAAACGAAATTAATAGCCCTTCTGAGCTAACGCTCCTTTGAGCTTTAAAAAAAAAAAAGGTATTAAATTTTAGAAATATAAAAAGTCGCAAAACTGTTTTACTCTTCTTTTCAAATAAATGTAACATGTATTGGTGTCAGTTTATAAAACTAATTTTTTTTCTTTTGATACAAAGATGGAAAGATGAGGATACATAGATGCCATCTATTGATACAAACATACAGACACAAATGCCTTTAAATTAAAAAAAAAAATTCAATTTTAGAAGTTTCGC
>KK120517.1:397094-410098 GCA_000611955.2 Stegodyphus mimosarum | reverse complement strand
AAAATTAGGGCTTCCAGATGCCCATATTCGCAGTAGGATTACGTCATTCAAAATTCGATGGCTCTAGGTTTTATCACAATGCGAGAAACATGCATACATTTATGCAGATTTTTCATTTTTTAAAATTTAATGCAGAGAGATAACATTTAGTGGCAACAATTTGAAAAGTGAAACGGGCATTCAGAGTGAATCGACGCAAAATCGCAAAACGAAAGTAATAGTCCTTCGGGACTAAATCCCTTTGGACTAAAAAAAATGAAAAAAAAATGCAAGGTTTCAGATTTTAAATTACGTCCAAAGAGCCGTTTTTTAACGTTTTGTGTGTGTTACCTTTATTCATTAAATATCATGTTCTTCGCACTTAAACCAAAAAATTAAGATCAACAGCAATATCGCAAAATAATTTTTAAATGAGTCTATCTTTAGAATTTCAGATACACAGTTCCGCGCGCTTTAGATAAAAAGGTTTTTTTTGTCCCCCGTAGAGTGTTGCCATTGCTCGCTTTTAAATCGTTTGAGCTTGTTTATCAAAAATTCGTACAAAATATGAAATAGATAATAAAACAAATTCCAAATTCGGGCTTCCAGATGCGCATATTCGAGTGGAAACATACGTTATTGAAAACTGGATGGCTGTAGGTACCGTTGTTTTATCACATTTACAGAAATATACATACACTTATGAAGATTCTTCATTATTTAATTTCTTTAATACAGGGCTTGGTGGCAATAGTTTGAAAAGTGATACAGCCGTTTATAGTGATTCAACGCAAAACGAAAACAATAGTCCTTCAGGGACAAATCCCCTTTTGACTGGGGAAATAAAAAAAAAAAAAAAAAAAAAAGAACAGATATACTTTATGAATATTTAATGATTAAGACATCTTGCGACTGAGTTTTAATGCACAAAACGGGGACACGTTGTCATAGAGGAACTTCATTCACTTATCAGCCACTTAAAAGTTTATAACTTGCGAATGAACAAAAATAAAATATTTTAAATCAGATTATCTGATTTCAAAATAAAAATATCCTCAAGAAGCCAATGTCCTAAATGATAACATTCCGGAGTATTCGTTCCATTTTGAACTAAACATTTTTTTTGTAAATTTATCCCCCCTCCAATAGCCAATGTTAATACCATTGCTTTTTTCTCCCCCCCCCAACATAAAAACTAATTATGTAGGTTCTAACTAATTCGTACTGTTTAGCTCTTTACTCCTTGTTAAGGCTGAAAATAGCTTTTGAGAATTATGAAATTTTTCTAGAGCAGGGATGGGTATAGTCATAGGGTCCAAGGCTTCTTCTATACCGACTCTGGAATATAGGTTACCGGAAATTCGAGAAACCTTCCGATGCGAGGGTGGCAACAGCGCGGCTTCGTCACTTGACATTACATTATCTAAAAACTGTTGAAACATTAATCTAATTGTAGCATTCATGCAGGGGGAAAGGGAAAAAAATTCAATGAAATGAAAATATTTAATTTCAGCCCCCCAAAAAAACCGATGGTAAATGTATTAAACCCATGGACATTATCTCATTGGGAAATTCATAAATCTTGGAATCTCATTCTTTACTCTATGGCAGGGATCGGCAAACTTTTTTTAGAAAAGGCTACATTGTAAAAATTTTAGGCTCGGCGGGCCAGCTAGCAAACATGAAGATATGAACGGGTAATTTTTTTTCGCACAGAAAAAAAAAATTTTTTTTTTTTTTGTTTTGGTTTGTTTGTTATAAAGTGATACTTTTGCACAATATTTTTACAATAAATAAATAAATAAAAATTAGGCGAACTTATTATTAAAAAAATTTGAAAACTTTCAGATTTTATATCATGTTCTTCACACTTAAACCATGAAATTTAATTCAACTGCAATATCACAAAATAATTTTAAAATGAGCACTTGCAGCTAATAGTAACGTTAGGTAACGAATAAAATAAAAGAGCAGAGTACCTTGACAGAGGATGCCACGCGCACCACTACAGAAAAGCAGTCAAAAACCTTGCGCAGTGCACAATGCACAAACATTCAGATTCACAAGATACCATGTACCAGGTGTAAAAGCTCTACCCCTATCGAACATATGCGATTTTCCTAGTTTTGTATGCATAAACAAAAACAAGATTTCTAAAAAATGAGTAACTTGTTAAGAATGAATAATTTAAATAATAGGTAATGCAGCAAGTAACTTTGCAAAAGACTTCAGTTAGTTTAAAAATTTTGAGAACTAATAGGCAAGATTTGTTAAAAATTAAGATAAATTTGTTAAAAAGTAAGATAAATAAGTTAAAAAGTAAAATAAATAAGGTTAAATTTGGAATATGGATATAAGTATGTAGTGAAACCGAGTCGACTAATGGGAGGAGCAAGGCCTTTCGAGCCGATGATTATTAAGCTGTAAACGAAATATATGAAACAAAGAGATAACAACAACAATAAGTAGGTGTAGTTCTTTCGGTGAATAATTTAAGGGAGATTTAAAGAGCAAGTAAATACTGTAAAAGTTAGCACAAAATTAAGTGTAAAATGAGGAATTAAATATTATGTGAATATTAGTAATAGGTGGACACTGGTACTTTTAGACGGCACTAGAAGTACACAATAAGTACGCTGCACACACACAAAAAAAAAAGGCAGTTCCGTTATAGTGGGCCATTGACAAAACTCAAATTTTTTCATGTTTCGAAAGCGCGACTTAGGATATGTATTAGATTTATATATAGCATTGTTCAAATATTCCGATTTTGACACAAAATCGGAATTTTTCTGAATTTTTTTTACCATATTTCTATTCTACGACTCAAGACTCAAATTATGCCCAACTGCCAAGTTTTGTAAAAATCGCACGAGTTGTTTTTTAAAAATCAGCTTTCAAAATTTTAGCTCCTCAATGCTAATTGAATTTGATATATATTTATTGATATCCCTTTTTTATGAAACTTATTTGATTCCTTCTTAACACCGTTCGAAATTTAGGTTCATTCCAAACAAAATTCGCCGATTTTTTTTTTGATTTATTTTTAAAATTTGTATTTTTAAATAATTTTTATAAATGTTTCGAAAAAACTTTTGAATTATAACCTATAAAATTTTTACAATCATCTTAAAGTAGATTTATTTCGCATACCTGCTATTTCTAAGCATACCTGCAAAAAATTAGAGCTTTTTATTTAAAATTTCCGAAGATGTACTTGAATTTATATATTGGCGCGTTTTGAAATTTGGCATATTTGTTGAAAGCGATAATAACGAAAATGTGGTTTACGCACTTTGTTAAAATTATTTAAAAGTACTCGTAGAACATTTCTTCTTATCCACAATCTAAAAAGGCAGGAACGATGTGACTTTTTTCCTCCACTGCGCAATGGAAGGGAAGGAAGATAGGTTGCCACATATCAAGAAGTTCGCCAAGTGAAATATTCTTGGTTCAAACTGAAAAAAATTCGCCCAGTTATGTTTATAAATTTCTCACCAAATTTTACAAAATTTAATATTTAGGCATAATTTGAGTCGTAGAACCGAAATATGGAAAAAAAATTGCTATGTTTTTTACGAAAAAGTCCGATTTTGTGTCAAAATACCTATGTTAGAATGATGGTATATATATATATAATATACCGGGTGGCCATAATTAAACTGACAGTGCTCACAGTGTTCTGTAGCGCGATCTATTTGCGAGTATGACGTCACATTTTGTAGGAAGGTTAAACAAGACGAAGAATTCCGCGAAATATCAAATTAGTTCCAAAAGTCACCGCCAGGGGAATATTTGGCGCTGTGTAATAGAAAATAGAGTGTTAACAAATGCAAATCAATACGGAAATTACCTTTTATTTTGCATTCAAATGAGGTTCAATGTGGCTGCAGTTGTTGTGGACCACATATTGCATTCTGTGCACAGTATGCACAACAGCAGCAGAAAGTAACATGTCTGCAGGAATCTCCCGTACAGTCCGTGATATGTTATCGTAGCCAAGTCCTGGACCACTCCTTGATAGACCTTGGACTTAAGGTAACCCCATAGCCAGAAGTCGCATGGGATAAGATCAGGCGACCGAGATGGCCATGCAGTTGGAAAGTAGCGGCTAATGACTCTTTCTGTTGTGAATTTCTGTAGTAGCATCTGTTGCACCCGTACAGCAATGTGTGGAGGGGCTCCATCTTGCATGAAAATGATTTCCCCGCAGGCATTGTCTTTGCTGAAGTACAGGAATGACAAAATTGTTCAACACGTGGCGATATTTCTCTCCGGTAACAGGTTCTTTGAAGGTTCAGTCAGGCAGAGGACGAAAACCTGTACCACAGGATACAATTGCCTTATAGTACGGTATGGAAAATCTTACGAAAGATTATCAACTTCTATCCGTACAAGATCAGCCGTGTACAGGAGTTACTCGACCATGATAAGCGATTGACTTTTGCTCTCACCTTTCTTGCCAGAACGGAGGTGGATGCTGCTTGGCCGTGGAAAATCTTATGGGGAGACGAGGCCCACTTTTACCTGAATGGAACTGTGAATACCCAGAACTGTCGAATTTGGGATGACAAATCACCACGTGCAGTCCCAGCAATTCCCTTACTTTCATCAAAGGTAACTGTTTGGTGTGGGTTTACAGCGGAATTTATCGTAGGTTCATTCTTCTATGAGAACATTACCCCGACAGTACCGGAAACCTGTTCTGCTACCGGAGAGAAATATTGCCCCATGTTGAACAGCTTTGTCATTCCGGCACTTCAGCAAAGACAATGCCTGGGGGAAATCATTTTCATGCAAGATGGAGCCCCTTCACACGTTGCTGTACGGGTGCAACAGATGCTACGACAGAAATTCAGAACAGAAAGAGTCATTAGCCGCTACTTTCCAACTGCATGGCCACCTCGGTCGCCTGATCTTACCCCACGCGACTTTTGGCTATGGGGTTACCTCAAGTTCAAGTCAAGGAGTGGTCCAGGGCCTGGCTACGCTGAAGGATAACATATCACGAACTGTACGGGAGATTCCTTCAGACATGTTACTTTCTGCTGTTATGCATACTGTGCACAGAATGCAATATGTGGTCCACAACAACGGCAGCCACATTGAACCTCATTTGAATGCAAAATAAAAGGCAATTTCCGTATTGATTTGCATTTGTTAACACTCTATTTTCTATTACACAGCGCCAAATATTCCCCTAGCGGTGACTTTTGGAACTAATTTTGTTTTTTCGCGGAATCCTTCGTCCCCCGTCTTGTTTAATCTTCCTACAAAATGTGGCGTCATTCTCGCAAATAGATCGCGCTACAGAACACTGTGAGCACTGTCAGTTTAATTATGGCCACCTGGTATATCGTAAGTCGCGCTTTGGAGACATGAAAAACGCAATTTGAATTTCGTCAATCAGCCGAGTAGAACGGGAGACACAGAACTGTCCCTTTTTTTTTCCGCAGTGTACATATATACATGTAGAGGAGGATAAATATACATCATAATAATGAAATTAATATATTATACAGGTGCTGAATGAAAACAAATAATGACAGGAAAACATCAGTCAGTGTTTACATTGAGTATCGCCATGAGGCGTTTGCAGTTATCAAAATCATTACAGTTATAATTACATATTTTGATAGCCGGATCCTGGATTATTTTGACTTTCGAAAAAATTTCTTGGCATTTTGCAGTAAATAGTTTCGAGTTGGTTCATTTTGAATTCTAGATGAATTCTGTTATTTCGTATATACCAAGGTGAGTTAGAAATTTTTCGAAGTATACAGTTTTGGGGCTGTTTGAGGCCTTTTTCTGTCTGATTTGCAAGAACACGTCCATACTGGACAAACGTAACAAAGCATGGGGCACAATATGGATTTGTGAATGTCTGCATGGGACGCAATACGGATTTGTCTATAGATGGATCGCTGTTCCGAGCAATTAGGGGGATTAGTGCTGCTTTACGAGCTCGAATCTGTTGTAAGATAGTTGTTATGTGCGAGGCTCATGTGAGAGTATTACTGAGCACCACCCCGAGATAAGGGACCTTCTTAGCCCAGGGGATAGATGCTCCATAAAAATATAAGTTACTGTTAATTTTCTTTTTCTTCGTAAATAAAATGGCATCTGTCTTACCTACGTTAACCAGGATTTTCCATTTTTACAGCTAAATCTGATGTATGTTTATGTGTTCTTGTAACCGTTGTATGACCGATCCAACACATGCACATTGTGTCAGGATCGCAGTGCCATCTGCGATCCTACATACATTGCGAGTGTCGTGTTGGGTGAAGTGGGAATGTCATTTAGGCCGGCAGGCCGTAGTTTTCCAGCCCCCTGCTTTATAGTACAAAAACAGGGAATTTTCGAGTCCCAACACCCCGATGACTTCATAATGATGTCCTGTCACAAACATGCCGGCACCTTTATGCAAGTCGGTGACTATTCGCAGACCGGGCGCCACAGCCGGTGAAATCAGATAGTAGAATTTAGACATAGCAAAATGTTTAGAATTTACGGGATGCACTGGATAACAGAATTTTGAGACATCTAACACTAAGCATCTTCCGCCGTGTAGAAAGATGCCTAGTGCAACAATTTCTGAAAGAATCTAGAAGACGTTGCTTAGCAGGGCCGTTCCTAGCGGGGGTGCAGCGTGTGAAAGTACGCGGGCGGTTAAAATCAGAGGCGGCCGGACTCTCGCGATACCAAGCCTACATATTTTAAATTAATTGTAAGTACTTGTCATATGTAAGCACTTTTTATACGATTTGTCATATGTGAGTATGAAATAAAAATTTTACTAATCATTGAGCATTTTTTTTTTTTAATTTGGAGGCGGCAATCTTAGGAAACCATACGAGCAGCCAATGGCCTAGGAATGCCCCTGTTGCCTAGCGCCGGCCTTGACTATAGTTTATATATGTCTTTTTCCCAAATCTTCCTCCCCCTTGTGGAGGAGTATCTTTTTCCGAATTCTGCCTGTACCCTCCTCTCAGGCCCTTGTGCCAAATGGGGAAGTTACACATACGACCTAATTTTCATTCAGTTAGCGTTAAAAATAATTCAGTGAACTTAAAAGTTGTCTATTTTATATATTCCTGCCTACTACATTCCTTCAAAAGCTGGACTGTTAAAATGTTAAATAAATTATTATTATTTTCATTTTCATGTCATAGTTTTACATATATATATGTTTTCAAACTTAAGCTGATTCTGTGTAAAGTTTATTGCTGAAAAAATATTTTTTTAGCATAAATATCGGATATCGATGAAACTTCCCCACCACTGCAAATATTATCTGCGTAAACAGCTCACGTTGGCTTGTTTGTCAAATTTTATTTTGTAATTTGTACCAAAAAAGTCAGCTACAAAATGTCACCAAAACCGTGTACAGCTTTAGGTACTAATGTTGTATCATATGACACTGTGAAAGTTTGGCATTCAAAAAGCAGAGCGCTCTGACCGGCCTACTGATGTTGACAAGGCCCACCTGCAAGAACTTGTGGAAGAAGATCAGTATGCAACCACTCGAGAGCTTGCTAAGGAGTCAAATGTTAGTGCCAGGTCCTAGTCGCGCTATGCATCGCATAAACTTGACTTACAAGTTCGATTGCTGAGTGCCACATGAGCTGACTCAAGCTGATAAGGACAGACGTGTCCGGGCCTGCACTAATCTGCCCGAATATCGACGGAAGGACAAAATTCTGGGCCGGAACGTCATTTGTGATGAAAAGTGAATTTACTTAACAACACAGACCGAAAGGGGGTTGGTTTTGCGTCCGGTGAGCCCATTAGCAGCGTCGCAAACCGCAATTTGACTTAAAAAGATCATGCTTAAGTGGGATTGTCATGGTATTATCCACAAAAAGTATTTGGGAAAAGGTAAAACTCTCCACAATAAGGTGTAGAGCCGAGATGCTAGTCCGTGTCAAAGCTACTATCAAAGAAAACCGTCGAACTGAGTTCCGGCGCAAAAAGGAGATATTCCATCAAGATGCAAGACCACATGTGTCTGCATTCACTGGCTGGACTCTGTAGGGACTCGAATGGGATCTTCTGCCACACCTCCATATATTCGCGACATCACGCCTTCGGACTTCTACCTTTTTTCTCATCTTATAAGGTATTTATTTCTCTCGCTTTCTTCGCGTGCCTTCGTAGTGTAGTCACTACGAAGCACGCTCGACGCGTATTCGAGAGATTCGTGGTTCGAGTCCCAGCGAGGGCACTGTTCAATCTCCTGCTTCCAAATAACCCAATGATTCTACAATCATACATACCTCCATTTCTGCATAGGACGTCCGAAATTAGTTTGATTTGTGTTTGGACTCGTGGCCACCTAAGTTTCTGGGCCGAAGGTTTTGAAAAACTACCAAAACGTTCGCAAAAAATCATAGATTTGAGTGATGATTACTACCCGCAGTAAAGGTGCTGCTTTCATGTTCCCCCCTAACTTTATTAAGAGCGTTTTTTAGCGGAAAACTTTCATCACAATCAAATATTTATTTATTTACATAATATATACAACTTAAGAAATAGAAAATTCTGATTAACTCCTTATAATAATAATTAAGTAAGTGTGATAACATCATTAGTTTCACAAATTAAACTTCCACATGCATAAAATAATGCTTACTTTCATACAATCATAAGACATTATTTTTCACTCGCGCCATCTTTTTTTTTTTTTATGTCAAACAGAACTAGTGCAGCATACCATTTTGAGGATGGGTGTTTTAAGTACTTATTGAGGAGGAAAAGAATTGTTTCATTTGTAAAACGTATTTTTTTTTTAAATTTCGCAATTTAGTTGCTTATCCGAGGGTGAATCTTGTATGTAATCTTATATCCAATTTTGTGTCCACTGCGCCAAGGCCGTAATGGGTACTAGGTAAAACCCTAGTATCCAGTACGGCTTTGGCGCGATTTTGAAAACTGCCGCCAACACCAAAATGATGCATTTGAACACATCCAACACATCACCAGTCGCCAAAAGTCGCCAGATCCCTTATGTACCATATACTACGATCTGACCAAAACCTTTTTTTATTACACAAATACTGTTATTTTAAAACTCTTGATTATGAATTAGGACGCTAAAAATTTGATTTCATCTGCCTGAGTTTAAAGTATCTTAAAAATCCCTGCTTTAGAAGAATTTACATACATTCATTGAAAAGTAACTTCTTAACGAAAAGGCCGCTACTAGGAATTACCCATATACATATATACACTGACTACCAATAAGTATTTGGACACCTGTGATAGAAAAGAAAAAACTAACTTTATTCAAAATCAATAGTTGGTAGAGCCTCCACGAGAGGTAATTACAGCGTGGACCCTCCGGGGCATACTTTCCACAAGTCTTTGTATGACAGCTAGTGGTACTTTCTTCCACTCGGCTTCGAGAAGACATAGAAGATCCTTCACCGATTTTGCGCGGGTGTGCACCCCTGAATTCAGCCATGCAACTCGTCCCAGAGGTTCTCGACAGGGTTCAGGTCTGGACTCTGGGCAGGCGAGTCCATTCGATGAACTCCATTGGAACCATACCAAGCCTTGGTTAACGTCGAAACATGACAACTGACATTGTCTTCCTGAAAGTAACAGAGGTTCAACCCGTAAAACTGCCCCAACGTAAGAAGCACATTGCCATCCAAAATAGTGCAGTAGGCATCGGAGTTGAGCTTACCATGAATGGGGACCAAGGGTCCCAGCCCATACCAGGAGAAACACCCCCAGACCATAATTTCACCTCCGCCGAACTTGACTGTTGGCAAAATGCATTCTGGCAGGAGACGTTCTCCAGGTAGACGCCAGACCCAGACCCTGCCATCCGAACGGTAAAGGGTGAACCTTAATTCGTCACTCCAAAGAACCCATTTCCACTGATCTACGGTTCAATTTCGATGTGCTTTGCACCACATTAACCGAGCAGTGCGGTTGGACTTTGTGATCAAAGGCTTATGGGCAGCAGCACGACCATGAAAACCAAGCAGATGTGCTTCCTCACGGATGGTATTCATTGAAACAATACTCCCAGATGCCTGTTGAAACTCCTCGCGGATGAGGGCCATCGGTTGGGTGCGGTTCTTCTGAATTTCTCTGGACAGCACTCGTCGGTCTCTATCACCCAGTTTCGTTGGTCTGCCGACTCGGGCACATTCCGACAATCACCGCTCACATTCCACTTCTTAATCACATAAGCCACTGTCGATTTTGGGTACTTCAGATCGCTAGATATGTCCCTTAAGGATCGGCCACATTTGTGATACCCGATAATTATACTTTTCTCGAAATCAGAGAGCTCCGAACTGCGAGGCATCTTGCATGCGACTAAACCCGATGCTGTTTCGTACACGATATATACCGGCGGAGTCCGTGACGTACCTTAGGACTGCAGATATCGTCATTTGCATAGGTGTCCAAATACTTATTGGTAGTCAGTGCGGTATAGTTGCTGAACGATGGTAGTTCTGTCCGAGGTTCGAGTCCCGCGAACGGGCGTTGGCTGCATGGGCGTTTTCGTGATTTTCCCCATGTGTATGTGTAAATGTGTCAGTTTCCCTTGTAATGTCCTCCACGAAGGCATCCCTCCCCTTAGGCAGAGAGCCCTCGAGGCTTTGCCGTAATTAAATAAACTATATTATACACAGTCCAGTCACATTAATTAATGTGACCACCACGTACTTTCCATGTCAGAGTTAAATAACCAATCACAGAAGGCAGGTGGCAGCACAGTGCAGTTGAGCGTATATAAAGTGTGTGTGAGGGCTTCGGAAAACATTTCAATCGTTGGCGTAATGCAGAAACGAAGCGATTTATCCGACTTCCAAAAGGGCATGATCATTGGCTTTCGGGCCAAGGGTGGAAGCATTTCCGAAACGGCTGAGTTTGTGAACTGTTCGCGTGCCGCCGTGGTAAAAGTGTACCGTGCATGGCAAAATGGGACTGTCCAAAATCAGCGACGTGGCAAATGTGGTGCACCACGGGCCATAGATGACAGAGGCGAACGACGGTTGCGGAGATGCGTTCGGGCAGATAGACGGGCTACCGTTGAGCAACTGACCACCAAAATGAACCAAGGGGCTACCAAAAGTGTCTCCCAAAGTACTATTCAGCGAACATTGCTGCGTCTGGGCCTCCGAAGCAGACGCCTGGTTCGTGCACCTATGCTGACTGCTGTTCATCGACGGCGAAGGCTAGAATTTGCACGCCAGTACAGCAGCTGGACGTCCACTGAGTGGCGACAGGTTGCGTTTTCGGATGAATCGCGTTTTATGCTCCATCGGACAGATGGACGTTGGCGTATAAGGCGTGAAACCTCTGAAAGGAACCACCCTGCAACCATTGCCGGAACGGTCCAAGCTGGAGGCGGGAGCATTATGGTCTGGGGAATGTTTTCCTGGCATTCTCTAGGTTCACTGATCATTGTGGAAGGCACAATGGATCAATACAAGTACGCATCTGTCCTTGCGGACCATGTTCACCCCTACATGCGCATTGTTTTTCCTCAGGATGATGGCATCTTCCAGCAGGACAATGCGAGGTGCCATACAGCTGCCAGTGTACGTGCGTGGTTCGAAGAGCACCAGGATGAGTTTACCGTCCTTCCCTGGCCAGCAAACTCACCTGACTTAAACCCAATCGCGCATCTGTGGGACCATCTCGATCGAGTTGTTCGCGCCATGGATCCTCAACCGCGTAATCTAGCGCAGCTGGCCACGGCATTAGAGTCGGCATGGCTCAACATTCCAGAGAACACCTTCAGGGACCTATGTGACTCTCTTCCTGCACGTCTCGCAGCAGTCCGCTCTGCGAAGGGTGGTTATTCTGGCTTTTGACAGATGGTCACATTAATGTGACTGGACTGTGTATATGAAGTGAAGAGAGTAAATTTTCGTTAAAAAGCATTCCGCATGACAATCCACCAGCTACGCTAATAGTGCTCGAGTCCCAGCAACTAATCAAAATTCAGTAATCTTCAAAAATAAACAGCCTAATCAAAACATGATACCTCAACTGAATTTTAGTTTTAAAAATACGTATCGAATCAAATCCGCATTTATCTTCTCAAGTATTAGCCCAAACGAGACGTTAGTCTCAAATAGAATATTAGTCTCCAAACGGCATTTTGCTTCGAAATACTTAAACACATTATATCACTTTTCAAATTGTTGCCACCAAATATTAGAGCCCTGCATTATATTTAAAGAAATTAAATAATGAAGAATCCGCATGAATGTATATACGTTTTTGAAACTGTGAAAAAACAAGAATCTGCGTGAATGAATCTAGGTGCGTGAGTGAAGAATCTGCGTGAGTATATGTATGTTTTTCGCACCGTGGAAAGGAGGGAAAAAACCGGTACCCAGAGCCATCAAGTTTCGAGTAACGTAGTCCTCTACCCGAACATTAGAAGCATTTTCGAATTTTTCGCAAGCATTTTTTTGAATTCGGAGCATTTTTTTCATCGATTTTCAATTCGAAGCATTTTTTTTTTAATTTCGAATTTGTTTTATTATCTATTTCATATTTTGTAAAACTTTAATGAATTTTTGATTGACAAACTCAGCGATTTCAGAGTAAGCAGCGACAACACTGTACGGATTAAAACATTTTTATCTCCAGCATGTGAGACTGTATGTAGGGAATTCTATAGATATGCTGCTTGTAAATATTTTGTGATTTTGCAGTTGAATCAAATTTTACGTGGCGAGCGCCAAGAATATGCTATTTAATAAATAAACAGACGAAACATTAATAATAAAAAAAGAAAAAAAAAATTTCTTGTAAATCTATTTTAACAAGAAAACTGAACATTGATATGATGAACGGAGAAAGGGTTGGAGGGGGGGACTGTATGTCAACACTTAAGGTTGCATCGGAAATTCTAAATCTATACTGCTATGCTGCTTTTAAAATTTCTGTAATTTTGCTATTGAACTGTATATAGCGTAAGTGTGAAGAAAATTATGCTTAAAAATAAAGCTAAAAATGACAGGGGGAAAAAAAGGAGGGGTTAG
>KK120517.1:359098-387295 GCA_000611955.2 Stegodyphus mimosarum | reverse complement strand
TTTTTTTTTTTTTTTTACAATAAAATTTACAGTTTCTACGCAAAAACAAGCAATTCGGCAGACTTTTCGGTGCACAAAACTGAAAGTTTACTTTTGGTCTCACTCGTCAAAAAGGCATTGAAGGCGTAGGAACTGACTTAATTAGTTGTGGACGCTATGCTGAGTCAATATATGGGATAATTTAATATCATAATTTAATATCTTAAATGATAATTCCAGAATGGATGAAGCGTAATTTAATTCTCAATAATAAAAAGAAGATGTTACTTTATTGTTGCGAAGCTTAGTTGCTCTCGATTGGCAACAAATCCACTGTTCTGCTAAGTGTAAACCACGGAGTATAATAAACGCACTTAAATAACTTTTAAATTTTTGAACTATAACAGGCAAGTTAACTAAAGGCATAAAAACCTTAACCAGAAGATAAGAACAACATAATTCAATCATTTGTAAAGCAAAAAATGTACAATTTACAAACATATAAGAATAGAGAAATTGAGCTCAAAAAGCCGAGTAACAGAGCAAAATGGGTAATATATATATATATATATATATACCCATTTTGTTACGGTATTCCCCCTGTTACGGTATTATTTGTAAGGGAGACCCCATTTTGTTATGGTATTGCTAATAGTACATTTGTCTAATAGTATTTCAGATTTTTACTAGGCGACTGTAAAATTACTTTTAACGTTTTTAGGTTTCAATATTGTATTTACCTGTATTGCTGTCATTTTTATTTGCCAGATTTAGCATTCTTTCTTGACTTTTTGGTTTTCTACAATTGAATTTTTTCTTTAAACATGGTTCCGTTTTAAGATTTCTAAATTTCTTTCATCCCATATTCACTTAATTTGAACAGGACGGTTTTCGTAGTCAGGTTTTTTTACTAGTTTTTTAATTATAATATGTAATAGTTTTGCTTCCCATCATTTTTACTTTAAAGGTTCATTAAGTAAATTGGCCTGATTTGGCATTCCTTCTAGAATTCCAAATGAATTTTTCTTCTTCCAACATATCACCGTTTTTGGATCTCTAAATTTTTTTACTTGATTAAAATTTTTTGATTCATATTGTTTCCTAGTTTCTTATCTGTATTACTATTTAAAAAAAAATTTAAATATGTTGTATATTACTTCTCCTTCTAACTTTTCTTCCACGCGTAGGGAAAAGGAACGCCCAATTGAGACGATATCTATTAGCATTAGATGTCATTAAATTAAAATTGATAGATGTCATTAAATTATTTTCCGCGTTAATTATCTCAATTGGTCGTTTGTTGAAATGCGTGGAGGTAATATTTCAGTGGGTGTTGCATAGCACTTTTCCCCTGACGAAACTGTTGCGTGACTCTCAATGGAATATTGCCATTTTGTTCTTTTTGTACATTTCCCATTTTTCTTGCAACTTTTTCTTGCAACTTCTACTTTTCCCACATTTTTTAAATATTCAATTATTTTTTCTTTTTAGTCATGCTTTTTTATTAATAATGGTATTTTGATTCTATTTGATATGTAATTTTTGGCACAACTGTGCTTTTACAAATAGGGTTTTAGAGGTTTCGAATGTACCATAGCTTCTACATTCTTATTAATAATAGTGTAATAAAAAATTTGCAGCTAGATGCGCAGTTTTTAAAACCTTGAAATACTATCGTTCAAGTTTTAACTTTCTAAAGAAAATTTTATATATATATAAATATATATATATACATGCATTTATATACTTTTGAGGCGGCCGACTACAACCAAAATAGGAGGTGCACATCTACATGTTATAGCAGTATAAAATTTCAACGTTCTGAGGCTACTTGTTTTTGAGTTATACGACGCCATGAAAAAATCTCTTCAGAATTTAGTTTAAATCACTTTTATAATTTTGGGGAGGAAAACGAGTTCTTTATTCTGTCTTTACGTACGGATGTCACGCAAAAACATCGTTAAATTGCATTCGATAGCGGCGAAAATGGATATTTTCGTTGAAATATGATACCCGAAATTTTTCGCGATTACAATACTACCTTTTTACTTTCGTACAAGGAAGTAATAACTGCTTTTAAACAAGAACGGGAATCTATATCTAGGTGAATAACAGCACATTTGAGTGAATCAATGCCAATGAGACTCGAAACCGTTATTCATGATAAAACCGTTATCTTGTAGATATCCAGGATATCCTACAAGATATTAAAATTAATATTCAACATTATGTATACTATACGAATATTTTTTACACCACAAACTGGTGAACTGCTTTTGTTTTCTAAATGATTTATTTATGTATGCATTTATTTTGATGTAAATCTTGCATGGAAATATGAAAGTATATTTTATATAAATGTTTAATTACTTATTGTGAAATTTAAGTTCGTAGTTTTTATCGACGAGGCATTTTTAGACCATAACACTTACTGTACGAATAAATTTCTACACTCACTGTATTTAACTAACGCAATCTAGAAGCAACAATATCAAGAACTGCTTTATTGTTTCAGGTTAGCTTCGTTGAATAAAGCCTTAGAACAGACGGTGGTTTTTAGCTCACTTGCTGGGGGCTATTAGGCTGGGAGAAGGAAAACCTCTGTTATTTTAAATATGTGTACGTCGTGCATTTTTGTTGACATATATTGCTAAGACTTTTCCTAAAGAAAAAGTAGTTACAATGGAATATCACGAAAACCATTATAACGGAGTATACCGTATATTCCGGCGCATAACGTGCACTTTCAATACAAAATTAAGGTCGAAATTTACGGGTGCGCTTATACGCTGGGTATAAAAATCGTAGATTTAAAAATAAAGAATGAGCATAAAAAAATTAGATTTCTATACGTACACTGCGGAGGGGAGGGGGGAAGACAATTCTGTATCTCCCGTTTTCCTGGGCCGATTGACGAAATTCAACTTGCGTTTTTTATGTCTCGGAAGCGCGATTTAGGATATGTATTAGATTTATATAGAGCATTGTTCTAATATAAGTATTTTGACAAAAAATCGGACTTTTTCTGAAATTACATGCCAATTTTTTTTCCATATTTTGATTCTAAAGTATGCCAAACTGCCAAGTTTTCAAAAAATCGCAAGAGTATTTTTAAAAAATGAGCTCCTCCATGCTAATTGAATTTGGTATATACTATTTATTAATATCTCTTTTTTTATTAAACTTACTTTATTCCTTCTTTCAGAATTCGAAATTTAGGTTCATTCTAAATAAAATTCGCCCATTTTTATGATTTATTTTTTAAATTTGTATTTTTAAATAATTTTTATAAATTTTTTTGAAAAACAATTTTGAGTTATAACCTATAGCATTTTTACATTCATCTTAAAGTGTATTTCTAAGCATACCTGGAAAAAAATTAAGAGCTTTTTACACAAAATTTTCTAAGATTTACGGAAATTTACATTTTGTCGCCTTTTGAAATTTCGTGTATTTATTATAAGCGATAATAACGAAAATGTGGTTTACGCACTTTGTTAAAACTATTTGAAAGTATGAACGGTGACTTTTTTTCGCTCGTGGACACTTAATAAAAGGAAAGGAAAATAGGTTGCTATAAATTAAGAAGTTCGCCGAGTGAATTATTCGTGGCACAAACTGAAATATTTTAAAATTTCTCACCAAAAATTACAAAATTTAATATCTAGGCCTAATTTGAGTCGTAGAATCGAAATATGGAAAAAAATTGGGTATGTTATTTCATAAAAAGTTCGATTTTGTGTCAAAATACCTATGTTAGTATAATTGCTATATATAAATCTAATACATATCCTAAGCTGCGCTTTTGAGACATGAAAAACGCAATTTCAATTTCGCCATTCGGCCCAATAGAACGAGAGATTTTTATACGCAGTTTACCTAAATGCTATTTATTTAAAAGAAATTAAATACCTTATGAACTTAAAAATTTTCATAATCGAATAACACGAAAAGTTCGTCGTGTTCGCCTTCCTTTATACCTTCATGCAGATCATCGAATTCTGTTTCATCATCATTCTTACTCTGATCCACAAATAAATAATCAACATCATCCGTTCCACCTTTCACCAACACGAAACAACCTTGCTGTACCACGATTTGAATTTTCTTTCGCAAAATGATTGGCTTTGTATTTAAAACCAGCACTATTTTTTTTTTCTTTCTGCGGAAATCACATTTACTATTAAAAGGAACAGCTGTATTTCAACTAAAAAAATGCAATTTACTAGAGCCTTCGATTTTCACTTAAAAATCACGGCTTCAAATTGGCTACAGAAAGAGAAAACATCCAACTCCTATAGTTCCACCGTTTCAAATGCAACCTTGGTTGGCCTTCTGCCAAAATACACAGACTCGTCCAAAAGGGGCGTTATTGCTTTCTGCGACGTGAAAGGTCACGTGAAGACACCCGGAAAGAGAGAACTAATATGCTCCAGGGGAAGAAGTCTTCATCCTTCCACCCTATTTTGAGAATAATTCTGTCCGAATGGCGCATGAGTGTTTGCGCTCGTGGTCGCGGATGAGGCGGTCGAACTATAATTCCACGAATTCAGTCCGATTGGAAAGGCATTCTTATTCCAAATGATATCCCCCTTTTCTCGAAACCCTACAACAGCCTTCCTTTGGACATTGCATTCAATACAATCCACTCTCTTTGCATGAATATTTACTTCCTCAAGCCCAAACACATTATTGTTCCCCTTATTGGATGTCAATTCAGTATACGATTGTACGGAGAGACTAGGACAAATCTTCGACTACAAAAGATAAGAGTATTGCATATGTATCTTTTAGGTTTCTTCGTGAAGAACTAGGGGCGCGTTATACGAATCATCATATTCCAATATATCTAAAAAAATTTTAAAATGTAGCTTGAAATTATAGATGCAACGTTATACACCGGTTCACGTTATACGCCAGAAAATACAGTCAAGAGTTGGAAGACGTGGACCTTGGGAAAGCAAACCTGAATATATTATGGATTTCCTTTATGAAATCAATATTAGTAATACCAGTGGAAGTACCCGATGCTAGTTAATTAAGTTAGATTGAGAGTAATGCATCTGACAACAGAGAGAAAGATACCGCCGTAATCCTCTTCTAATAACGATGCAAAAAAATACGGTTCCTAGTCACACATTTTTCAGTCTCATGCGATATGGAACCCACATAAAAATTTCGATAGAAAAATGAGCTAATTCTCTCTCATTATATCAGCAACAATGGCACGCAGACTTTAATGATTTTCGTCTTGCTAATGAAATGGTCGTAAAAGCTAAGTTCCATCCAATATTACACCTGCGGAGACATTAGGTTATTTCGAAAGTAGGAGGAATGGAAAATGAGCAACGCCTTCGCCGGGAATCGAACCACGGACTTATCGGTTACGCGTCGAGCGTGCTGACCGCTGCACTACGAAGGTATGCGAAGACGGCGGAAGAATTACCTTATACACCTATATTAAAATTTAGACCATTAAAAGTGGCAAAAAATTGAAATATAAATCAAATCATAATTGATCAGAAATCAATAACGCGAACAAACAGACAGACAGACATTCTTCTTTATATGTATAGATTTTGCAAAACTTAAATTTTTTATTAACAAACTACAACGCGCTAGACTGTTGCCACTCGGAAAAATGAGAGCGAAAATTAGCGCTTTCAAGAGTTTTCAATGAATATTTTCGTTGATTAAAGTCGTACGAAGATGGGAACAGTCCAAATGGCTTCCCACGAATGTTTGGAATCGGAAATAATTTATTTAATGTTTGGCAATTATTTCGTTGTAAAAGTTGGCAGTTTTTTATTAACAAACTCTACGATTTGAAAGCGAGCAGTGGCAACAACTTTCGAAATAAAGCAGATTTTCCCAAGGAGGTTAGAATAGAAGGACGGAAGGTTCAACTCAAACGGCGAAGCTTGTCGGCCATATTGCTGTTATCACCGTAACCTGTGCAAGGAAGTCTGTCATTGCAACATTTTTTTATTAAATATCATTCCTTAAAGTAAAAATTGGAAAGTACACCCAACAGGTTGCTAATGAAACCTAAGCAAATCCTTGAAATATGCAGAAACATCATTTTTAAAGGTTTTAATGTTATGCACATCCATTTAGATTTCGAACTATTTCCTAATAATTTTCTGTACATAGTAAATTATGAATATCATCTTTATTACTTTAAAACAAAAATTCAACAAGAGCGAGCTATTTCATTATAAATTTAACATAACTTTACTGAAAAATACATGCACGAAACAGCATAGAAACACGTACACACTGCCGTAATGTAATGTTTTGAAGTTACAAACATGGACGCCGCTTGTTAGGGAAAGGCGGGCAAGGCTATATAGATAACAGAAAAAGTTTCGGTGCCAATTAAATTTATGAATACATCTACGAATTGCATAATGTTTTTTAAATTTTTACTGAGTTATTTCTTGTGTTAACACAAGGCAGTTTGAAATAAAATCTCTAGCACAGAATTAGGCTACCTTTATCTTTAGTACAGGAAGTAAAGTCCGATATTTACATTTGTGAGTGTGCACATGAGAGGGCCACCCAAACCCAGCAGCAAATGGAAAGACTGAGTGAAGGGAGGGTAGAGAAACCGGTTTGATTTGATATTTCAATTCCCAGTAGAAAAGCGGGTCAAAGGAGCGACCTGGGAGTGGGTATCACATATATTTTGCCCAACCCTACTCAGCTGAATTGCTCCTAGAATTAGAAATTTTCCTTAAAAAAAAAGAACTATTAGAAAAGCTTTTTTAAAATTTTTATTTATATATATTTTTTTATCAATTCTGTCACTGGCTGACGACCTTATTTAGGATATATGAACATGGGTAAAACCTGAAGATCCATAAAAATATTTTCTTCAGTTAGTTATTATTAGACGTTACTCAATGCATCTGCAGTATCCGTTGATTCAAAAGAGCAACTGTACTTTGCGCATCTAAAGTGATTTGTCATTTTGTATTGGTTCACTATAAACGGCGTTTCACTTTTCAAATTGTTGCCACCAAATATCAGAAACCTGCATTATATTTAAAGAAATTAAATAATGAAGAATCCGCATAAATGTATATATGTTTTTGGTTAATCTTCAGATTATGGTAACTTGGCGGTTTTTTGGCGAAAATTTGGCGAGCAACCTTGCTACAGCAACCTACCAGTTTGTTTGGGGGACGCCATTTTGTTTTCACGAAGTAAAGGTTTTTTTTTTTTTCTTTTAACTCAACATTTTTTCCAACAATCTGCTAGCCGAATTACGTTTATGCTAGAATTTTTATGGAACAAAAGTGCTTAATCATGACGAAGATTAGGTGCGAAATTGTTTCCAAGTGCTTATTAGCTAAAATCACGATCGGAATTTTCCGAAAAGTAGTGGAACAAACGTGCACAGAAATTTGTTTTTACAGGGCAAATTTGTATATGAAACATGTAAATAATTTTTCTCGTAAATTAGAAAAATTTCCACGAAAATGCAGGAAAATTTTGTGAATCTTTGAAGCTGGTAAAAAAGGACATATATGAAATTACCTCATCGCTAAAAAGTATGTATACTATGCAAGCTTTTATATGTTCAGCTTGCATATACCCTTTCCAAGGATGAACATTTGCACGTATAAAATAAATAAAATATGCAAGATATTACATTAATTTTCTTTTCCCTCTAAATTATCCATTATAAAAGTCACCTGCGAATTTATAAGGCAAACATTAAAAATGGTTGCAAATACTTAGTGTCAAATATTTAACTTATTTCCATGCAGGTTTACTTGTACTGAAATGGATTGCAAAATGCTACAAACGCATAATGCACAAAATGACTATCATTTAATTAAAATATAAATAAATTAAAGAACACTAATTAAAATATAAATAAACATATACATTAAATTAATAAAAATTATTGTTATTATTATAATTTTTATCGCCTTACTAAAATGTCGCCAAAAGTCGCCAAACTACCAGTTACCATATTCCAAAGATTAGCCATGTTTTTCAAATGGTGAAAAAACAACGGTAGCCAGAGGCATCAAATTTTGAATAACGTAGTCCTCCACTCGAATGTAGGCATCTGGAAGTCCGAATTTGGAATTTGTTTTATTATCTATTTCATATTTTCTAAAACTTTTACAAATTTTTTCGTTAACAAACTCAAAGATTTCAAAGCGAGGAACGGGAACACTGTACGGGAGGAAAAAAAAAATCTTAACGGATTCAGATTTTAGATTACGTCCAAAGGGGTTTTTTGTACCGTGACCATTGTTTTAAGAAATTAATGACATGACAATGTGCTAAACAAAACACAAACATAAAACTAAACCCAATACAAACACAAAAACAAACCAATACAATTCCAATAGCCAACGCAGTACAAATCCAATAGCCAACCCAATACAATTCCAATAGCTAAACCAGAACAATTCCAATATGCAACAAACAAAAATAAGCAGTAAATTGAAAAGTGAAACGGACATTTTTTGAGTTTCAACGCAAAATGGCGAAACGAAAACAACAGTCCTTCGGGGACAAAAGCCCCTTTGGACTAAAAAAAACTTCAGTGCGCACGAGTGTGTATCGGAAATTCTAAAGATATGCTCTTTTTAAATTATTCTGTGATATTGCTATTGAATTGAATTTTCTGGTTAAAGTGCGAAAAACATGATATTTAATAAATAAAGGTAACACACAAAACGTTGAAAAAACGTCCCTTTGGCTATAATATAAAATCTGAAAGCTTTCAGACTTTTTTCTTTTAGTCTGTAGAGACATTAGGTTATTTCGAAGCAGGAGACATGAAAAATGAGCAACGCCTTCGCCGGGACTCGAACCACTGACCTCTGGAATACACGTCCAGCGTGCCTACCACTACACCATGAAAGCATGCGAAGAAGGTGGGAGAAATACCTTATATACTCCCCCCTTTTAAAGGGCGACTGGGGTTCAGGGGACCCAATTGCCTAATCCCGGTGGTGGAGAATCATCATCCATCACCTTTTTAGTTCGGGCGCCAGTGTAGAGACATTAGGTTATTTCGAAGTAGGAGACATGAAAAATGCGCAACGCCTTCACCGGGACTCGAACCACGGACCTCTAGAATACGCGACCAGCGTGCCTACCACGAAGGCATGCCAAGAAGGTGGGAGAAATACTTTATAATTTATTTATTTTTAATTAAGGAAACAAATACAAAACTCGTGTTCGAGGCTTACAGATTTAAGTAAATAACTCATAATACAAAGAGATACAATTCAAAGGGGAAAATATGTAATATCATAGCAGATATTTTCATAAAGACATCAAAGAAGATCTATTTCGTAGTTAAGAAATTATACAAAATGGTTTCTGGTAACTATTCCCAAGAAATGGGCAGAAATCAATCCATTTCTTCCCATTTGTAGAAGAGTCTTTACAAGGATTACATAAGAGAAGCATGCTGGGGAAGGAGGGGAGATGAAAATTTAACCAAAAGCTATATGGGAGGTCCAAATAAAAAAAACTGAAAAAAAAAATTAGGTCAAAAACAATGGGACTGTTGATTCCTGCTTTTCGGGGATTGGCAGTGACGGTAGAATAAAAGATGACCAGCCAGAATAGAAATTTATATTCATTAAGTATAAACAGACAGCGAATAACAATCGGATATAGGTGTCTACGCTTATGAAAATGCAGAAATTAGATCTACTTGCGAAATTTAATGTTTCATCGACTTATAATTAGTAATAGCTAACCAGTAAAAATCCCGATATCTTTCAAATTACATTAATAAAACATGTGTGTAAGGAATGATCAGAAGTGTCTTCACAGCTTCATTAACCTTATCTTTTTAAGGTGTGGTTGCAAAATAAACAGCAGGCCATTGATACATGGTGATATATACTACATCGCA
This sequence comes from Stegodyphus mimosarum, assembly GCA_000611955.2. Classification (NCBI taxonomy): domain Eukaryota; kingdom Metazoa; phylum Arthropoda; class Arachnida; order Araneae; family Eresidae; genus Stegodyphus; species Stegodyphus mimosarum. The sequence continues at coordinate 377,418 of KK120517.1, read as the reverse complement.
ACTTCATAAATTGAAAAGCTTTTATTAAAAAAAAAATAGCGATTTATTAAACAGTGATACAAAACACATTTTTTAATGACTGCTCAGTATACGCAAGACTTTACAAGTGTTATAATAATGAAGTAAATCTATAGTGAAAAATCAAAGTAATGTTGCATATTATTATCAGTATTTATTTATTTATTTATTGTATCATGAAAAATTTCGGATATCATATTTCAACGAAACTTTCCATTTTGACCGCTCTCGCATCCATTTGAATGATTTTTTTTGCCTGACAACTGTACGTACGGACAAAATAAAAGCCTCTTTTTTCCAAAACACATTATAAAATGTATTCACGAGAGATTATTTTCGTGACGTCTGCGCGTATGTATATATTTCGCATAACTGAAAAAAGAGTAGCCGTAGAACGTTGAAATTTTGTATATAGGACTGCTATAACATGTAGATGTGCTCCTCGCTTTTTGGTTGCAATGGGCCGCAACAAAGATATACAAATATATATATATATGTATATATACCCACTCTGTTACTCGGCTCAGTGAGCTCACTTTCTTTATTCTTACATGTTTGTAAATTGGACATTTTTTGCTTTAATAATGATTGAATTATCTTGTTCTTATGTTCCGGTTAAGATTTTTATTTCTTTAATTAATCTGCATGCAATAGTTCTAGAATTATCAACAATTAAAAAGTTTAAGTGGCGCTAGGCCTAACGAGGCCGTCATTTGCTTACATTTGAATCTCTTAGCCGAATAGTCAATTAAGTCAGCTGGTGCACCAACTTTGGTGTCTTTTTCCCCAGTGGGAACAAAAGTTAACTTTGAAGCTCGTGCACGAAAAATTTGGTCTTTCTGCCCGTTGGCCGAACTGCTTGTTTCTCCACAGAAACTTTAATTGTATTTCGTCTTTAGATTTTTTGTATTTTACAATTTTTAATGGAGAAGTTTTGAGTTTTTATGTATTTTGCCTTGCCGTAAAATGAGAGATGAATTGATTGAATGAGAAATATATCTGTGATGAAAATCGAAAATCAGATATTTTTTGTTAACACAAATCATTTTGACAAAAGCTGAAATACTTCTACTAATTTTTTAACATTAATTACCTAATACCTTTCGCCATACAAAGATATGATTTAGTATGAAACAAAATGTTAACGTCTAATAACTGGCTAATAATGGATTTTTAGAACTTCGTAAAATAGTAAAACATACAAAATGGAATCTGCTGCAATAACCTTTCTGAGGAAACCAATACATTAAACCGAAAAACCCACAGATAATCACAGAGTTCTTAATTAGCGGAAAGAAACATGAGGTCATTTACAGAACAAATGTATGATTTTCTAAATTATTAACCTTTTAAAGAGAGTTGTGAAGCTGCTTTAGAAATCAAACACGATTATTTCCGCGACTCAATAAAGCGAAATTATACAAGGTGGGCCAGAAATTACATCGCTGTTTCAACACATATTTGATTCATTATTTTAAGAACACAATTATTTTCAATTAAATAGAATCACACCCAATTAAAATCAAGTTATGTATTCAAAACAGCTTCCTTCTTTCCTAAAGTGTTAACACCTCTTAGTGGAAGATCAACTCTAAGGGAAAGCACACAATTACCAGTCTATGAGAGGTATGTCTTTGTAAAGAACTTTCTAAGGGAAACAACTTACCCATGTAGCTAGCCCATCTGTTAGAATTTAACAGTCTTATATACCCACTCCATCACTGAAGCCTCTCGTAAACGTAATTCTTCTCAACAATCGTTTATTGTTAAGCTATCAAATTTCGTTGTAATTCCTCCTTTTAGTTATTTAAAACGTTTTGGTGAAGTTTTATAAATCCTTCTTAAGACTATGAAATCACATTGTACTGACTAAAATTATTTCTAAAGCCAATTAACAGTGCTCTTTAAAAAAAGTTTCGCATTACTATACATAATTAATAGAAATTCAAAAAACAATAATGTTTATTAAAGAAATTTTGTCTCTCTCTTTTAAGGCCCATCAGCAGTACAGCGGTAAAGTCGCTGAACACTCGTAGTTCGGTCTGAGGTTCGAATCCCGGCGAACGGCCTGGCTGCATGGGTGTTTCCGTGGTTTTCCCTATGTGTAACGAGTGTACGAACCAGTTTCCCTTGGAAAGATCTCCACGAAGGCACCCGTCCCCTTACGCAGGTAGCCCCTCGAGCGCCTTGCCGTAACCAAAACAATCGAACATGTCTTTCTCTTTTAAACCTTAGAAAACCGAAGCCTTCGCTAACCTGTATGCTTAAAATACCGTCTCCATTAATGCAAAAAGAGGTGCGAATGTTTCAAATGATATCCTTTCTACTTCCTAACAAAGGAGCTTCCATTAGCCTATAAACATATACTTGTCCTTGTTTATACAGATACAATGCTTTTAGTGAAACTGCACCTGCTACTGTATAGCTTACGGGTAGGGAAGAAAACAACACCGCAATCTTGGCCGTTTCAGGCGGTTGCAGTCGTTTGAATGAAAGGCCGTCTAGGGCGCTTTGTTCTTCAATAAGTTAAAGAATCTAGAAACAAACCTCAATAGAGCTATTGGTTTGAAAAAAACAACATTATGCTTTTTGCAGAGATAGCGAACACATATTCATCTCCTTATGAGCATATTCATCTCCTTATGAGCATATTCATCTCCTCATGAGCAAAACAAGTGGGAAAGCGAAAAGGGCTAAATTTTTAATTATAAAGAGAAGTCTCACCAGACCACAAAAGGGAAATAATTATAATCAGGCAGCACACAAACCAACTATCATTTATAATGTTCTACGTAAACGAGAAGAATATGTATAGCAAGTAGGAAATAATTATGTTTTTAAATTATTAAGTAAAACTTTAAATTATATATATATATATATATATATATGTGTGTGTGTGTGTGTGTGTAAGATATAACAAAATACGCTAGCCGCTTTAAAAATAATTGGCGACCTCAAAATTACCTATTTTAGATTTGGTGCTCTCCTCCTAAATTCATGTGTTCTCTTAAATTCGGGATATTTCCATGTTACGTAACGTTTAATGCAGCTACCTCTTGTCCAACCAAAATAATTGTAAAGCAAACCTTTTCTAATTCGAACTGAAACTATTGATTCCCTCCCTTCTTCCTCTGAATTGCTACGACTTTTCGCGTGCTGCTGCTTACTTGCTTAAGATGACGTCGTACTTTAAAACCCATGTACATGGAAATTATTGTATTCAATTATGATCAAGGGGACTTCTTCAAACTCAGTTGTGTTAGTTGCGTCATCATAGCTTTTATCTTCACCCACTACTGTCTTCTCAGCCATGACGAATATCGAAAGCTGCTAAAAAGTACAGGATTCCTTCATCTACGCATTAAAACATTACATATATATGTAAAAAATAATCTAATGAATTACTAACTTAATAAGCAATAGCTCTTTAAATTTCTGCTTTAGATTTTTCTATGTTCCCTTCTAGCATCTGCAATGCATCAAAATCATTTCTAGATGAATACATACATATGACTTAATATTGTCGATGACGTTATTAATGCGAAACGTAAACCAAAACTTTGACGTAACTAAATCGTAACTTGAACTGAAAATTTTGAGAATTGAAACCTTTCTCATGGTAAGCTTTAGATGTAAATGTTCTTGAATAGGCACGATCACAGTGAAAGGTAAATTGTGGCTACAAATGTTAATTGAAATAAAGATGAATATTTAATCAGCCTCGACTGTCAAATTGTTGTCCATTACGGACTTAACACTCTACATTCTACACCATCAACATTGCTACGTCTTCTTCATTACACACAGACACACACGCACATATCATATCATATATATATATATATATACAGGGTGACCCATGCGTCTATAAATATTTTTAAAATTGATAAAAATTGAAGAAATTGATAGAACTGAATGAGGTTTGTGAAAATTTATTTTCGTGGAGGAGGATTTTTCTGGGAGGTAAAGAAAATAGTTAAAATTTTCGTCGATAGAGGGCGTTGCACAGACGCAGTAACAAGAAATATGTAAATCAGAGTCCTATAACTAGCAGGTTTTAGGACGATCAGCTCATTTCTGATTTTTCCTCCTGTTTCTCGTACATGAAGTTTTAATTATGATGCTGACATTAGTGGATAAAGCGTTATTAGTGAAGTTGTTTTACATCAGCCAAGAATCGGGGACTGAAGCTTTATACGAAGGCTTCGGACACAAAAGGGATGGAAGAAAGGTTCAAGTCAGGTCTTCCCGGACTAACTTTCTTGGTACGACGCTTCAAAGAAACGGGAAGTTTGTGTCATGGCCTTCGTAGTGGTCCACCAAATTTATCAGAGGTCCGTACCTCCGATGTGATTCGTAGATTGATATTCTGAGGGAACAACCAACGAGTGCAGTGAGTAGTGCACGAGAAGTGACACGGAACACTGGCATATGGAAGATATCGGTATTCCGTGTGCTTCACACTGCTTTAAAATTGTATCCCTACAAGTTGCAATCAGTCCACCAGCTGTCATCAAATGACAAAACTAAGCGCTATAAATTCGCAAACTGGGCTTCCATGACGACCCACAACGGCTACTCAGTATCTTGTGGACAGATGAGGCTAATTTTTCATTGCATGGAACAGTAAAGACGATGACGATCCACAATGGCTTCTCAATATCTTGTGGATAGATGCTCATTTTTCATTGCATGGAACAGCAAAGACCATCCACGATGGTTTCTCAATATCTTGCGGACAGATGACGTTCATTATGGAAAGTTTTAAATATGCAACAAAAATTATTGTAACTTACATTCAATTGCCTGATTGAATACATTTTATTACATAGGCGTACCTCGAAAATTATCACAGTGAAAGCTCATTGGGCCTTCACTCATCTCAGCACGTTCACCTCTACTATGATTAAAAATGCCCAGTAGGTATAATATTCATCAATCTCTAAGCGAATTAACTCATTCGCAACTTACTTCTAAAACAGCGCTTCCTCTTTGAATTTCAGGTAACAGAGACGAAGAAACGAGTCGTTATTATTTGGTGTGTAATGAGTGGTTACTTCGCGTTAAGAAAAGTGTTCAGCCATCTGTTTCAATAGATTACTCTGAAGGGTGCGGCTGAATGTGGCTCTACTGAGTAAGAAAAGGGGCGTTCTTTTGTCTTCGCTTAAACTGAGACTCTTCTTTATTAATGCTTTTCATTTCGAAGAAAATATGGAAACATCTCAGATAATTTTGTAGTTTGAAAAATGATCATTTTGCACATGGATGGTAATGTATGGTTCAACTGTTTTTTTCACGTGCACCATTAGTTGAAGGATAAGCTCGACAGACTTTAGAACTATGATTACGCAGAATTCTGAAATCAGGAACAGACTACTCAGTTTTACTGGGGAACTGGGAAGTAGGAACGAAGTTAGCAACGTTTTTCCATTTATGCAGATAAGAAAATATGACAAATTGTTGCTGCAACACCATTTTGCAGTAGTGTTACAATCTAAGAGGAGCCTTAACATATATGATGGCAAGCACAATTAAAGATATTAATATGATAAAATAATTAATCATCATAAAATAGGTTCATAATTCACTGCTTCATAATCTGTCAGAACAAAATAAATTAGTTTGAGCCAAATAATGATTAAATACGGTAACTTCATTGCATTAATTAATCTACATATATATAAGGAAGAATGTCTGTTTGTTCGCGATTAACTCGCTCACTACTACAGCTATCGTCACCAAACTTTCTACCATTTTTTTCTGTGTCCTGGAAAAGGTCGACGTTGATTCGCCCCCCCCAAAAAAAGCTCAAATCAGAGATACTAATTAAAAACCCCAAAAACGCTAATTTGCGCCCTCATTTTTTAGAATAGCAACAGTCTCGCACGCTAGAGATAAAAGTCAGCTTTATTTGGAGAAGTGTTGCCACTGCTCGCTTTCAAATCGTAGAGTTTGTTAATAAAAAATTTCCAAGTTTTACAATGAAATAAAAATAGCAATGCCAAACATTAAATATCTCGTGGAAGAGGATATAATATATTCAAACATAATAAATTCCCGATTCCATTTCGACTGTGACATCTTCGTACGACTTTAATCAGCCGAGATATTAATTAAAAACTCTGAAAACACTAATTTTCGCACTCATTTTTCCGATTGGCAACAGTTTCGAGCGTTGGAAATGAAAATGCTTTATTTCGAAAAGTGTTGTTACAGCTCGCTTTCTAAATGGGTTAATCAAAAATTTGTACGTTTTACGAAATCTATGTATATAAAGAAGAGTGTGTGTTTGTTTGCTTGATCGCATTATTGATTTCTGATCAATTATGATAAATTTTTGGCCATGTTTAATCAACTAAAATTGAATATAAGTGAAATATTAGAAGGAACTTCAGCTTTTACGGCCATTTAATTAGAAAGACAAAAATCACTAAAAACTGCGTACCACTGTTGCTGATATAACGAGAAAATTATTTTATTTTTTCTGTGCACATTTTTTATGTGGGTTCCATATCGCATCAGACTGAAAAATGTATGATTATGAACCGTATTTTTTGCATCGTTATTAGAGAAGGATTACAGCGGTACTGTTCTTTTTGTTGTTAGATACATTATTCTCAATCTAACTTAACTGGCATCGGGTACTTCAGCTAGTTTTAAAATTATGCTAAAAATTAAAATTATAATCTCATACATACAAACATTTAAGGGCCAAAAAAGCACATCACTGACGATGCCAGTATGTATGGGTATACCAGTTCGTGTAACGAGGCAGACATCTCTTTTAGAACTGCTTTCTTCGTCCGATTGGCAAGTTAATTAGGATTTGAAGAATTTTCTGCATGGGTTAATAACTGGAGCTTGTCAAAAGCAAAAAACTTAAGTCAAGGTGAATTTTCATGTAAAACATTTCAAGGATGTATCATAACTACAAGAACTCCAGCGTGGCTTTGAACTTACAACACTGTAATCGTAAAAGCACTCTAGACGAACACGACCAGCACCGACTGATAAAAATTGTTTCACGCGAAAAGCATCTAGCACTAGCTCAGATAAACTGCACATAAATGCTGGAACTTCAACAACATCAGCATGAAGGCTATGTCCCTTTCATGTAGGGATTTAGGATCCGACACCCAACCTGAGTGCCTATGATGAATCAAGTATTCATCATAGGCACTCGGGTTCGCATGGGATCAGAAACATGCCACTAGACATTTGACAACTGGAAAAGAACAGCCTGCTTCCATAAATCGCATTTCCGTCTATTTCAGACTCATGGAAGAATCAGGTCCATGGATCTCACATGTCCAGTGGCGTAGCTAGGGTTCCAGCGCGCGGGAACAACTGAAGAATTTGTGCCCCTTTCTGTGCGCCAAGAATGGAAAACATTACATTAAAAAATTTCTTGGCATCAATTTTTCACCGCCTGACTGCTGCGCCCGGGGATATCCCCCCTTGCCCCACTCTAGCTACGCCACTGCACATGTCAGCGAAGGATTGTACGAGCTAATGGTAGTACATTATTGATAGAGGATTACTTAACTAGCCTCAGTGGGGTTGCTGGTAAATTCACGAACTTTCTGACATATAAATGCTTTGTCTAAATCTCTTCTGACAAGTTACAGTTGTTCATGACCTGGGTTCCTTCTGATGTACTTCGCCTCTTGTAACAACCCAACGTATCACCACAAATCTATAGACATTAAATTATTATTATCAGAGAAACTCGTATGAGTTGGGTCTAGCCGTGACCACTTAAGTTACTAAATCTGAATATTAAAGAACACATTTATGATACCATGATACGCGTTGAAACCATGATACCATGATCATGATACCATTTATGATACCATTTATGATACCATGATACGCATAATCAGTTAAGTTACAAAATCTGAATATTGAAGAACACATTTATGATTCCATGATACGCCTTGAGAAGTATGGAAATCCAGCAAGTATACAGTACAGTTGTGGATCGTTGTTGGGGGTAGGATAGTTATCATTGCTTCCAGAATATTTCTGCATGCTCCTGAGGGCCATGTCTCCTCGTTTTTCTGTTGTTCTAAACTCCTGTAAGTTTTCTGCGTCCGATCGGCTTCTGTGTTCCTGAGATCTGAAGTACCAGAAGAACTATTATATTTGGTCTAATAATGTATTAGACAAAGATACCAGTGATCTTCAAATATTTTTTTTTTTTTTTTTTTTTTTTAAAAATTTTTTTTTTTTTTTTTTAATGAGGAGTGGGAGAACAGGCTTGCTTCAGGTAGCAATCTGCACAATAATGGAAATGTTCAGAGGGGGAAAACTAATTAAAAAGGAAGTTAAGGGTTTTTTAATAATTATAATTATGTTTAGTTAAATAAAGGAAGTTAAGAAGTTTTTAAGAATACAGTATACTACATATCACTTCTTATTTGGCCTCGTTGGAACATACCATACCTTTTCACTTCCCTCCCCCTCTTTCACGAATCGAATTTCCGTATGCAGTTATAGGAAAACATAGACTGCATTGTAATTAGAGATCTCGCACTACCCCACAGTGTTGTCAGAAAATGTTCAACTAAAGTAGCAAAAGAAGACTTAAAAAAGTCGCAAAAATCGCAAATAACGTCAGAGATCACGTGATTTTTGTGACGTCATAGGTAGGAATGCTCACATGACCTCTGATATCATGACAAATTTACCGTCTATTGGTAAGTTACAGACTGTATTTGATTCTTAGTCTTTTCAGTTACGTATCTTAGTTTTAACGAAAATTTTAAAACTATACTGCTGATTTTCAATTGTTTAAATATCTATTTCTTTTTTAATTAATTCTCGTTTAATTTAGGTTCCTATTTTTAAATTAGTTTACGGAAATTCATTTTTAAGAGATTCCTCCCGTTTAGACTGTTAGTGCTTTTGTACTAAATTCGTTGATTTGGCACTTATTTTTTTATTTCATTTTTTTTTTTTTTTTTTTTTTTTTTTTTTTTTTTTGTGCTTAATTGTGAACATTTTAATTCAGGAATGCTTTTTAGCAGTTTCATCCTGTCTGTGTCGCGGATCTGTTTCAGATTCTGATTACTTAAGAAAGCCTTGTTCTTTCACTGTTAAATTTATTTGTGCTGTTATTTAGGAAAATAACACTGCTTTGATTTTTAAGTCATTTCCATTCCTTAAAGTTCTTAGTAATATTATAATCAGTAGTATGAATTTTATTTCTTTCTCTGTCTGGGTACCCAATATATGGCGCGCGAGCTGAGTGTTCTTTAGTTCCATTTATTATCACCACAGAACTTGAAGAACAGAACGCACGGGGTAGTGAGAGGTCCCGAAGCACTTTTTTTCTTTCTTTCCTTCCACCTTTTTCACTTCCCTTATCCATTTCTCGAATACCGGCGTCAGGCTGTGCAGCCTTAAAAAGGAAAGCCCGCGTGTAAACAGGATTGCCAGATGGCAACTTCTGTTTAATTTTTTTAAATATAAATTATTTTTATTTGATACATTATTTTAACATAAAAGCAATTTACGATATATTAAAAAAATCTCTGAAGTCGCCAAAAGTAGCATACGAAAATGACGGATACCGCAAATATTTCGCGAAATCGCAAATACTAAAATTTTAGTAGCACAGGTTTGTCAAAAGTCGCAAATTTACGAAAGATCGCATGATCTGGCAACACTGCTACCCCATCCAGAAATTAAAGTTGAAAAACACTCCGTGTTCTTCATAAAGTTAACTATTCTCAGCCAGATTTTAGGAGTTCCTTGTTAAAGCTGAACGATTATTCCTTGTTTTTTTTTTTTTTTCCCCAAGATAAAGTTGAATATCTCTTCCTGGTTCTCGCGCACAGTTGAATAGGCGGTCCGTGGTTTTAGAATTCTACGTAATCACAGTTTGAAAAGCTGTCGAGCTTATGTTTCAATTAATTTTTTTTTTTAAATCTGTGCCTTTTGTCACTTCGCACACACTTCTTTAGCCTATTAATTTGAAAAAACTGAACGACGAACTTTAGCAAGGGGAAACGAAATACGTTAATTACTGAAATGAAACTAGAAGCATACTGAAAAAGGAGAAGCTGCAAAATTAGATAAATGAACTGAATACCAGTATATTTTTGTTTACCTTTCTATCACGCAAGAGACGCTTACACGAAGCGTCTTTTAAAGGAAAAATGCTAAGATTTTGTTTCAAAACTTAAAATCATTTCAAAAATAAAAATTAATTAAAAAAAATCAATAATTTTTATTAAATATAAAGTATACACATATTTTTTAAATTTAATTCACAACCTAAGAATTCTAGTCTGTATGTTATTTTAAGATTATTAACAGTTCCTTTATCCGGCCTAAAAGCCTTGTGAGATTTATCTATTTATTTTTATCTAATAGTTAATTTTAAGTTTAAATACTTATCCGTCACATTCTTTTCACCCACACGTTTCATACCAGAATGTCAATGAGATAGCGAGCGTTTTTCAGATCGCGGGAGAAAGAAGTGCTATTTAAGCGAAGGCTTCGCAAGTTCATTTTAAAACGTGTTCTGCCTACTTGAGGCCACGTTGTTACCGTGACTTAATAGCGATTTGATTCTGTGGCGTTGACTGCATCTAGCCATTAAGCTTGCCTCACCGATTTTCAACAAACCAAAGCCTTTCATGCACATTATTTTCTCATGTGAGCCGTTAGGCTAATCTATTACATTTGATTTTTTAGTGTAACATTACGTATTTAAGCTAAGCCAGAAGTGTTGGCTGTGTAAACCCAAGCTGGGTCATTGTTACTTCTTTTTGTTCAAATAAAAGGGTCTTATACACCCTTCTTCTGACTTAATTTGGTAATTACAAGACAAGAAGATAACTCTTTTGTAGTCTTTTAAAGTCGGTAGTGCATGTTTTCCAAAACTACCAGACTTTATAATCTATTCCAGTGATTCTCAACCACTGTACTGCGGCAATTTTGTGTGCCGCCAAATTTTAGAAACGCATATAGTAAAAATTATAATGGGTTTAATCCTAGTATACGGTACACATCAGAATTGGCGAAATTCGGTTTTTAAGACATTAATAAGCGTGCCAATTGTTTTATCCAAGCCGAGTTTGGTGCTCTAGGGGAGAGCACATTTCGGAGCATTTTCGCTTATGTTCAGTACATAATTTAAATTGAGAAGTTCTGATGGATGCAGATGGAAGAATAGCTTACTTATCAGAGACTTTTGTTATTTTTAATGACATAAATTCAAGTATGCAAGGGCCGAAAGAAAATATATTAAACGCAAGCAACAGATAAGCTGGTAGGATTCTAAAAACAAATAACTTTATGGAAGAATAAAGCTTAGGAAGGGAGTTTGGAAAAGTTTGAGTCAGTCCAAAAAGATTTCGATAAAACTATTCAGAAAATGTTTATTGACCATTTGATAACATTAGAGGACAGAATTATTCATAATTTCCCAAATTTAGATATAAAAAAAAATTTAATAGCTTGATGAACAATATATGAATTTTAATAGCTTGATGGGCTTGTGAGGTTCATAATCTATTTGTGATAACGAGTACTTCTGTATTTGAATTAACTTTGAATGAAGAGGAAGAACTCATTTCGCTTTTTAATAATCGACATTTAATTTTGAAATATTCGGAAGAATCAATTAATTCCTTTTGGATTATCGTTAGATGGCGATTATCCCACGATGGCCAAAAAAGCTTTAAAAATATTATTACAATTTTCTACGTCTTGTTTGTTCGAATTTTCAGTATTAACTAATATAAAAAGAAATAAAAAATCGAGACTGTTTAAATGTAGAAGACGATAGGAGAGTAGCATTGTCATTTTTACGACCCAATATAAATAAAATTATCAAAAAACATCGAGCTGAAATTTTTCATTAACAGTATTCTTATTATTAACTTGTAATTCATCCCTTAATAAACGTACTGCTGTTTTTGTAGTACATATTATTTTATTTTACATTCAAAATTATTATCAAAAACTATTTTACAGATTGTAATTATAGGTAAGTAAACAACTTTTAAACTTAGCTTTTCCTTTGTGTGCCGCCAAATTTTGAAATCGTTAAAAGCGCGCCGCGACAGAAAAAGGTTGAGACTCATTGGTCTATTCCTTTCAGAACCAAATAAATAATCAGTGGGAAGGTCTAGCGTTCTTTGAGAAGGCTTTAGCGTCTGTTTTCCTTGCTTTTAGTATTATGTAGAAATACAAGACAGGTGCAACAGGGCTCTTTAAACTGATATCCTAGGTGACCGTAAATCGCACCGATAAATCGAGAGTCTGCTATGTAAATGTAAATGTAAATGTAAATGTAAATTAGAATTTATTACAACACTAGCGCTTTCATAATGAAAGAACTTGACGGTATTGTACAAATCCTGTTTCCGAATTAGTTTATAATTATTAAAGTAAGAAATTCTACACTGAAACAGAAAAACTAAAAAGGAAGAAGTTACGGTGTGGTAGGTGAACCAAAAATCCGATGCTATTACACAATAAAATCCTAGCATAGCTATCACGAAGTGAATTAAAAGGAAAGTGATGGCTGTATATAAAAGACATCAATATGCAAAACATGTCCTGAATACCAGACGTAACCCACGTGCAATGTTCTGACCTTGCAGTTCAAACAATTATTGATTAGAAGGAAGACACCTAATGCAGAAAGACGAAATCGTCCCACAGAGAGAAAGGCCGAGCAAAAGCTTGTTTTGCGGTATCAGAAAGACACCACTGTGAGGAACATAATCTAATTTTACTGGGTTCGAGGTGGCAACGTACATAATAGTCATGCTCATTTATCCCCCCGCGCGGTATATATATAGTTAGCAGGAATCTGATTGATTAACATATCTAGGCTGGAAGAAGGTGAACATTACTTATCAGGTTATCTTTTCAAACTGGATTTGCATTGTATCCATCTTCATTTCTCTCAAAGTATTGAAGCAAGTTTTCAAATAGCCTGAACACATTTGCTGCTGATGAAGGTTCTAAGGTTTTACCTACTCGGTAATACGTAAATAAAAAAATTACGAGAAAAATGATTAAAAAAAAAATCTGAAAGGTTTCTGATTTTAAATTACGTCCAAAGGGACGTTTTTTAACGTTTTCTGCGTTACCTTTATTTATTAAATATCATATTCTTCGCCCTTAAACCATAAAATTCAATTCAACATCAAATCACAAAATAATTTTTAAATGAGCCTATCTATAGAATTTCCAATACACAGTCTCGGGCGTTATATACACAGTCCAGTCACATTAATGTGACCATCTGTCAAAAGCCAGAATAACCACCTTTCGCAGAGCGGACTGCTGCGAGACGTGCAGGAAGAGAGTCACATAGGTCCCTGAAGGTGTTCTCTGGGATGTTGAGCCATGCCGACTCTAATGCCGTGGCCAGCTGCGCTAGATTACGCGGTTGAGGATCCATGGCGCGAACAACTCGATCGAGATGGTCCCACAGATGCACGATTGGGTTTAAGTCAGGTGAGTTTGCTGGCCAGGGGAGGACGGTAAACTCATCCTGGTGCTCTTCGAACCACGCACGTACACTGGCAGCTGTATGGCACCTCGCATTGTCCTGCTGGAAGATGCCATCATCCTGAGGAAAAACAATGCGCATGTAGGGGTGAACATGGTCCGCAAGGACAGATGCGTACTTGTATTGATCCATTGTGCCTTCCACAATGATCAGTGAACCTAGAGAATGCCAGGAAAACATTCCCCAGACCATAATGCTCCCGCCTCCAGCTTGGACCGTTCCGGCAATGGTTGCAGGGTGGTTCCTTTCAGAGGTTTCACGCCTTATACGCCAACGTCCATCTGTCCGATGGAGCATAAAACGCGATTCATCCGAAAACGCAACCTGTCGCCACTCAGTGGACGTCCAGCTGCTGTACTGGCGTGCAAATTCTAGCCTTCGCCGTCGATGAACAGCAGTCAGCATAGGTGCACGAACCAGGCGTCTGCTTCGGAGGCCCAGACGCAGCAATGTTCGCTGAATAGTACTTTGGGAGACACTTTTGGTAGCCCCTTGGTTCATTTTGGTGGTCAGTTGCTCAACGGTAGCCCGTCTATCTGCCCGAACGCATCTCCGCAACCGTCGTTCGCCTCTGTCATCTATGGCCCGTGGTGCACCACATTTGCCACGTCGCTGATTTTGGACAGTCCCATTTTGCCATGCACGGTACACTTTTACCACGGCGGCACGCGAACAGTTCACAAACTCAGCCGTTTCGGAAATGCTTCCACCCTTGGCCCGAAAGCCAATGATCATGCCCTTTTGGAAGTCGGATAAATCGCTTCGTTTCTGCATTACGCCAACGATTGATATGTTTTCCGAAGCCCTCACACACCCTTTATATACGCTCAACTGCACTGTGCTGCCACCTGCCTTCTGTGATTGGTTATTTAACTCTGACATGGAAAGTACGTGGTGGTCACATTAATGTGATTGGACTGTGTATATATATATTTTTCCCGTACAGCGTTGCCATTGCTCACTTTTAAATCGTTGATTTTCTTAATCAAAAATTCGTTAAGTTTCACAAAATAGGAAATCGATAATAAAACAAATTTCAAGTTTCAAATTTGGGCTTCCAGATGTCCATATTCCGGTGGAAACGTACATTATTCAAAACCGGATGGCTCTAGGTACCGTTATTTTCACAATGAGAGAAACATACATACATTTATGCATATTCTTCATTATTTAATTTTTTTAAATATAATAACGGTTATAATATTTAGTGGCAACAGTTTGGCGCGCTGTATATATATATATATATTTTCGTACAGTTTTGCCATTGCTCGCTTTGAAATCGTTGAGTTTTTTAATCAAAAATTCGTTAAAGTGTTACAAAATATGAAATAGATAATAAAACCAATTCCATACTTGGGCTTCCATATGCCCATATTCGGGTGGAAACGTACGTTATTCAAAACTAGGTGCCGTTGTTTTCTTACAATGAGAGAAACATACATACATTTATACAGATTCTTCATTATTTAATTTCTTTAAATATAATAACGGTTGTAATATTTAGTGGCAACAGTTTGACGCGCTGGAGATAATTTTTTTTTCGTACAATGTTACCATTGCTCACTTTGAAATCGTCGACTTTGTTAATCAAAAATTCGTTAAAGTTTTATAAAATATGAAATCGATAATAAAACAAGTTCTAAATTCTAAATCTGGGCTTCCAGATGGCCATATTCGGGTGGAAACGTACGTTATTCAAAATTGGATGGCTCTAGGTACCGTTGTTTTATCAGAATGCGAGAAACATACATACATTCATGCAGATTCTTCAGTATTTAATTTCTTTAAATATAATGCAGAGCTGTAAGATTTGGTGGCAACATTTTGAAAAGTGAATCAACGCAGTAAATGAATCGGCGCAAAATGCCAAAACGAAATTAATAGCCCTTCTGGTCTAACGCCCTTTATGCTAAAAAATGATGTGTTTAAGTGATACTGAGAAAAGCAAACACCCTTTTTATCATACAATATAGAATTTTTCAAAATTCTTATTCATATATATCGTTCATCAAGCTATTAAAATTAAAAAAAACTTATTAGAATCTGTAATCGTTATTTAAAAACGTACAAGGATTATTTCCTGTTTTAAAAGGGAAGTCCTTGAAAGAAAAGTTTTCAAGTGGAATTCATTCGCGTTTATATAGGCGAAAATCACACATCTCGAGTTGAAAATAGAAAGCCCTTATAAATAAATATATGTTTTAAAATTATAAATTACGGTTGAAGTTCCATATTTGTAAATTGGTTATTTAAATTCTCATTTGATGAATTGTAAATGAAACATAGAAATTAGTTACGTTTTATTAAATACTATGAAATAAGTTATCTGGAGGGAAGAACGATGTGAATGGAATATTTCGTTTTACTTTTCACGTTCTCATCTAAATTGCTCTCCTACCAAACTCCGGAAAATTATGAGTAGCACAGTGAGTATTTTTGGTTCTGAGGAAATATATGAAGACCACTACAATTAATTCCATGTGCTTTTGTTGAGTCTGGTGAACCCTCTGTCTTTACACACGAAAGTAACTCGACATTTAATAGTTGAGTGTAATCTAGCTTCTGCCCAACCCGCGGATGCGTACTGGCAAACCGCACTTTGAGTTGATCAATGTTAACGAATTTCGCTTTCTGTGCATGCTTAGTGTTGTATAGTTGGCGTAGGAGGAAATACTGGCGACTAAAGTATAAGCGACCCTACACAAGCCTGTTTGTCATATAGGTCTTATCGACTGCTTACAATTGCCATACTATGGAAATTTGTTTGTGCTTAATGCATTTGCTTCTGTTTCATTTCATGTTAGTTTATTTTGTTCATAAATATTATATTTATAATAATTTCTTTGACTTTAATTCAGTAATTTAAACTGGATTTATTTCTTAATTTGTTAAAGTATACACGAATGGAACGTATGGTGAATAATCAGTTGCTTTTATTCCTCAGAAGTATGATCAATAAACATTCAGCTAGTATATCTTGTAATGTTTCTTGCTTTGTAATCATTCTTAAACGAAAATTTGCACAGTTTACAATCGATATTTACAATCTAAGTAATGAAGCAACTTACAAAGTAACAAGTTTTAAAACCCCGAACTGTTTACGCCCAGATAACATACAGCGTATTTATCTTCTTTTAGAATTGTGCCAAAGTCGTACGTGCGCCAAATTCTCCTCTGGGCATGCGCAGTATGCAAAATTCGTTTAATAGTGATCAACTGAATGTGCGGTCTGCCATTGCGTAACCGAACTGGGGATAGTGGTTAGCGTCGCTGACTGCCGAGCCGAAGGGCCCGGGTTCGAATCTCGGAGAAGGCATGGATGTTTGTAAATGCATAGTGTCTGTGCGGATGGGAGCACGATAAATATGCGGCGAGTGGAAAGTCCTCTCGAAAAGTTGGTGGTAAGGGAAGAGATGTGGAAGACTCGCGGACCCGTCCCCCCCCCGGTTTGCTCTCCATTTAAATTGGGGGCGGAACTGCGCAAAGTGCTACTGACATCTGTATGGTGTTCAAGGCTCTTGCCAATGACTGGGGCAATGCGCCCCCAGTTTTAATGGAGGCTTGTTCTCATGCTACTGTCATATAAGTCACAACACAACAACAGAGCTTTAACGCAACACAACAAACTTGATGTAAATACATCACTGCATTTTTATACAGAAAAAAGCAGGGTACGGGAAGTTTCTTCAGAAATTTTTAACACATATTGCAACCTACAGAAAAAAAAAATTGAAGCATCAAATACAGCATGAAAGTAATTGTGTTTGGCAATAATCGGTATCATGCGAGGCACTGGCCAAAACTACCGTTAAATATTAATTTTATAGCTGGCTTTGAAAAAACTATAATTTACCCGTATCTCACTCAATCTGGCACGTAATAATCCTGGAAGTTTTTCATGTAAAACATACTTCTTTTTTTTTAACTTACAAAACATTGTCACTCCCAGTGATGATAAAACTACTGTTATAAAATTCTCTATCTTATTTTGAAGAACTCTGAAAATGGAAGTAAATGTTTCTGACAAATATTTAAGGAAATAAAAGCTGCTTTAACAGTGTTTGAAAAACAAGATTGCAAGATATAAACGACTCCGGACATAGAAATATGAAGTACCTTCTATAATAGTACATTCCGTGGTTCACATAAAATACGTATACACCGTGTAATGACTTCTCTTTTACGTTTTTACCTCCTCAACCCTTCAACAAAGGACGACCGCTAGTGACCTTGAAGTGAAATTCGCCCCTCTTGCAAACAGACAACCTGGGAAGAAGCAATTTATTCCCCAGTTTGTTTAACTGTTTTGAGGAGAAAATTTTCTCTTCAAAGACTGCATAGTTTCCGCTTGTAGTCGTCTAGCATTGCTAATTTGCATTTATCCACTACATGCGTCGTAATTTAAAACAGCGCTCTGCCGGATACGACTTCGGTGGTTGATTACCAGTTTTCATAAAAATAACGCGATTTTTTCAAATTTTGCAAAATTTTTGACCTAGTTATAGGAATTTTTGCAGAAGAAATACATAACGTTCGAATTTTTTTAAAGTTTTTTTTTTAAAATTTAATACAAGTGAATGTTAAAACTGTATGTTTGTATGTTAAAATTTATAATTTCAACCATTTCAGAAATACTTCTTTGTTCTATCGTATTTAGAACGTTTACTTTTTTTTAATAAATTCGATATTTATACTTTCTAAATTCGTTTTTTAAATGTTTTCAGTTCTCTGAAGAATATCAGTTTTTTTTTTTTTTTTTTTT
>KK120517.1:332857-350322 GCA_000611955.2 Stegodyphus mimosarum | reverse complement strand
TGCCATCAACCTCTAGAGAAGATTTTCGGCTCGCCCTGTATTTAAAGTGTCCTCATGCCGCACAAACACATACATTTACAAACCTACATGTTTTCTGGCGGATTCAAACCCAGGCCCTTTGGGGCGGCAGTCGGAATCACGAACCAGTATCACAGTAGAGCGGCCTTTTGCGCTTCCTAAAAAGGCTTTAGTCGCCTTCTTCTATCATGAATTCATTTCACTAAAACTGTAGAATGCTACGAGTGCAAATAATTGTCCACAGGTAATTATTGCAATCTATTATTGCTTTATTGGCCATAATCTGCTGATATTACCGTCTTCATTAATGTAGTTTTTTTTTTATCCCATGACTTTTAAAATAATTCATTGATTGCTATTTTGTAGAAGGCAGATCCCAAATTTTAATCCCTTTCCCCCTCCCCCCCCAAAAAAATGCAAGGAAAAGATACAGCAATAATAGTTAACTTTTAACGCCACCCATATCCGTAACTGGCGTTAAATAGCGTTGCTTGGCGACAGTTTCACGTGGATGGGATAATACGTCAGTACCACGAAAACAGCCGAATAAATAATATCCCCCCTTAAACAAAAAAAGCCGCGTTTCCAAATTTCATTATTATTTTTCGAGATATGATCGTGTCTACACAGTTTATTTTGCCAGGACGAGATATTAACAATAAACTTCTTTTAAGGTGTAATATCCTCAAATTTTCAATCTCAGAAATGCTTTTTTTTTTTTTTTTTAAAATCCCAACAACGTAATAAATTCCACATACAACCCATTCGCAAATGTCCTTATAAAATGACAGAAATTCGTTTAGGGATATAACGTAAACTCTTTTAGTATCTATCGAAATCTTTCAGACTTCCATCTTCAGCAGTTTTACTCACTTCCCAAAAATCTTTTGGCAGAGCTGGTGCAGCGAAAATTTGAATCAGTGGAAGAACGCAAATGGTTCCCGCACAAAAACTTCACAATTCACTATACTTACATTCAAATATATAGCGATTATGTGTTAACATTATAAACTGAACACTTAATTTTGAATAATGTGCAGACTTAATTATTAAAAATTGAATTAAATAAATGTATAATAAAAATTTCTTTCTCAAATGGCAACACGTGGAAACAGTCTTTAGAAAAATGTATGTGCCAGAATTGCTAATAGCTACCATTAAGTTAAATGTTATTCTTTTCTCTTATAATAATATTCTTGTTTCCAAGTACGTTACTAATAATGAAACGTTTTTAATGTCTTTTATTCCTTTCTCCCCCTTCGCTTAATGAAACAACTAACTTAAAAAACGTATTTCTTCGGTTTAAAGAAATTTCAGCATAGTTGAAAGAGCAAAGAATGAAACTATGTTTGCTCGCAAACTTATGCGACCACTTTATGTATCAAGTGGTCACATATATCTTTCTAAAGAAAACTGTTTGGCGAATTTTGTTCTATAGCAGAAAGGTTTAAAAAATTATAATTGTAGAGTATTCATTTAGTTTTATTAACCAGTTATTTTATGTTAACGAGCTTTATTCCGTTTTCCTGCCAGAATGCTCATTTCTAGCTCGCGTGTATTCATATGATATAGAAAAGAGATGGCATTTAAAGGAGTAGTTTAGATTGTAGAATCAGAGCGTATTCCGTTTGCTGAAAGCCAACGTTACTGGTTGATTCTCTTAAGAGCAGTTTACCTGCAGCGTTGCGTTATTCTCGCCATTAAGCTTGCAATATTAGGTTTGTGGCAATGGCGCGCATTCTCTCTAGCCTTTGGGCTAACTTGCAGTTTACTAATTACTAATTAACTTACAATTTAAATTAAATCCGTTAATTTTCGATCTACGCCATAAATGCTGGCTGTCTTTGTAAGCATAAGCTGTGCCTTCTGTTGAATTATCTGTAATAAAGGGTTTTTTACACCATTTCCAAGTTTCTGTTGTAACTTTCTTCAGAGCTTTCACTCAGTTTACGCAGCCAAATAGGTTTAGACTCTATATAATAAAAAAAGTTTTTTTTTTTTTTTAATTAACCCCCTTCCTGATCTACCGATTCAGTAAACGATTTTGATTAAAATGTTTGTTAAAGAAAATTTGGTTAAGCGTTTGCAACTTTCTACTTCGACATTAGCTGAGACTATTAGTATTAATCTATATATATATATAAAGAAGAAAGTCTGCTTGTTTGTCCTCTAATAACTCAGTCACTACTATAGCTATCGTCATCAAACTTTCTATAACTCTTTTCTGGGCTCTGGAAAAGGTCGACGTGCACTTTTTTCCAGATAAAATTAGCTCAAATCAGAGGTTTTAGTTAAAAACTTGGAAAAACGATAAATTTCTCCCTCATTTTTCCGAGTGGCAACAGTCTCGCAAGCTGGAGATGAAAATCTGCTTTTTTTTTCGAGAAACGTTGCCACTGCTCGCTTTCAAATCTCACAGTTTGTTAATAAAAAATTGCTAAGTTTTACAACGAAATAAAAACAGCATTGCTAAACATTAAATACATTATTTCCCGATTCCAAAAATTCCTGGGAAGCCATTTCGACTATTCCCATCTTCGTACGACTTTAATCAGCCAAAATATTAATTAA
This sequence comes from Stegodyphus mimosarum, assembly GCA_000611955.2. Classification (NCBI taxonomy): domain Eukaryota; kingdom Metazoa; phylum Arthropoda; class Arachnida; order Araneae; family Eresidae; genus Stegodyphus; species Stegodyphus mimosarum. The sequence goes on along the minus strand of KK120517.1, from coordinate 347,733 downwards.
AAACTCTTAAAGCGCTAATTTTCGCACTCATTTTTCCGAGTGGCAACAGTCTAGCGCGTTGGAAATAAAAATGCTTTATTTCGAAAAGTGTTGCTACTGCTCGCTTTCAAATCCTTGAGTTTCTTAATTCAAAATTTGTAATATGATTGTATGATAAATTTGTAATTATGATCAATTTTCTGCCACATTTAATTGACTAAAATTAAATATAGGTGAAATACTGGATGGAATTGGAGCTTTTACGACCCTTTGATTAGAAAGACGAAAATCCTTAAAAACGGTGTGCCATTGTTGCTGATATAATGAGAGAGAACTAGCTTATCTTTCTATGAAAATTTTTCATGTGGGTTCCATATCGAATCAGACTGAAAAATGTATGATTATGAATCGTATGTTTTGCATCGTTATTAGAGAAGGATTACAGCGGTATCGTTCTCTAAGTTGTTAGATACATTACTGCGCTTAGCAGGGATAAACAAGAATTTCTAAGGGAAATTCGAAGCGCAGCTTAACAAAACTGATTAGAAGATTTGTAGCAGCGCCCTCAAATGTGGGATCCAGCTGATTCAACATTAAAAAGCTTACACACGAAAATATGCCAAGAAGCACGTGAATATCATATAGAAAGAAGCAAAATGGAAAGACAGTCCGGAAAGATTATACTCATTATGTACATTCACAGCAGAAGTTTTCATTCCTCAAATAATATGTGTCATTCGTTAACTGTCAGATTTTAAATTCTCTCTATTGTACTCAAGTAAATACTTTTCTGATTATTAGTTGATAATAAGCGCAGGAAAATGTTTCCTGTATATATGCTTTGCAGCTGAGTGCTAAGAGAAAAATTACCAAATTATTATGAGAAATAAAAAATAATTATAAGCATATTTTACGATTGTCGTACGATTTAAGAACCACATCTAAGCATTAAAATTATGTTAAATGTACACAAAAAAGGGGGGCGACAGTTCTATATCTCCCGTTCTACTGGGATTGACAAAATTCAAATTGCTTTTTTCATGTCTCGAAAGCGCGATTTAGAATATATATTAGATTTATATATATAGCGCTGTTCTAATATAGGTATTTAGAGACAAAATAGGACTTTTTCTGAAATGGCATGCCAGTTTTTTTTCTATATTTCGATTCTACGTTTCAAATTATACCAAAGTACCAGATTTTACAAAAAAGTGCGCGAGTAGTTTTTAAAAAAATCTGCTCTCAAAATTTCCTTACTGTTAATTGAATTTGATATGTATTTATTAATACATCTTTTTTATTATTATTAAACTTACTCGATTCTTCCTTTCCCATTTCGAAATTTAGGTTCATTCCAAATAAAATTCGCCCGATTTTTATGATTTATTTTTTAAATTTATACTTTTGAATAATTTTTCGAAAAACATTTTGAATTATAATCTATAAAATGTTTACCACCATCTTAAAGTAGGTGTATTTAAACATATCTGCAAACAATTAAGAGTTTTTTATTCAAAATTTCCTACGATATACGTGAATTTATGTATTGGCGCGCTTTGAAATTTGGCATATTTCTTAAAAGCGACAATAACACAAATGTGTTTTACGCACTTTGTTAAAATTATTTGAAAGTATGAACACTTAACTTTTTTTCCGCTCGTTCTGTGAAGGGCAACACAGGGGCGCTCACGGTTACAGAAACTTGAAAATGTCGAATGGCAACACCAACGTTTTCCGGTCGCACAATGTTCAGCGCATGCGAAAACCCTAAATAGCTTTGAAACGGTATCAATATGTCCAAAAACTGGCGTGTTATGCATACATAAAAACGAGTTTTGCAAAGCGGCCAACGAAACACGATCTGGGCGCTCGTAAAAAATTTGCACATGACAGAGACAAGACACAGATCACTGATGACAACACATATCGGACAAAAGAATATATTTATTTAGATCAAACATTTCCCATTTGGGTGCCATCACAGGCAAGTATGCATTTCATCGGGAGACGGTGGATAATACCGATGAACGCAACATGGCATGAGGGATGTTTGCAATCTCACGCGGTATAGAATCCTTTAAATCCGACAAAGTTTGCGGATTGCACAGGTAAACTCTGGATTTGAGATATCCCTAAAACCAGAAATCCATAGGCGTCAGATCGCGGAGGCCAAAGGATAATGGTGTGAGATGATGCGATTACCAAAATGCTGTTCCAGGACCCTTTAACAAACCTCGCTATATGTGGAGGTGCATCATCTTGTATCCAGATGATGTCATTGAGTGCATTTCGCCTACGCAATTCCAGTAGTAGCGTTCATTCCATTTTGATAATACAGTTTTATGAATTCACCACGAACTTTCCCAGGACAGGGGTAGTCATTTCGTCGCCATGTGCGAGTTCCCGAATGACGACTTCGGGTACCCGCCTGGCATTTCATCGGTTTCTTACGCTGAATATCAGACGATCGGCGTTCTGTGATTGGTATCTTGCCTCTGTTATATGCAAATTTTCTGCGTGCTTCCAGATCGTGTTTCCTTGGCCGGTTTTCAGAACTCTTTTTTGTGTGTGCAAAATACGTCCGTTTTTGGACATACGGTACCGTTCCAACGCTATTTAGAGTTTTCGCATGCGCTGAACATTTTGCGACCGGAAAACGTGGCTTTGCCATTCGATATTTTCGAGTTTCTGTAACTATAACCATAACCGTGAACCAGAACGCCCTTGTGTTGTCATTCACAGACACTCGAGTTTCAGGTACACACACCCAGTTTTCACACACCCAGTTTTCAGGTAAATAATTTTAGTATTTATTTGTTTTCTTGCTTCTCGGGAAAAAGTCAAAAAATTAAATGAGCCTTTGACACCAACGAAACAGAAAAGGGGGGAGGAAAGGGAGAGAACCAGATTTCTGGAATTTGACTTTGATCTGGCAACCCTAGAAGCTTTTGAATTAACTGACGAGCACTCCAAATTGCTGAATTATCACATCTGCCGAATTTCCCCTAATAATACCTTCTAATTTCAGCGATTAGGGTGGTCTGTCATATTTGTATGATAAATAACTCCTAATCTTCAAATTACCTTTTCCCATCTCCCCCCCCCAATGATTAAAAAATAATAATTCACAATATTTCTTTTATAAAATATGTTCCAAATTTCCAGATGCATGAGACGTTTTGGTAAAATCCATTAACCCGAAGTTTAGGAAAGGAATAATCCGAGACACTGTGCCGTAATTGGTATACGCGTCATATAAGAGCTTGCTTTGATGATGATACCGCTCATAATATGGACCAAAGGATTTGTATCAGAAAAAATCAGCTTATACTTTCGACTAAGTTGAGATCTTTAAAATCCAGTTTCAGAACTTCAGGAGATGTTCAGGTTTTTCAAAGCACTGCGACTGGCCAGTTTCACATTTAGCATTAAATGAAGATCAAAAGCAGAAAGTTTTTTTTTTTTTTAAATAATATGAAACACATCAGTACTGAAAGAAAAGTGCTGCAGCATATATTGCCTACTAAATACACTGGTTATCATAAATTAAGGAAAAATCACAACAATAGCGATAACTCCCTTAAAAAATAAGTGAAACCGTGTAAAATTTGAATATGTTGCCAAGTAAGAGTAGCTGAGTAAAACTGCAATATGCAAATTAGTGGCGCTACGGAATACGTCATCTGCGAGGAGCATAAAAGTCCATTTTTGAGAGCAAGCCCACATATTTCACTGCGATAGTGACGTCAGAAATCTGAGATAGCCAATTCGTAACAACGACTTCCAGGCATCATTTGCCTGCAGAACTGCGATGGAGATCCATTTGGAGACTAGAGGCAAGACAAGTCAAACAGAAGTGGCCGGATGGCTTAATGGGAGTCCTTCTGTGGTTAACAGACTTTGGAGGCAATTTCAAACCACAGATTCGGCATCTAGGAATTTCAGCCAAGGACGGCCAACTGCTACGACCAGCGCCGACGACCGATATTTGACATTATGTGCACGCAAGAATAGAACCGCTCCTCCGACTCTTCTTAGATCCTCCCTTGCTGCAGCCACCGGAAGGTTGGTGTCAACGTCAACTGTGCGTAGAAAGCTTCACGAAGGTGGTCTGTATGCGAGGCGACCAGCATTTGCGTGCCGTTCACGTCACGCCATAGGATGGACCGTTTGCAGTGGGCACAACATGCCCACTGCACGCCTGATCAATGGAGGGTTATTCTCTTTACGGATGAGTTCAGGTTTAGTCTAGAAAGCGATAGTAGGCGTTATTTGATATGGAGAGAACCTGGAATCCGTTATCATCCGTGAAAGAGATGCATACAGAAGAGGCAGTGTCTGTGTTTGGGGTGGCATCTGTTTGGGTGGACGCACACTCCTCCAAGTCTTTCCAAGGGGAACCGTGAAAGCTCATGTCTATAGAGATGGCATCCTTGATACTTATGTGAGCCCATATGCCGGGACAATAGGTGACGCTTTCCTGTTACAGGACGACAAGGCAAGACCACACAGGGTCCCATCGTAGATGATTATCTTCAACAGAAAACAATTATGCGCATGGAGTGGCCAATTCGATCCACGGACTTGAATTCTATGGAGCACGTTTGAGACGCTTTAGAGAGACGTCTAGCTGCTCTCAATCCGCCCCCTTAGACCCTTGCCGCGCTTGCAACTGCTTTTCAAGAGCAATGGCTCTCGCTTCCTGTGGAACTGATAGACCGCATAATTGAAGGCATCACACATCGCTGTATGTGCTGTATTGCTTCTAGAGGTGATCATATTCCATATTGAAGGTACTTTTCCTCTAGCAAAGTGACACGTTCGATTTGTTCATTTTATACATGTGCTAATTTCTATACTACTATAATTGTCTGGTAATTTCTTTTTATGGTATTTGATACTTTACTATGTGTTGTAGTGGGTAAGTTTCATAAAATTCTACATGTAACTTTTTCAGTAATCGTGATTTTTGTGATTTTCCCTAATTTATGATAACCAGTGTACATAATCTAGCACTCGAAATGCCAAAAGAGTTTTCGCAATATATTTTCCTTGATGAATATATATTTTTCGCAGTGCAAAAGAAGGGAACATAATTCCAAGTCTGTGGGTTACTTACTTTACGGCAAATTAGCGGGCTGCGACGAAAGCAAAATTTATAAGAAATATATAAAACACTTGAAAAGAAAACATAGGTTTTATATGTTTATTCGCAGTTATACATTATAGCAAAAAGATACAGCTATAATTTCCTTAACACAGCGAAAGTTTAGACAATTTTTTAAATATTTTTTACACTTGAAAATAAGTTTTCTCAGCTCATATTGTTAAGGCGTAAAAGTTTGAAACTTGTTTAATATAACCATACTGTTTTCACATCGCTTTTCTTATCGCAGCGTTTTTAAAAAATAATTCATAATGCTGAAAACATAATTTTGTAGTTTTGATGCATTATATGCTCTTTTACTGAAGAGATGTTATATCATAACAAAAAGAAACATACAAAGACTAGGAAAATTTCAATTGAAATTTCAAATCTTAGCTTAGCAGATCTAGGGTTTGGTCATAAACGGCCCACGCATTTTCAAGTTCGTATTACTGGACTAGAAAAACCGGCAATCAAAAGCCGAAAGTATGTGGGAATCTAACGTCACCATCAGATATAGTGAGGTTTATAAGAATTTGGATGTGGAATTTCACATTTTTTTTTTTCTTTCAGAAAATGCATAACAGGAAAACAGATTTCATCATAAAGGTTGTAATTTGAATAATGTGCTAACAGCGATAAATAAAACTTCACGGCAAACGAACTTCTTTCAGTGTGACTAAAAAGTGACGAACACTTATCCCACAACATCAAAAGCGATTCTTTTCATCGCACTTGATCGTTTTTTCGATAGAAACGTCGAAGTTGTTGACATGTAAATGGAAAGTAGAGGACGAGTTTATATGCGCAGATACTGTTTCATAAACATTAGAAATATTCTTAATGAAATATCTTCATGGAGCAACTCTAGTAAAAAATTTTCGGCAGACAGAATTAACAGTGTTCTGTATTAAACTGATGATTAAAGTACAGTAATACAGGGTGTTTATAAAGTCCCGGACCCATTTTGATGTTTAATAACTCATAAAACAATGAAGATATAAACAAACTTCCGGCATTTATTGATGGAATAACTTATATATTTTCCTTTTCGGGTTTGAATATCTTTACTTTTGTAAATATCGTCTGCACGTGTGGTTAATTTCAGATAATTTCATTTTCCAGTCTAAATATCTGTACTTTTCTAAATATCGACTGCTTATTAATTGCATTTTTCTCTCTTTTCTTTTTGGCAACAGTTCTCTTTTGTTCTCTTTGTTTTTGCTCTCCTTTGTTTTAAGCTCTTTTGTTTTTGTTTTGGCAAAGCCAGAATTACAACCGCAATAGCCTCTGTGGATGCCGACATGCTTGCCGGCACCTGGCGTGAAATTGAATATCGATTTGATATTCTCCGTGCGACGAAGGGGGCACTCGTGGAAGTTCATTGACAAGGGTCATGAAACTTTTTGAGTCTATCTAACCATTTATGTTATCAATTTTAATCTATCTTTATTATTTTATGAGTTATTAAACATCAAAATGGGTCCGGGACTTTGTAAACACCCTGTACATTACAGTAGAAATAATTACCTCAATTATTAAATAACGAAGAATCTATTTTTGTATATGCATTTCTTTCTCGCATTCTGGAAAAAACTGCGACGCCTTAAGTTCCCAAATTTTGAGCACACACAGTCGTCCAGGAGAAACGTGTGCAGCGCTCGAATTCTGAATTTCAAATTTCTTTTCCATTTACTTTATATTTTGCGCGAACTTAATGAAATTCTGACAAACAAACTCAGCGACTGAAAAGCAATGTGTTGCCACTCGGCAAAGCTTAACTACATTCAACACCCACCTTTTGGGAAATAGTATAAATAAATGTATTACTGGTGTCATTGTAACAGAATACTGCTTAAAATAATAGAAACAGGTGATAAACATACACTGCTGGCCACACAAATTGCAACACCAAGAAAGACAAGAGATATCATAACAAAACTTATTTAGTAGATAGCATGTTGACCACGTACCAAATGATTAAATTTATAGACTTCTGTGAAGTGTGGTTCCTTCCAGAATCAGTAGCCAGAGTAGCCGCCATTGTTGGAGATCACCGCTGCCACACGTCTCGGCATTGATTCAAAGAGACTTTGGATGTGTTCTTGGGGTACAGCAGACCAAGCAGCTTTCACACGTTTCCAAAGTTGATCTGGTGTGGTAGCTTGGGATGTAATCTGGGTCAATCGTACAGCAACCATGGGACCACCTGTTTTCTATTGGCGAAAGATCCGGACAGCGAGCCGGCCAGGAAAGCAATTCAATCTGGCGACTGACGAAGAACCACTGGACAATGCGTGCCACGTGTGGTCGCGCATTATCCTGTTGAAATATGGCTGTGGGCAAGCCCTAAAGGTAAGGAAAGACAACTGGCTCCAACACCTCGGAGATGTAGCGCTGGCTCTTTAAAGTACCGGCAATGCGTACTAGAGGAATGCGAGAGTGACATCCAATACCGCTCCATACTATAATACCCGGTGCAGGACCAGTGTGGTGGTGCATGACGCAGCTGTTCCGCATCCTCTCTCCACGGTGTCTCCAGACTCGAATCCGACCATCCTGGTGTTGCAGACAGAAGCGTGACTCGTCAGTAAAGACAATTTCATTCCATTCTGATGTCCATATCCTTCTTTCATCGCACCATTGGCGGCGGAGACGTCTGTGGTTCTGCGGCAAGGGTAGACGAAGCAATGGACGTCTTGCGGACAGACCACTCTGCTGCAAACGGCGTCGAATGGTACGCGCAGACACTGGATGATGCGTTAGACTGAATGCGCTGTGTCATGGTTCGTGATGTGACTGAGCGGTCCGTCACTGCCATACGCACAATGTTCCTGTCATCATGTGAAGTGGTGCACTGAGGTGGATGCGATCAAGCACGTCGGTCCGTCGGACCCTCCTGCATCCAACGGTCACATATCCGCATTAAAGTTGTTTGGTTTCGTCCAACACGACTACCGATTTCCCTGAAAGATAATCCACACTCTCGGTAGGCCACTATCCTTCCTCTGTCGAACTCGTATACTCGATCAAACGATGATCGCTGTTTACTACGAGGCATAATGGATCGTTTTTTTGAAAAAACCACAGAAAAACACAATTGCCGAACTTGAAATCGTCGAAAACTCCAAGCCTTAAACAGCGCTTTGAAGTGGCGCCACAGGCGCGCGTCGCGTGATGTGCATCTGCGCTGAAATCCTAATCATTTGCAAATCTCACCTCCGCTAATGCATGTTGTAAATTTCATGTTATTTGCATGCTTCCTTCAGGGTGTTGCATTTACGGTGGCCAGCAGTGTATTATCAAAGCATAATCTTTGTTTTTTTCCTTACATTTTGGGTTAAAATAGGTTAAATTTCAAGATTACTGGAAATGTTCACACAAAAATAGTTATTAGCCCAAACGGGCAAGCCGAGATGGGTCATTTAGTAAAAAACGCCATTTTGCGTCTAATCCGTAAATGCGTTGAATTAGTTTTCAAATCGTTGCCACCAAATAATAGCGCCCCGTATTATATTTAAATAAATCAAATAATATAAACGAATGTATCTGTCGCATTGTGAAAAAATAATGATACCTAAAGCCGTCAAATTTGGAATAACGCAGTCCTCCACTCGAATATGGGCCCCTGCGAGCCCCAATTTTGAATTTCGAATTGTTTTATTATCTGTTTCATATTCTGTAAATCTTTAGCGAATTTTTGATTAAAAACCTCAAAGATTTCAAAGAGAGTAGTGGCAACACTTTTATCCCCAGCGCTCGAGGCTGTCTATCAGAAATTCTAAAGATATGTTTCTTTTAAATATTTTTAAAGTCAAATGCTCTCGAAACGTGCACGTATGTGCAGGAAAAAAATTAAAATTAGTTTTCATTATTTTACTTTTATATTTATCACTTATGTCTATAAAGGTATAAGGAATTAAATGGACTAAAATCTAAGAAATCAAGATAAATGTCTTTTAAATATACTTGTTTGAGTTGCCCTAGATATTTTTGATAAATTTATCTCTTTTCCCTTACAAACTTGCCTAAACATATTTTATATATGTACATATACCTAAACTTTTAGTCCATTTAATTCACAATATGTCATAGAATATTTGTGGAAAGTTTCATAAAACTGTTATTTTAAGTTAAAGGTTTTTTCGTAACAGAAAAATTGAAAAAAATCAAGTTTTTTTAAAAAACAAGTTGCGATGCAAACACAAACAAAAGGAAAAGAAAATGTTGTCAAGTATGAAAGTTAAATTGCAAAACTAATCCTGATCCCGCGCTTTCAATAGAAAGGTTCAAAATGATCTTTTGAACATCATAAAAAATAATCAAATGAAAAATCCAGTTCATGGCATAGAACAAGAACAGCTATAATTCTGCTTTGAATGACCAAGACAAAATAAAAGTAGTTTCGGGACGCTTAACGTATTGGCTTTAAAAATAAAGTAACTTTTTAGTCCAAAGGACTATTACTTTCGTTTTGCGATTTTGCGTCGGAAACACAAAAACGGCGTATCACTTTTCAAATTGTTGCCACTAAATGTTATCGCTCTGCATTAAATTTTAAAAAATGAAAAATCTGCATAAATGTATGCATGTTTCTCGCATTGTGATAAAACCTAGAGCCATCGAATTTTGAATGACGTAATCCTACTGTGAATATGGGCATCTGGAAGCCCTAATTTTGAATTTGAAATTTGCTTTATTATCGATTTTATGTTTTGTAACATTTCAACGAATTTCTGATTAACAAACTAAATGATTTCAAAGCGAGCAATGGCAACACTGTACGGAAAAAAAAAAAAAAAAATATTTTTATCTCCAGCGCACGAGACTTACGGAAATTCTAAAGATATGTTCATTTTAAAATGATTTTGCGATATTGATTTTGAACTGAATTTTATGGTTTGAGTACGTAGTACATGATATTTAATAAAAAAAGGTAGCACACGAAACGTTAAAAAAACGCGCCTTTGGACGTAATTTAAAATCTGAAATCTTTCAGATTTTATTTATTTTTTTTTTCCCCTGAAAATTTGATCAAAATTGACGATTAGAACGTAGTCGGATGCCTTTAAGAATATTTATCTTTGAAATATAATTAGAAAACTAAGCGATTTAAAAAAAATGTGTTGCCACTCGGGAAAACGTAAAATATTTCTTGTTCAAATTTAATTGACAAACTCAACGATTAAAAGAAATGCGTTGCCATTATTTGAAATAATATATTCTTATCTATCATGCGCTAGTGTGCAATCATTCGGCAAAACGTAAAATATTTAATTTGCCTAATCGATTAACAAAGTAAGCGATTTAAAAGCAATAAATCCAGTTCGTCATCTGTATTTTGTTAATAGTTACTGGCTATTCGCGTGAAAACACACTAGCTGGACATACGATCATTATATGTATTTTATTTTTTTATAATAACTACTTCATGTTACGAACGTGCAAGCGGCTATTAATTAAACATGAAGAACAATGAAAACAAAAAACTATCCATACATCATAAAATATTTTGAATAAAAATTTAATGTCAGATATTTTCGGCAAGATGCACAGATCGTGAATTATGAGCCATTTCGTTTCACTTAAATGTGCTCTCATATGTTACATATCCCGAAGATTTTATCCCGTGCATTAAAGGCAGCGGTGCATATTCTGTGAAAAGTAAAACAATTGCTATATAGAAATTAAATAGATTAAAATCTGAGCTCTTTCAGATTTTATATTACGAGCGAAAAGGCTTTTTTTTTTAACGTTTTGCGTGTTACCTTTATACCATATCATGTTCTTCGCACTTAAACCACATAAAATACAATTCAACAGCAATATTACAGAATATTTAAAAGCAGCATATCTTCAGAATTTCCGATACAAAGTCTCGCGCGGTGGAGATAAAAATGTTTATTTTTTTTCTTTTCTTACAGTGTTGCCATTGCTCGCTTTGAAATCGTCGAGTTTGTTAATCAAAAATTTGTTTAAGTTTTACAAAATTTGAAATAGATAATAAAACAAATTCAAAATTCGGGCTTCTGTATGCCCATGTTTGGTTGAAGGACTACGTAATTCAAAATTGGATGGCTCTAGGTACCGTTGTTTTTTGACAATGCGGGAAACATTCATGCAGATTCTTCATCATTTAGTTTCTTTAAATGTAATAATACATGGCGATAATATTTGGTGGTAACAGTTTGAAAAGTGAACCAATGCAGAAAGTGAAACGACGCAAAATGGCGTGCGTTTTGAGGCTAATATCCTTTTGGGTCTAACGCCTCTTTGGGCTAAAAAAATTACATGAAACTTTTACATGCATTTTTCCGAAAACAACGTTTACAGATGTATGCTTTTGGAGTAAAGCTAATGATATCGTTCTGTTTTTGACAAAATAAGTCTCAATACAAATCCAAATAAAGCTTTAAAGAATTTATTAACAGATAATTCTTTTATATAAGGTCCTTCTTTATATACAGGTATATTCAGGTCCACAAGCAGCCAATTGGTAAGAGCGCTATCCACTGACAGTCGGATATAGGTTCAATACTCGACGGGCTGGCTCCATGGGTATTTTTATGGTTTTTCCCATATGTGTAACATACATATGAGCTAGTTTCTTTTATTCACGAAGGCATTATTTTCCCTAAGGCAGATAACCCTGGTGTGCTTTGATGTACCCAAATAATCCAGTCAATTTTAAATTTATTCTTTTTTTTAATTCGCTATTAACAAATAAATTTGTATCTTTCGTAAAACTTTTGCGGAGGAGGGGAATCATTTTAACACTGAACAGCGATAACAGCAAAAGTGAAAAACTAAGCTTTATTAGGTTCCAGACGAGAACGAGAAATCTCCGATTTCCATTCGCTTTTAATTAACAACGTTTTCATTTCAGCTGCCGCTGAGACACTTTTCTTGTGGCTCTTCTATGATTACCCTGACCTCATGGCCAAGATCTTTTTACCTTTCTGCTATAAAAAAACTGACATATGAACGAGCAAAAAATGGTTCAGTTCTCAACAGCTAAGCACTGCTACAAAATTATAAATATCTACTCTTTTTCCCCCCCTCAGCAATTAATCACTTACATGTCAACTACAGAAAAATTATTCGCTATTTTTCTTGACATTATCCACTAATTCTTGAACACTTTCTAGCGTTGCGTTCGTAAGAGTTCGTAATGAATTGAATGCACAAGTCAATAAAAAGTTAATAAAATTTACTCTTTTCACAAGAAATAAAACAAAATGCTGAAATATTTCCTCAGAGATATTTGTACAATATCTCAAACGTTAAACAAAACTAAACGTTAACCAAAACTCAGTTGAAAACAGAGAAGCTAATTCCATCTCACAGCGAGTTCGCTACAGTCAATAACAGCAATATGTAAACAACAACATATTCGCATAACAACAACAATTGAGAGCTGAGATGTTTTAATCCGGCTTTTGTAAGCTTTTTAATCATTCACGAGAATATTCTGGTAAAATCTATTTTCTCGATTTTTCTGGATAGCAAAAACAATTACGAGATACCCTATTTATTAAATGTCAAATGCACGCGCTCTTGTATTTTTACTTTTCCGGCATAGCTTTCTCTTAAATTTCGTCACGCGCTGCATTTCACGGGAAAATAAAAACAGTTTTAATTACAATTCCATTAAAATAGCTAAATAAATACAGAATCCTAACACTATAATTTAGACGGTTTGATTTGGTTCATTTGATTATGGCAAAGCACTCGAAGGCTATCTGCCTAAGGGGAAGGATGCTTTCGTGGAGGACTTTTTAAACGAAACTGGTTCGTATACACGTGGGTATAACCGAAACTAGATCGTTAGGCATGTGGAAAACCACGAAAACGCCCATGCAGCCAGCCGTTCGCGGAGATCTAAGGCAGCGAGCTGCTCCTAGATTCCTGAAGGCCTTTCAGAATCAATTTCTCTAGGGACCCACTTTATATCTTTCAAGTTAATGATGCGTATGAATTATATTACACAGGTATAGTTCCACCGCCTCATCCGCGATCATCAGCGCAAACAGCATGCGCCATTCGGACCGAATTATTCTCAAAATAGGGTGGAAGGATGGAGAGTTTCTTTCCCTTGAGCTTATAAATTCTCTTTTTTCGGCGGTCTTCACGTGACCTTTCACGGCGCAGAAAGTAATAACGCCCGTTTTGGACGAATCTATGTGTATTGGCATAATGCCAGCCAAGGTTGCGTTTGAGACGGTCGAACTATATGTTATATTAGGTTTGATAGGTAACAGATATTTTACATTATTCCCGACAGCGTAATTAAAGTCCTTACGATAAAGTCGGTTTCTGGAAATTAATCATCAATTTGATTCAAACATATATTCGCTCGTGCTTAAATATTTATTACTTTTTATAGAGGAAAATTAAAATCAGTTTTAATATAATGCAACTACAGTGCACAATAGAACTAAGTTAAGACAAAACATTACAAAGAAAGGGGACAAATGTAAAACGTTAAATGAAACACCAGTCATTGCTTTTTTGTCCACATGTCAACGCCTTGACACAGCCATCTTGCTCTAATGTGCAGCAGAAGAAATTCGTGATGGCTTTCCGTATTAGTTTACATAATCTGCTTTTAAGAACAATTTTATATTCTTTAGTCATTAATTCTTATATAATTCTATTACATAAATATCAGTCCTTTAATCAATTTTATACAATTTATTATTTTTACTATCACGTTTTTTAGGGAACGCTAACTTGTTACACAATTAAACTCATAAAGAAATCAAATAAACAAAAATCTCGTGAAAGAATCGTTAAGAAATCACGATATTATCGCTATTGTGAATTCACTCCACATCCATAAGCCACCTGTACTGACTTATATGATGCTACACTTTGACAAGCTTCCATAAAATTCTTAGAATTCTCGAAGGATCGACTACAAGCGAAAAGCTTCTCAAATATTATTTCCAAGTGACAACCAAAAATTGCTGGCTAGAGAAGACCCGAAATTCACTGTTTTCTATTCTACTTTTTGTTTTTTATTCAAATTCATTCAGTGTTTGTTTATTTTATTTTCATGCAGCGGTTGAGGAGCCTCTCGGCAATGCACGCAGAATCCTTGGGGATTTGTGGCGCATACACTGGGAACCATCACCTTAAAAAATCTGATGTGTACACCACATGACTTCCTTGTACGGAATATTAAATTATATGCATTTTCTCCTGAATTTCGTTTAAACTTATTTCCTCGAATTTTATTAGAGATATATTTCTCATTCAATTCTCACTTCGCGATAAGGCAAAAATACATAAGAACTCAAAATATCTATATTAAAAATTGAAAGATACAGAAAAACATAAAACACCAAATACAGTTAAAACAATTTTAAAAAAAATTTTACAATTAAAATTGTTTTGAGTTTCTACGCGAAAACAAGCAATTCGGCCAGCGGCCAAGAAGGCAGACATAAAACTGAACGCTTACTTTTGGTCTCACTCGGCAAAACGACATTGAAGATGTAGAAACTGATTGAATTTGTTATGGACGCTATGCTGAATCGACATATGAGATAATTTAATAACTTAAATGATAATTCCAGAATGGATTAAGCATAATTTAATTCGCAATAACAGAAGAAGACGTTACTTTGTTGTTGCGAAGCTTAGTTTCTCTAAAATAGCAACAAATCCACTATTCTGTTAAGTTTCAAATCCAAACAAATATGGCTGCTATAGACAAAAAAAAAAAAAAAAAAAAAAAAAAAAAGAC
>KK120517.1:295849-327331 GCA_000611955.2 Stegodyphus mimosarum | reverse complement strand
AAAAAAATAATAATAATAATAATAAAAGACAGTCTATCTCCCGTTCTACTGCGCCTATTGGCGAAATTCAAACTGCGTTTTTCATGTTTCGAAAGCGCGACTTGGATATGTATTAGATTTATATATAACATTATTCTAATATAGGTATTTTGACACAAAATCGGACATTTTTTCAATGACATGCCACCTTTTTTTCCATATTTCGATTCTACGAGTCAAATTATGGCAAACTGAAAAGTTTTGTAAAAACCGCACGAGTAGTTTTTAAAAAATTGGCTCTCAAAATTTTAGCTCCTCAATATTAATTCAATTTGGTATGTATTTATTAATATCTCATTTTTTATGAAATTATTATTTCATTCCTTTCTACATAGTTCGAAATTTAGGTTCATTCTTGAATTATAGCCTATAAAATTTTTACAGTCATCTTAAAGTAGATGTATTTCTAAGCATACCTGCAAAAAATTAGAACTTTTTGTTCAAAATTTCCGAAGATTTACGTGAATTTATATATTGGCACGTTTTGAAATTTGGCATATTTGCGGAAAGCGATAATAGCGGAAATGTGGTTTACGCACTTTGTTAAAATTATTTGAAAGTAAGAACGATGTGAGTTTTTCCGCTCATCCACAATGTAAAAAGGTAGAAAGGATGTGACTTTTTTCTTCTCTTGCACGATGGAAGGGATAGGAAAATAGGCTGCGATGTATTAAGAAGTTTGCCAAGTGAATTATTCTTGGCGCAAACTGAAAAAAATTCGCCAAACTAAATTTTTGAATTTCTCCTTAAATTTCGCACCAAATTTTACAAAATTTAATATTTACGCATAATCTGAGTCGTAGAATCGAAATATGGAAAAAAATTGGTATGTTATTTCAGAAAAAGTCCCATTTTGTGTCAAAATACCTATATTAGAACAAAGCTATTTTAATAAATCTAATACATATCCTAAGTCGCGCTTTCGAGACATGGAAAACGCAATTTGAATTTCGTCAATCGGCCTAGTAGAACGGGAGATATAGAACTGTCTTTTTTTTTTTCGCAGTGTACCTCAGCTACAATCAGATGTATGGTTGGTAGGTTAAATGATTACGGTAAGTCTCGGAAAGGCCACCCAGACGATATAGTGGTTAGGGAAGCCTACTGCGGTACCGAAGAGCCCGGGTTCGAATTCCGGAGAAGGTATGGATGTTTGTAAATGTATAATGTTCCTTGCGGCATGACTCTAAATATATGGCGCCCACTAGCGGCCGAGCGGTAAAGACGCTGAACACTGGTAGTTCGGTCCGAGGTTCGAATCCCGCGAACGGGTTGGCTGCATGGGCGTTTTCGTGGTTTTTCCCATGTGTAACGTGTATACGAGCCAGTTTCCCTTAGAAGTCCTCCACGATAACATCCCTCCCTTTAGGCAGATAACCCTCGTGTGCTTTGCCATAACTGAATAACCTAACCTAACCTAAATATATGGCAAGCCGAATGTCCTCTCGTGTGGTTTGTTGAGAGGGGTGGAAAACCCTCGGAAGAATTTTGAAACTGGCAAAAAAAAATTTGAAAATTTATTTTAGATTTTTTATATATATACTATATATACTTTTTAAAATTTTTAATATTATAATATAAAAAATTCAACTGTATCTTCTCATCTTCTCTAAACTACGCATACATTCTGTCTCTGTTTTAAAAAAAAATCTTTTCGTACAAATTTTAGCGAGATTATATATAAACAAAGGAAAATATAAACAGGTTAGTAATAAATTTTATAGCGGCTGTATCTTTTCGGACAAAACAACTAAAATTTATATGAATAATTTTAAATAATATCCGAGACTTCGAATTATTTATTGCCTGAAAAAACTGTTGAATTAGAAATTTCTATCAAAAGGAAATAAGTCAAATGATCAAAAGCAGACTAATTCAGTACTTTTAACAAATTGCGACGATTTCTGCTACGGAGATTTCGACAGACTATTTTCTTTCTGGTAAATAATTTTGAAACCGATTTCTACGAAGAGTTTATTTTCACGCTTATTTCAATCTGCATTTGCAGTTCAATTAGACTCACGCTGCAGTGCGTTAAAAGTTTTTCCCAGCTGTCTTAAAGAACTTTAACCTTTCATTTAGCATAAAAATGAGGGACAATCGAATTGGGACAAAGTTAATGAGCTGTGTCCCTTCGTTCTGATACCCAGAAAGAACTCTGCACAGATATTAAAAGCGGTCTCAGATGTGTTAGTCGGCGGATTTTGATTTCTAACTGTGATATCACCAAAACATTACAGACGAATATCGTTGCAGATTTAATGACATTTTTTTCGTTACCCTAACGAAAAGTGAAGAGGAGGGGAAAAACTTGACTAAAAAAATATCTAGATCTTATAAACAGTGTCAAGTTTCCAAAATTTTCCACCTTTTAACATTAAAGCAGCGATTCTCAACCACTGCACCGCGGCACTTTTAGAGCCCGCCAAACTTTAGAAATGTACATAGTAAAAATTATAATGGGTTTAATCTTAATATATGTTACACATGAGAATTGGCGAAATTCGGTTTTTAAGACATTAATAGGCGCGCCAATTGTTTTATCCAAGCCGATTTTGGTGCTCCGGAGGAGAGCGCATTTCGGAGCATTTTCGCGCATGTTCAGTACATAATTTAAATTGGAAAGTTCTGATGGGTGCAGATGGGAGACTAACTTACTTTATCAGACATTTTTGTTATTTTTAATAACATGAATTCAAGTATGCAAAGACCGAAAGAAAATGTATTAAACTCAACACATAAACTGGTGGAATTCCAAAAACAAATAATGCTATGCAAGAATAAAAGCTCAAGAAGGCAATTTGGAAAAGTTTGAGTCAGTCCCAAAAGATTTTAATAAAATTATTCATAAAGTTGTTCTTGGCCGTTTGACAACATTAGAGGAGAGAATTATTCATAATTTCCCAAATTTAGATATAAAAAAATTTCATGGGGTTCGCAATTCATTTGTGATAACGAACACTTCTGTATTTGAATTAATTTTGAATGAAGAAGCCCTAATTTCTCTTTTTAATAATCGAGATTTAATTTAAAAATATTCGGAAGAATTAATTAATTCATTTTGGATTAACGTTAGATGCGGTTATCCCACGATGGTCAAAAAAGCTTTAAAAATATTATTACAATTTTCTACATCTTATTTGTGTGAATTCGAATTTTCAGTATTCACCAACATAAAAACGAATAAAAGATCGAGACTGTTAAATGTAGAAGACGATAGGAGAGTAGCATTGTCATTTTTACGAATGAAATGAAATTATCAAAAATATAAATGAAATTATCAAAAACATCAAGCTCAAATTTCTCCTTAAAAGTATTTTTATTATTAACTTTTAATTCACCCCTTAATATACGTACTGCTGTTTTTATAGTATGTATTATGTTATTTTACATTCAAAATTATTACCATTAAACTATTTTACACAGTGTATTATAGGTAAATAAACAACTTTTAAACTTATCCTTTTCTTTGTGTGCTTATCAAAAACATCAAGCTCAAATTTCTCCTTAAAAGTATTTTTATTATTAACTTTTAATTCACCCCTTAATATACGTACTGCTGTTTTTATAGTATGTATTATGTTATTTTACATTCAAAATTATTACCATTAAACTATTTTACACAGTGTATTATAGGTAAATAAACAACTTTTAAACTTATCCTTTTCTTTGTGTGCCGTCACATTTTGATATCGTGTTAAAAGTGTGCCTAAAAAAAAAAAAAAAAAAAAAAAAAAAGGTTGAGAATTACTGCATTAAAGAATTCTTTCTGGGTGCGATGCAGATTAGTAATCACAGGAGTTTTGTCAGCAAATTTGTTAAAAACTGTGGCAAAAAAGTAATCATAAACTGTGGTAAAAAAGCAGGACTTTTAATAAAAAGCTCAATTGCATGAGATCAGACACTGACCTATAACTGAAACTTCAATACTGAAAGGCAGAATAAAATTTCGCAAATTTCAGGCTAGTTGTCGATTTCAAATTCCTTGACCGCTGGTACACAGTGCGATGATAGGAAAGTAAACTAATGGTCTCACGCTGACGAGAAAGAAAAGGCTAGTTCGCAAATATGGCAAAGTACACGAGGGCTCTTTGCCTTAGGCGAAGAATTCCTTCATGGAGGATTTGTTACGTGAAACTGACTCGTATCTACATCATGCATGGGGAAAACTATGAAAACGACCATGCAGCTAGCCCGTTCGCCGTGATTCGAGCCCAGGTCAAACTACCAGTGTTCAGAGGTCTTAACTACCCGGCTGCTGCTGGGTCGAGAAGAATGAAAAGGAATAGGTTAAGTAACATTCTCGAATACTTTTCGTCTACACACTAACAGTTCCTTAAAAAAATAAAACCTATTTAATGCTTTGCAAAAATCTTAAAAAAAAAAATCGTAGGTGAAAATATTTGAAATAAACGAAGATTTTAATATCCGATTCCTTTCTTTTAAATTATAAATTATTACAATTTTTTTTAAATTACACGCTATAATTTGTACATTAAACAATTTTTACTTTATTCAGTTTTTCGAGATATTCACAATCAGGTAAGTATGCAGATTTTATAAGTTATACAGGTAAGCCTCATACAATGCGGTGGAAAATTTCTTATACGCTGTAATTTTTACAACGCAGTTTGTAGAAACATTAGGTAATTTGGAAGCAGGAGACATGAAAAATGAGCAACGCGAACCACGGACCTCTGGAATACCCGTCCAGCATGCTAACCACTACACCACGAAGGCATGCAAAGAAGGCGGGAGAAATACCTTATATACTCACCCTTTCAAAGGGCGACTGGGGTTTGGGGGATTCAATAAATCCTGGTGGTGGAAAATCATCATCCACCACCTTTTTTAGTTCGGGCGCCAGTTGTAGAGACATTAGGTAATTTGGAAGCAGGAGACATGAAAAATGAGCAACGCCTTCGCCAGGACTCGAACCACGGACCTCTCGAATACACGTCGAGCGTGCTGACCACTACACCACGAAGGCGTGCGAAAACGGCGGAAGAAACCTTATAGGTTTAGGAAATGTGTGGTGGCTTCCCCTAGTCTCCACTTGGATAAACCTCTAACCAGCACAGCACGTCAGCGGAGAAAGCAGAAACTTAGCCCTAGATAGGAATTCCAGGAACTGCCATGGATATGCTTTCATTCTTGTTGTTCACTTATGATCGAGTGCATCATCTTTCCCGACAACTGTCTTCTCCAGTATTGTAATCTTATGTAGACATTCTGAGCTCGAATAAGGCAAGTCCCTGTAAGAGTACATCCCACCAAGACACAGAGCTTCCCGTATGATTCAATGTCAAGCGTACTATAACCTCACGACAATCTTTCAAGCGTACTATAACCTCATGACAATCTAACCTGAGAACAGATATAATGCTAGAATGACCTTTTCACCCTATTCTTCAAGTTATCCATACGCACCAAACTGCCCGTGAACAAATATAAGTGACGATGAGGAATAAGTCTGTGAGCATAATACACTGCCCTCCAAAAGATAAGGAACAGCATGTTTTTCAAAGTTCACCATTACAATAATATTGTTACGAATTTCACATTTATTTAGAATTGTAATTAAAATTCCTTTTTATTTCCCCGTGCAACGCAGACGATTTTTGAAGAGAAAGCTACGTCGAAAAACAAAAATAAAATAAAAATAAAAGAGCGCGTGCATTTAATGCTTAATAAATAAATATCTCGTAATTACTGTTGCCATCCAGAAAAATCTAGAAAAATCGTGATTGTTCTACTGATAATTAGAAAGCTTATAAAAGCCGAGTTGAAACACCTCATCTCAGTTGTTGTTGTTGCTGTGGTAGCTGTAAAAAGCGAACTGCTGTTTTGTTTACTTAATGCTGTATTGATTGTAGCGATTTCGCTGTGAAATAGAATTATTTTATCTGTTTTGAACTGAGTTTTTGCTAAACGTTTGAGATATTGTGATATTGTGCGAATATCTGTGAAGAAATATTTCAGCGTTTTAATTTATTTCTTGTGGAAAGAATAAATTTTTGTTAACTTTTTACGACTTGTGCATTCAATATATAACGAACCCGTACGCACGTAACAATTTTTGGTGTCAGGAGTGGGGTTATTTTGAATGCCATTAACTAGAGCAATGGAAGAGCAATTAAGGCAATTTATGGCAGCCTTTGCTGCATTTAAAGAAGAAATTAAATCTGGCCAAGATTCCGTGAAAGAAGAGATGAAATCCATTAAAGAGGAGATGAAAGCTGGTCAAGCATCTGTTAAGGGTGAAATGAAGGCTGTTCAGGAATCTGTTAAAGATGAGATGAAAGCGGTTCAAGAAAAGATTGAAGCAGATGAAGAGGAAATGAAAATAGAAATTACCAGCGTAATAGAAAATAAATTCGAGGCCATGGAAGGCAGAATTGACGCTGTTGAAAATAAAGTTGAACACATTGAAGAAAGAGTTTCTGCTGTGGGGCAACGAATCAAAGGAAGAGTCTCTGCTGTTCAACACCAAATCGAACAACAAATTGATGACAAGGTTTCTGCAGTTGCGAAAGAAGTTGATACTTTAAAGAAATTCGTTAGCGACGGCAGGAAGCAATTCGGATAGTCTCAAATTTCTACCCATGAGTGCTCGTCCCTCTCTGAAGCTATCCACAGATGATGGAAAGACATTCTGATGGCAGCTGGTACTCCCAAGATCCCGAATCCCGGACGTCCTTAAAGAACTACATAGCAGCCCTGCAGGAGGTCACTTCGGAATAATAAAGACCTTGCAGAGAGTTCGGGAGCGTTTCTACTGGAATAATGCAAAGGATGACGTGCAAAAGTGGTGCCGAACTTGCGATGCCTGTGTAAGTCGGAAAGGACCGAAGAAACGCAGCCGGGGGAGGCAGCAACGTTACAATGTAGGAGCACCTTTTGAACGTATCGCCTTTGACATCTTAGGACCTCTGCCACGAACTGCTGATGACAACAAACAAACACATCTTTGTTGCCATTGATTACTTCACCAAGTGGCCTGAAGCGTATCCTATTCCTGATCAAGAGGCTGTCACAGTAGCAGAGATGATGATACAGCAGTGGATTTCCAGGTTCGAAGTTCCTCTTCAGTTACATTCCGATCAGGGAAGGAATTTAACCTTGGCTGTAGTCAAGGAACTCTGCAAGCTACTCGGCATTGACAAAACCCAAACGACGCCTTTACATCCCCAGTCGGACGGTATGGTAGAGAGGTTTAATCGAACCATCCTCAATAACCTCTCATTAGTGGTTTCCAGAAACCAACAGGACTCGAACAAGAAGTTGGCACTATTTTTACTGGTTTACCGCAGTGCTGTCCACGAGACTACCGGCTATTCCCCATCTCAGTTGCTCTTCGGTCGTGACCTTCGTCTGCCATGTGATCTTTTGTTTGGTCGCCCACCGGATGCGTCTTCATCGCCTGAGGAATTACATTCAAGATCTCCAGCCCCGGTTTGAAGTGATGCACAACTTTGCACGAGAGCGAGTCAACTTCGCGACGGAGAAGATGAAGACCCGCTACGACACGAGAGCTACTGGACATCGTTTCAACGAAGGAGACAAGGTGTGGTTATGGAGTCCGACTCGTCGAAAAGGACTTTCTCCGAAACTACAATCACCTTCGGATGGTCCTTACACAGTCCTAAACAGGCTGAACGACGTCGTGGTTCGGATCCGTAAGTCATCGAACTCTAAACCTAAAGTCGTTCATTACGAGAGGTTAGTTCATTACTATGGCCATAGTACGTAGTGTTTATAATTGTAAATAGTAATGTACATAGTGTAAGACCATGGTCCTATTTCTATTTAGTATCTGATTTGTATTTGTATTTGATATTATTAGTATTTGATAAGTATTTGTATTCGATAGCATTTGTATTTGATAGAATCTGATAGTATTTGTGCTTAGTATTTGATAGTATTTGAATTGTATTTAGCGTTGGATAGAATTTAATTTGCTGAAAGTTACTTATTGCAGTTATTGTTTATTTTGTTATTGTAAAATAATGTTTATTTTAATACTGAGGCCTTAGTTTTAAGTTTGGCTTCCTGTCCAAGGATTGTACTGCCCGGGACGTGCAGTCCTTGGGAAGAGGGCAATGTTACGAATTTCACATTTATTTAGAATTGTAATTAAAATTCCTTTTTATTTCCCCGTGCAACGCAAACGATTTTTGAAGAGAAAGCTACGTCGAAAAAAAAAATAAATAAAATAAAAGAGCGCGTGCATTTAATGCTTAATAAATAAATATCTCGTAATTACTGTTGCCATCCAGAAAAATCTAGAAAAATCGTGATTGTTCTACTGATAATTAGAAAGCTTATAAAAGCCGAGTTGAAACACCTCATCTCAGTTGTTGTTGTTGTTGTTGTTGCTGTGGTAGCTGTAAAAAGCGAACTGCTGTTTTGTTTACTTAATGCTGTATTGATTGTAGCGATTTCGCTGTGAAATAGAATTATTTTATCTGTTTTGAACTGAGTTTTTGCTAAACGTTTGAGATATTGTGATATTGTGCGAATATCTGTGAAGAAATATTTCAGCGTTTTAATTTATTTCTTGTGGAAAGAATAAATTTTTGTTAACTTTTTACGACTTGTGCATTCAATATATATCGAACCCGTACGCACGTAACAATATCAATAAGATTTAAATTCACAATTTACATGCGTGATAATGAAGTTTAAGACAATACTTACATGCAAAAACAAAACAGCTACCACTTTTATTTTATAGAAATGAATACTTATATAGGAATTGGAGAAAAAATGCAAAAATTATAACATTTTTTTGTTTGCGAGTGTAGATCTTCAGCTGTTATAAGTTGTTTGCCCGACTCGTTGAGGTAGCGGGAGATCGGATGGATGGAAATGGAGATGTCACAAGCTGGTGCTGTTAGACGTCTCAATATCTTTCGCAGCGTAGTCCAGCGACTATGGAATCAGTTTGAATCCAAGGATTCTGTGTCTAGAAGACATGTTCCAGGGAGACCAAGGGTTACAACACCTGCCGGAGATTCTTATTGAGCTCTTTCGGCCCGAATTAGGAGAGCCTGAGATCATGGCAGATCATTTAGTGGTCACAGGAATAAGAATCTCAACTCTTACAGTACGCAGACATTTGCACAATACAGGCCTGCATTATAGACGACGAGTTGTTAGTGTCCCCTTGTCCCGAGGACACAGAGCTACCCGTTTATGTTGGGCAGGAGGACACGTCTCCTGGACACTCAATAATGGGCTTTTGCTCTCTTAACAGACAAATCCAGGTTCACATAGGAGAATGATTCAGGTCGTCAGCTGATCTGGAGGGAACAAATCACCAGATACAACCAATCCCACACAGTGAAATGACACAGTTACAGAGAGGTGGTGGAATAATGGTTTGAGCTGGGATCTCTCTCGGTGGCCACGCTGACCTGCACGTGTTCTATGAAGGAATTTTGACCAGTGTGAGATACCGAGACGAGATCCTTGATGAATATACTGCCCCCCCATATGCCGCAGCTATTGGTCCTGGATTTCTTCTGATGGACGACAATGCGCTACCATATCGAGCTCGGGTTGATGAAGAATATCTTGAGGGTCACGATATGGAGCAGGTGAAAATGGCCAGCTCAATCCCCAGACCTGAATCCAACAGAGCATCTTTGGGCTACCCTGGGCAAAGAAAGTCTATATAAAAAGAAAAGGTTCCATGGACGTAACGTAAACCAGTTTGCTAGTACGCCGCTACAATCGGGAGGGAAAATTCGCCAAGGGATTTGGCGACGGAACCTGGCGGCGAGAATTTCCCCCCTCCGCGATGTGCACAGGAAATTGAGGAACACATGTTAAGAAATGTTCTTTGACAAAACTTTTTTTTTTTTTGACGTTTCGCGATAAATTAAACTTGGATTTTCTTACTTTTTTTTTTGCTCAAAATAACTAACTAATTCATTAATCAATTTACTTGCGCGAAAAAATATTCTTTTCCTTTAAAGTTTAAAGAAATTTAAAACGATATTCGGTTTATGGACTCTTGATAAACTGACTTTCGAACTTCGACGCAGGCTTCGAGCTTTGGTGCTTTAGTGAGATATTTCGCGCATGCGCAGCTGTTTCCTTCTGCGTTGAGACGGAGCCACTTCTGTTGCGGAGAAGTTCTCTTTCTTAACAATACATAGTCTTTGCTGTGGGAGACAGGTTGCTGCTTTAAATCCTCCTGCATGGTGTTAGATGAGCTTGAGTAAGGATTACTCCGTGTCTGGTTATTGTTTCCCATTTCGCTGACCGATAACTTAATTGAAAGCACGGAAAGTGTCTGCTGCCAATGTACTGCAGCTAGGGGTGAACACGTTCCTTATTAGAACTCATTTCTGTAATGTTACCACCACATTTTTCCTCGAAAAACTGTGATATACTATTTCTCCAAGACTGGATTTCTCTGCCAAGAATGAAATCTTTGGTTGTAATTCATGTTTGTGTTTATCTTAAGAAGCATTCATTAAGAACTGTTTAGTGAACAAACATATCCTTTAAATTTCTTGTTTTATGTTGCTTCAGTCTTAAATTAGACACCAAAAACATGCTGTTCCTTAACTTTTGGAGGGCAGTGTATTTCGCTTCCTTTTGATTTTGACTTGAAATTAAGGTTACCTTCGGCAGGTAGTTCTTCTGGCTCCATACAATACTGTTGCGTGAGTACGGGTTTGTTATGGATTGAATGTACAAGTCGTTAAAAAGTTAACAAAAATTTATTCTTTCCACAAGAAATAAATCAAAATGCTGAAATATTTCTTCAGAGATATTCTTACAGTATCACAATATTTCAAAGGTTTAGCAAAACTCAATTCATAAACAGAGAAACTAATTCTATCTCGCAACGAAAACGCTACAATCAATAAGAGCATTAAGTAAACAAACAGCAATTCGCTTTAAACACCTACAACTACAACTGAGGTGAGGTGTTTCAACTCGGCTTTTATAAGCTTTCTAATTATTTACTAGAACCTTCTCGATTTTTCTGGATGGCAACAGCAATTACGAGATATTTATTTATTATTAAACATTAAATGCACGCGCTCTTTTATTTTTATTTTTCCGACGTAGCTTTCTCTTCAAAAATCGTCTGTGTTGCACGGGAAAATAAATCAATTTTAATTACAATTCTAAATAAATAACCAAATAAATATAAAATTCGTCACAATACGTATTTTTGATAGTATTTTAGTTTAGAAGTATAACATTTCTTATATTTCCAGAAACATCAAAAAGAAAAATCAAAATGAAGCAGCAAAAAGGTATCTATAATAAAATAAGCTTTCCTTTCTTCTAATTATCCTGCACCAGTCATTGCTTTAGAAAAGTTGCTTTTAATGAACGAAATTTTAGGAAATAAAGTGGTCTGTCAATTGACAGCTTTAAAAAACATTCCAGTAAAATACACTTTTTTTTTCAAAATGATCGTAAACGACACATAAACAAGTTGAAAACTCGGTAATGTATAGTGCAGCTATTTGGAAACAAGTTTTTATATGAGAAGAAAAATGCTTATTACCCATCAATTAAGAAAACTGAAAAACGAAAGTTATCAGAAATGCCAGCTAAATGGATTATTTCCTCGCGTAACAGTTTAGACAGTGAAATAAAATTGGATACGTGCCGTGTAACTTCGGATGAAAGGTAACGCAGATAGAAATCTAAATTTCCCGATAAGCATCTTACTAACAAAAAGATACTAATATTCCGATATGCTTCTCAAATGAAACAGCAAATTCTCCGAAAACCAGACACCTGTTTGGCTGAAGAGATTATTCATTTTCCTCTCTAAGAGCGAAAGAACTGTGTTTGCCCAACGTACTCGTACCCAATGAACAAGACACTGCTGATGCATTTTAATGGATATTCCGAAACACGTACGTCACAAAATACCTCGTGTAGAGCCAATGGATGATGATATGCAGATGATTTCATCTTCACAGTAATGCCTCGTCATAAAGCTCGTGGTCCCAGAAGTTTCAAACAAATTTGCATTTTATCACATTAGGCTTATTCACCGTAGTTCGTTCTGGCTGCTTCACAGAATCATCACCTCATTTAATGGGTTAAATATGACGATTTACACACTATTCAGAAAAACTGATGGAGGTTTAAAGCAATTTTCTTTTAATTACTTACTAGTAATCATTCTTCGACCTTCGTGGTACTGCAAAGAGGAATGACTAATTTTGTGGTTAAATTTAGCGAGAAATCACTGAAAGTCGCCAAACTTGGCGATCATGTGTGACATTTTGGTCCAGTTCTTGTATAACGGCAATGAATAATTGTATAACTGTTAACTACAATGAATAAATGTGCATATAAAAGTATAAACTAGATAAAGCTCACATCATAATGACTCTACATATAAAACGAACTGTATGAACTCTGAAGAGCTTTATGAAATACTATGAACTATTACGAATGAATCTATGAATACACCATTACAAGCGACAAATGGACTATTACGTATGAACTCCCCAAAATTTCAAAAGAGTTTTATGAAATACTATGACCTATTATGAATGAATTTATGAATACGCCATTACAAATGACAAATGGACTATTACGTATGAACTATTATGAATGTTTGATAATACATGAATGCTTGTAAAAACACAGCAAAACTATTACGAACAATTATCATCCTGAACTATTACGAATTTATTATGAAATATTACGAACTATCACGAACTATCGTGTACTGTAATGAATTAGCAAACTTATGAACTATAATGAACGAAATTATGCACTATTATGAAATATTATGAAGTATAGTGAACTTTTTTGAAGTATAGTGAAGATATTTTGTATACCATATATTATTATTACATTACCACTCTATTCATTATATACTAATTGCTACGAAATGTCTAGACGCGATAAGATTGCTTCCCTGCACAGCAGGCATAGGGTTGCCAGAAAATGACAATGGACGACAGGGTTGCCACATTTGGCGAGAAATCGCTCATTTAGCGACATGCCATAGACGGATGGAGAAACTTCTAGAACGAATTCTTACTGGTTTAACTCAGAATGCTTCCGAACACAAACCAAAAGCTATATAAACTATGCCGGTACGCGGAGAGTCAGTGTGTCTCGTCTAGCGAGTAGATAGTCAGTCAGTGAGCGAGTGTCTTGTAGGCTAGTGCCGAGCTGGTCGTCGAATGCATCGAGAGATTTTTTTATCGAGAGAATCTCTTAGCGTATCGCGAATTAGCGCATGGTCGAGATTTATCTTAAGAGTGTGTTGAGCTTCGGGAACGATTGAACTGAGTCGGGAGATGTACTCTAGTGTGTCGTCCAGTGCATCGCGAGTTGTAGCGTGGGGAGTCTTGAGAGTACGTAGAATTCCGAGAACGACCGAGCAGAGTTGGGAATTGTAATCTGGTGCTTTGACGTGAAGCTGTCTTCACCGTTATAGGCTGATATACTGAAGTCTGTGTTGCTGATTGTCTCAGCGTGTTTATAGTAGTTCTTCGACAACTGTAAGCGTGATTTTGGAGCTGTCTCGAAAAATACTGGCGAATAAAGTGTGTCTTCATGCTTCATCAAGTATCGTCGTTAATCAATCCAAATCCGCGAACCCTTAAACGTACGCGTGAAGAAAAGAAAAACGTAACACTATGCTACTATGTACAACTAATCAAAATTTATGAGACATTATTTCAAATGTTTATGTATATACCGCCAAATTGTTACCAAATAGCTGTATTTTCCTTCCATTATACAAAATTTGTACTACCAAAATTCGGGAAATGATGCCAACGTTTGTAAGTGCAAAGGCATCGACTATAAGCATTTATTTGTATATTACATTCAAATTGAATAAATATGTAATATATGTGTATGTAAGTGTAATATGCCTATACCCATTTACTTATAGGAAACACTGATGTCCCCCATTACATTTCAACCTGTTCCTGCATCACTGCAATGGGCATTGTAACTGAATAAATGTAATTGATCACTATATGTAAATGTAACTCTATCCCGCCTTTAGATGTAACTTTATAACCATATATGCATTCCAGTAATTTCGAGAAATGCAATTTACTACAGATTTTCGGCGGTCTAGTGAAAACTATATCAGACGGGAGACAGCATCTGCTCTAGTTTTTAGCTCTAGTTTTTAGTTCAGAGGTGAATTCGGAGTATTGAGATCTCCGTGCGAACTTCGCTCTTTAAATGAGTTTTGCATTGCGTTGTGTTTAACTTTCTTAGGGGTTTGAAACGTAATTGCCGACTGTACTCTGTGGTAGTGTGGCAAGTTCGAGAACTGCGAAATGTTTCTTTTGGTAAAATAAACTTTATCAAGCTATCATGAGTTCTGTGTGCATTCAATCTATTACAAACCCGTACGTACGCAACAATATTAATAAGCATGGTACTTACGTAAAAACCCGTCGATCATTTTTGCTTCTAAAGAAAAGACACCAAACTACGCGATTTTTCGCCCAAAATGGAAAAATCTTCCTCCAACAAGGTGGGTTTGGTATAACTTTGATTACACGTGTTAGTTATTATTCTTGAGTAAAGACCCCTTTTCCCCCCTCTATCACGCATCTTCGGGGGGGGGGGAGATTAAAATTTGGGACCTACATACTACAGAAGAGCATGCTGTTGAATATTTCCGAAGTTATGGAATCTTACCAGCCTCAAAAAATGTGTTAATGGCCACGATATAACGATATTATGAAAAAAATAATGTAAGTTTTTAATGAACAATTAAATATAAATAAATGATAATATAATAAATTTGAAAGAATAATAAGAATAAAACGATTTTCTTGTATTTAGTATTTTTTTTTTTTTTTTTTTTTGTTTGGCGCATCTGTTGTAGTCGACGGGATTTTCCGTAAATACCATAAGCATTATACATTAAAAAGGTTAACGGAAGAAGTTATTTTTGAATTAATCAAAGTTGGCAATTTACTACAATAATTCATTACTTAGCGTAAATCTCGTTTTCAAGTTGCACTTTCATTTGTAAAACAAACTCAGTATATTTAGAAAACACGAATTAGAGTTGCAGTTGGAATTACAAGTGTACTGCTGCGATGATGACCTTCACTTGATGAAAAAATAAACAAATAAATAAACTTTTCTGGTAACGGGGGATCTAAAACGTAGATGATAATTTCAGGGGTCACTGGTTCAACTCGTAAGAGTCCCCAGTTTTTCGAGGACGGCGCCAGTAATTCTCTCCATTAATTCTCTATGTTCATTCACGAACAGTCACTGTTAAGTGGTTCTATGAAAAACAATGCAGTTTTATTGAATTTCATTTTCAGAACACTTTACCAGATGAGAACTGGGAAGAGAGGGCTTTCGAATAACAGCGTTTTATTCTGCTATTCTTCGTACCCTCGATTCAAGCCTTTGACACTTCTCAAGTAGAGAGCTGGCTCTTGTATAATCGTTTTTGCTTTCACAAGAATAACGCGACAAACTTTCTGCCAGGTGCTATCCAAGAGGACTTTTCAGTAGGACTCGAGTACTTCCCGATTCTAAAGTTCTCTTTGTTCGGTATTTTTTCTCATTCGAGAAGAAAATATGTAGAATAAACGCAGTGGTGAACAGACAATGAACATCACTGAAAAAAGCTTCTGTTGAACAACAGTTGAAACGCCACTCCGATTTCTAGTTCTTTGTCACATTATTCACAGACGACGAAAAAATAAATAACGCTGTTAAGCGGAAATTTGAAGAGAATGTAACGAAAACCGGAAATAAAATGCAACCTGCAACCCCCGCCATTAGGGACATAAGTAATGCCCCCCCCCAAAAATTCTTAGTCTTAATTGAGATTCATATACTTCTTGATTTCATGCAAAAGGAAGAGCTAATGATCTGCGGGGTTCCACTCTTTTATTCAACAGTTAAATGTGGAGAACCTCTTGCACAGATAAGCGAATAATCGCTTAAGTGTGTGAATAGAGACTTAAGAAGGGTTAATTACCTTTTATTTAATTAAGATACAATAACACGCTGAACAAATATTAATTTAGAAATCAAACAACAAAAATGAGAGTGATATTTTCAAATTTTTACAGGTTCATGGTTTTTACCGAACCACCATCATCAGCTGCAAAGTGCAAATGAACGAGATAAGATATAATGATTAGATAAGATAAGAAAGCCTGAACACGAGATAAGCTACTAGCACCATCTGTTGATGAAACCAGAACTAAAACAAAAAGGCTTCTTTAAAGGCTGAAGGCAAAGACGGATTGGAATTAGGGTCGTTAACTAGAACAGAAAGATTTTTTTGAATGTGAAATGCCTCTAGAAAATCCACTTCACCAATGGAAGATGTTTTTTGAATAATTATGGCAGCGGAAAAATTGAAAGTGTGACTTTCGAACCAACAATGTTGGGCAACAGAAGACTTTTGTGTTCCTTTTTTCTAACATATGTCTCATGTTCCTTAACGCGAAATTTTAAGGCTCTCTTAGTTTGGCCAATGTAAATTAAACGACACTGGCAAGGAATCCATATCCGGAATGGGGTCCTTGAGTATGGAACTCGGAATTTTATTGATGGGAGAATAAACGACCCGTAAGTTAAATTTCTGTAAAATACGTGCAACTTTATAGCTAATTGATGGAATAAAGGGAATGACAACAAAATTTTTATAATCTCCTAAAACAAGAGTCTGCCTTTTGGTGTGTTGAGATGAGAATTTTTTAACTGCTTGATTAATAATGTTGGGTGAAAGCCCGTCAATAGCTATCGCTTTTACATAATTTAGTTCTTCATCGAGGGATAGTTTGGAGGAGCAAACTTGAAGAGCACGGAAAACATAGGAATAAAATGAAACTAACTTTTGTTTAGTCCGCCCCCCCCCCGGGATGACATGATTGAAGTGTGGTGGAAGGCAAACCGATGAAGGTTTACGGTAAACCGTAGTAGTGAAGTTGGATGTGTTACGTGTGACCAGAATGTCGAGAAACGGAAGAGAATTGCAAGTCTTAAGTTCAAAAATGAACTGAATAGCAGGAACTGAATAGCAAATAATTAGTATAAGTGAACCTTTTATTTCTTAAAATAAGATTTAACACAGTCGGCCCCTATCTCAAAGCATACAGAAAAGACTCCACTTGGGCTTGAACTCAAAGTAATAACAACTAAAGCTTAACTAATGCGTAGTTAAAACGATATAGATGAATCTATCAAGATTCTAAGTAGTTGGCCCCTAAATCTCAATTAAGTAGGCGAAGCTATCGAGGGCCTGAAGTACGGCCGAGCGTAGTAATAGCTTAGAGAGAGACGTAGCCCAAAGGCGAACGCGCGCTAGTCAGAAACTATGGCTCTCTTAGACGTCTGTGAAACTTTGACTTAAATACTACTCTTACTCATTTGCATTAAATGCGATTCTGAAAACACATTCTGGTAAGAAATTGTAAGCCAAAAATAGAATAGAATGGGAAAGTAGTAACTAAAAGAAAGTAGTAGTAACTAAAGATAACTGTAAAAACTTAGGATAAAACTTACAGATCCGTTCTGAGCTAAAACAAAACATTCCAGTGATTACATACACACATATACAATATTTGAATTTAACAAGTATTCTCTATTCGTAAAAAGCAAAGATAAATTTAAAATTTAATTTTAATTGCAAAAATAAAATTAATTATCGCTGCGAATCAATTTACAATTATCATTTAAATTCTAATAGCATAGTTAAATTAAGTATACGTATTTAATACCATGATAAAAATGTAAAAAAAGTATAAAAATATAAAAAATATATAATTCCTAAAAATAAATCTCAAATTTTTTTTTTTTTTTAATTCTAAAACCAAATAATTAGTATAAGTGAATAATTGTTAAGCAGGCATTTATTTAAATTTAATTTAACTTTACTATTTTCTTGTGAAAGATACATATATAATAAATACATTTTGCTTCCTTCATTCCATGTAGCTCAGTATTTTTTTCTTCCAGAATACTGAAATAAAATCAAACATTAAAACAATAATTACACGTCATACCATGTTTCAAAACCTTTCTGAAATGCGATAAATAAATATCAAAACAATTAGCATGTTCAAGTTCAATCAGTGCTCTAAAGCTTTGCTAAGTTCAAGAAAACACATCCTGGAGGAATGTGAAACACTAACAGCCCTTTGGGCTTTGGGATCTGTCAAAATTACTCTTATTAACGTAAAATTAGTAAAGTATGTTTTGTCAACCTTTTTTTTTTAAATTTTAATCTTACTTTTGACAGTTTTTTAATGATTCTCGCTCGAAATAATAAGCGACTTAAAAGACCATCTTAGCAGCATCGTTATAAAAATGGCAAAGTAACAATTAAAAATTTAAAAAGAAAAGAAAATCTGGACGCCTTTCAGATTTTATATTACGCCCAAAGGGACTTTTTTTACTTTTTGTATGTTACATTTTTATTTATTAAATATCCTGTTCTTGGTACTTAAACACATAAAATTCAACTTAACAGCAATATCACAAAATATTTAAAAATAGCGTAACTTTAGGATTTCCGATACACAGTCACCCGCTGGAGAGAAAAATATTTTTTTATTTAATAAATATCCTGTTTTTGGTGCTTAAACCATATAAAATTCAATTCAACAGCAATATCACAAAATATTTAAAAACTGAGTAACTTTAGGCTCAGTCTCACGCGCTAGAGATAAAATTTTTTTTTTTTTTTTTTGTATAGTGTTGCAATTGCTCGCTTTGAAATCGTTGAGTTTGTTAATCAAAAATTCGTTGAAATTTTACAAAATTTAAAGTAAATAACGAAATAAATCCGAAATTCAAAGTTCGGGTTTCCAACTCCTCACGTTCGGTTGGAAGAACGTTACTGAAAATTTTATGGCTCTAGATACCGTTGTTTTTTCACAAAGCTAGAAACATTCATGCAGATTCTTAATTATTTACCTTTTGTAAATATAATACATGGCGATAATATTTGTTGGCAACAGTTTAAAAAGCGAATCAACGCAGAAAATGAAATGACGCAAAATACCGTTTTGAGTCTAATAGCCATTTGAGTCTGCCGCCACTTAGGGGCTTAAAATCAAACAGCATAAGAAAAGAATTTTTTAGCGTAGAGCGGGCAATTCAGAAAAACTACTGACATAAAAAAACCTATTTCCGAGCTGAATTTAAAACATTTCAAGAACGTCCATGAAAGAAACCCAATATTTAATTGACAAGCTTCACGGGCCGTCGTAGCGCATAGAAACTAAGTTTTCCAAGAGGCTGCCGCATTGTGAAAAAGCACTTGCAATTATTTATAAACAGCTTTCGCTACTAAAAACATTCAAAAGAAAAATTGGCAGCAGATTGACAACAGTTTATAGGATATGAACCTCCTCTCAAAGTAGTACCTGATTCCATGACAATTCTTTCACAATGCATAATAAGGAAGACGACAATATTAATAACAATGACTTGTTAAGGGCTGGATTGGATATTTTAATCTTGAAAAGAAACACAAGGGCAATTTGTCCATCCTACTTTTGATTGACAGCACTCCCGGCCGATTTACTAGAAACAATGAAAGGCATGGGTTATACAGCTTTACCAATCAGCGATAAGTGCCACAGCGGCTGAGAGTCCTTAAAACTGCGAAAGTTGGAAATCATCATGCGTATCTGTTCCTGACGACTGGATGGACTGACCTCGTTTGTGTGTGGGGGGGGGGAGGTTCCGTTGCTTTTCCCATTATATATAGCAATTTCGGGAAAATTTTCTTTCAAATTGTCCTCTATCGATATTTCTCCCCATGCAGGTAGCCCTAATGTGCTTTGACATTAATAAATCAATCCAATCAGAGACTCCCAAATTTAATTCGAAATAAGGTCAATCCAGAGATAGCACAGACTTAACATATAAAATGAATTTCATCTTTTAGTAGAGGCAGATTAAATGTGATGGGTCAAACAGCTATTTCAGTTCAGTGAACTTTTAAGTAAACTTTAGAAAATATTCATTTCTCACAGAATATTTGAGAAGGGCATTTTTCGTTCTCCGCATGTAGTTAGTAACTTGAAAAATACATATTAATTTCAAGTGCTATGAATTCTTTGCTTTATAGCGTACTATCATCATTTTTTACTTCCTTCTGTGATGGATAGGAAGTATCGTAATCGATAAAAATTTCGGGTACCCTATTTCAACGAAAATATCCATTTTGACCGCTATCGAATGCAATTTAGCGATGTTTTTGGGTGACACATGTACGTAAGGACAGAGTAAAGGACTATTTCAAAGGACTATTTCCCCAAACGAATTATAAAACTGATTTAAAATGGATTCTGATGAGATTTTTTCGTGGCGTCTGTGTGTACGTATGTATGTAAGGATCTCGCATTACTCAAAAACGAGCAGCTCAGAACGTTGGAGTTTTGTATATATGTCTGCTATAACATGTAGATGTGCATCTCCATTTTTGGTTGCAATCGGCCGCACCAAAAGCATGTATATATACACCCACTCTGTCACTCGGCTCAGTGAGCTCAGTTTTTTTTATTCTTATATGTTGGTAAATTGCGCATTTATTGTTTTAAAATGATTGAATTATGCTGTTTTTATCTTCCGTTTTATGTTTATAATGCCTTTAGTAAATCTGCATGCAATATTTGTAGAATTACCCAAAATTTAAAAGTTCTTTAAGTGCGGCTAAACCTAATTATTTTTACCATAGCAGCCACATCATTTGTTTACAATTGAAACTTAGAAGAATAATGGATTTGTTGCCAATCTAGAGAAACTAAGCTTCGCAACAGCAAAGGTAACGCTTTCTTTTATTATTGAGAATTAAATCATGCTGAATCCATTGTGGAATTTATTCGAGGAAATAAGTGTTTAAAATTTACGAAGTATTTTAATACAGATATTTTGAGTTTTTATGTATTTTTGCGTTGTCGCGAAGTCAGAATTGAATTCATTTGAATGAGAAATACAGAATCGTCTGTGAAAAACTGTTTGTTTGTTTAATTTCTTTCATACATCGTTTTAGATTTATTATAATATTTGAATAGAACATGTGGCAATGATTAGATAATTCTTTAGATTATATACATACTTTTTGTGTATTCCGAGTTATAAAATGAATGAGATATAATGCTGTGAAGTGAACTTAGCGCCAGTGTGTCGCTATGGTGAACAAATATAGTGAATTTCAAAGAGTGCATTTACTCTATTGTGGCTTATGCGCTATCGATGAAGTAGATTTAATTCAATCCAATAAGTTTAAATGAAATGCAAGAAAAAATGCGTATAATTTAATATTCCGTACAAGGAAGTCATGTGGTGTACACATCAGATTTTTAATGCAATGACATGCACTGGCGCAATTAAAATTATTTTAAGATGACCTGTAAATAAATTGTTCAAGAACACTTTTCATTATTTACAAGGCAGACAAATTTGCTACGAATATTAAAAGCACTTTTCAAAGAACAAAGTCATAACGCTCATGCTGCATATGTTATGTTGATTTATAATAAATAACTTGATTTTCTTTAGCTGCTCCTGCTTACTGAAAATTTTATACCGTGATAAAAGGGAGGGAGATTATTTATTGTTGTTATCTTGTATTTTAAGCTGCCCTGGGTGATAAACATAAATAAAATTATTCGGATTTCAGTATCGCTAAGAAATACGGTGTTTCATGGCGCAGCAAACGTCCATGAGACGGAAAAGGAAGACTATAAAACTAGGAATTTTATCATTACATGGATAGCAATTTTTTACTTCTCTTACTGCTACGTAAGACCGATCTTCACATTAGACAAAATACGTTTTATCTTTACATCCAACCCGAGATTCGAAGGCAACATTTAAACACTATCTATCTAATATACATTTCAGTCTATTTTTCGATCATGGTTGGTGATTTTTGGTTATGAGCAAATATATGGTATAATAATCCTAAAATTGATAAATTCTCAATCCAGTATTTCATATCAAAAAATAAAATATAAAATAAAAATTTGCAATCTAAAGACATCAGTTTAAAGTCTATCCCTCACCACGAATAAGCCATTCAAAAATTAAAAAAAAAAAATTAAAACACAAAATTAGCAAAGCAACACTTTTCATTATTCACACTTTCAGGAGCAAAGAAATCTACAGTCTTAGAAATTTTCTCCTGATGAAGAGAGACGTGTACCTGTTTGCCCTCGAAATCGATTGAGATCTAGACTAAATCTATGCCAAACACAAGGTTGTTACTCTCCTAATTTTGTTTCATTTCCGTGTATTTCTCTTCTGTTTTGAATTAAAAACATATTAGAAATGTTAAAAATTATAACCACCAAAAATTTAAAAACAAATGATTCTGCATCGATTATATAATATTCAGAATTAGTTTTAATTAATTACTTACAGTAAAGCTGCAAATGTTCAAACTAAATTATAAAGTAAATATACAGGGTGTTTATAAAGTCCCGGACCCATTTTGATGTTTAATAACTCATAAAATAATAAAGACAGATTAAAATTAATAACATAAATGGTTAGATAGACTCAAAAAGTTTCATGACCCTTATCAATGAACTTCCATGTGTGCCCCCTTCGTCGCACGGAGAATATCAAGTCGATATTCAATTTCACGCCAGGTACCGGGGCAAGCATGTCGGCATCCACAGAGGCTATTGCGGTTGTAATTCTGGCTTTTAGGTCATCCATGTTCGACACTCTCCTCCTGTAAACGTTGTCCTTTACAAATCCCCAAAGGAAAAAGTCCAGCGGCGTTATATCAGGTGATCTGGGTGGCCAAGGAATTGGACCTCCTCGCCCAATCCATCTTCCTGTAAAATGGTCATTCAAAGAACTACGAACGATGGTACCCCAATGAGGTGGTGCACCATCTTGTTGCAAAAAGACATGTGGCTGAAGCTCTTCTAGTTGTGGAAATACGAAGTTTTCCAACATGTCTAAGTATACGACTGATGAGACCGTCTTTTCTGTAAAAAAGAAAGGCCCAATGACTCGGTCGTGCATTAGTCCACACCACACATTAACCTTTGGGGAATCCCTTTGTGACTAACGGTATTCATGGGGGTTTTCAGATCCCCATATGTGCACATTATGGCGATTAACAGGAGAACATTATGCGCTTAAGCTAACGTGCAGACGATATTTTCAAAAGTAAAGATATTCAAACCTGAAAAGGAAAATATATAAGTTATTCCATCAATAACTGTCATAAGTTTGTTTATATCTTCATTATTTTATGAGTTATTAAACATCAAAATGGTCCGGGACTTTATAAACACCCTGTATAATATTCAGAATTAGTTTTAATTAATTATTTACAGTAAAGCTGCAAATGTTCATAAACTAAATTGTAAAGTAAATATATTTTAATCAATATCATTCAGATATACCATATTTACTCGCGTATTTAAAAGAAAATTAAAAATAGTATGCTGCAAGCTAAATTAAAGATCAAATGGCAACATTCTAAAAATTACCTACGTGTCGATAGCGATAGCATAAATGCCTCTTTCCGCGTTGTGGCAATACCCAGCGAAGAGCTAACTTT
This sequence comes from Stegodyphus mimosarum, assembly GCA_000611955.2. Lineage (NCBI taxonomy): Eukaryota > Metazoa > Arthropoda > Arachnida > Araneae > Eresidae > Stegodyphus > Stegodyphus mimosarum. Next base: position 303,744 of record KK120517.1, on the reverse strand, counting down.
TTCCTAGTCATCATGTTCTAAATCATGATCACGTCGACGGATTTTATTTTGACAGGACAGGACTTTATATATTAAGTGAAAACTACGTACCTCCTTCAAAGTATAAAAGACGAAAAATAAATAAATATATAACTAAATATATAATTTTTAAAATTCTAAACTTTAAAAAAAAATTAGAGTGTCAAATACACAGCATTTTGTAAAGATAAGAAATTCACATAAAACTGTCAAACAGCAATATCAATCATCTTAATGACTTTTGTTTCTCACAAGTCTTCCGTTCTCTTACAACTTTACTTAGAGCAATATACGTCTAGAATCCATTTATTACACATGTAATGCTATAACGTATAATATGTAATTTATTTTATAAAAGCTTTACATGTTATTCTAGACTACCATACACTCGCCTTGCCTTTATATTTATAACCATGCTTTGTGATGCAATTGAAAAGACACGTAAACATCACATCACCCTTTTACAAAAAAAGCCACTCATTTTCGCAGTACTTTGTTATGTTGAAAATTATAACTGCTAAGTTACTTTAGAAAGGACTATGATTTATTAGCGAAATCTGAAAATATTTCAGTTATTAATCAACAGAAAAACAAGGAGTTAGAAAGAGGAAATTCTGCATGAACCGGAGCTAAAAATACCAATCCTTATGGTTATTACACTTATAATTGTTTATTTTATTTTTTCGGCATCAATCTTCATTATCCTTGCTAAAAACCCGACAGCAATCTGCTTTAAGAGAAATACCCTTATAAAAGGAGATTCTATACCTTTCCAAGAAGAAACAGGTAACCACAAGAAGTTTCAAATAAACGATAAAAATAATTTTATTTCGCGCATAACTTGAGTTTTAAATAATTTAACTGCAACTTAAATTATGCAATTTAATTAATGTTAATGATAAGATGGACTTAAATTGAGCTGCTATTACAGATAAAGAAATTTTTAGATGCGACCAACAAAATCAGATTTTTGCCATTTTTGTTTATTTAATGGAAAGCACATGAAGACAATGTATTCAAGAGAGAAGATACCTTCACTTAAGGAGAAATTCTTTCATATTTACGCAGACATTTTGAACAAATGTCTACAGTTTAAAAGAGATGTCTTTTTCTTACCTTATAAATAAATAGCTCCTTATAGATAAAGGAGGATTAACATTTCCTTATTATTTAAAAATAAAGGAGCGACTAAAAAAAAATTTGAAAGGTTTCAGAATTTAAAGTTCTCCCAAAAGAGTTTATTAAGGATTTTTACACTCTCACTGAGCTCGCAGTCTACCAGTCTGCTGTTACACTCACTCCTACTAGCCCCCCTTTTTTTTTGTCTTTTAAGCTTTATTATTAAGCATTATTTCCTTCGCACTTCACAACTCAACAGCAAAATTAAAAAAATTTATATACTCAACAATATACAACTCAACAGTTTTATACGTTGAAAGTGCAGTTGTATGTTCGCATATACAACTCAACAGCAAAATTTAAAAAATTTTAAAAGCAATATAACAGCATATGTTTAAAATTCCCGATGTAGCGTAAGGTGTTGGCATATATCTTTCCGTCCCCCCCCTCCAGTCTGCTCTTAGTTCAGTATAACAATGTTTAATTCTCTTACCAAGATGACGTTACAAAACCTTTTTTTTTTTTCTTGTCTTTTTATTATTAACTTTTTATGTGGCACCTTTTTTTCTCTTTAAATATCACGTTCCTCGAACTTATGCTTCATAAAATTCGATTCAACAGCAAAATCACAAAATATTTAAAAACAGCATACCTTTAGAATTTCCGACAGACAATTAAGGGCGCTGGAGATAACAATGTTTTATTTCGGATAGTGTTCCCACTGCTCGCTTTCAAATCTTCGAGTTTGTTAATCAAAAATCCGTAAAAGTTTTTCCAAATATGAAATAGATAATAAAACAAATTCGAAATTCTGGCTTCCAGGTGCCCATTTTCGGGTGAAGGACTATTCAAAATTCGATGGGTCTGGATACCGTTGTTTTTCACAATGCGAGAACATACAAGCATATATTCATACACGCATGCATACATTCATGCAGATTATTCACTATTTAATTTCCTTTTTTTATTATACAGGGCGATAATATTTGGTGGCAACAATCTGAAAAGTGATATGTCCTTTATAGTGATTTAACGCAAAATGCTCTTTCAAGACTAACGTCCCTTGTGGGCTAATAAAGGAACTCGAAACATAAATCAGATTCAGATACAGAAATATATCTGAACTTCACATTCTCATTCATCAATCAGATAATACTCGAAGGAAGTTACACAACCATGAAACGAACTGGAAGTTGTATTATAGAAATTAAATTTACGAATTACAGAATGCAGCTTTTCGAAGGGAAGGAGGAATCGAAGAATTCTAAGTATTCTTCTTGAGTTAATCCAACTTCTCTGCTATGAGAGAAATTTTATTTTTGACAAATATTACGGAGGGGTACTTTTCCGTTAGCCGGGAGCAAAACAGTCAAAGGAATAAAAGTCGAAAACGTGCAATTATAAACAAACATTTGTTAATAGTAAACGGAATTAGACATGAATTAATTTAATGAGAAATACTGAATCGTCTGTGAAAAACTGTTTCTATTTTTGTTTTTGTTTGTTTATTTAATTTCGTTTATACATCGTTTTAGATTTATCATAGTATTTGATTAGAACATGTGGCCACGATTAGATAATTCTTCAGTTGTTTGGTGCCATGTGTTCTGTTCTCCGAATTCATTCAAAACAAAGCATGTTGTCCCTTTTTTCTTCCATCTTAATTTTTGTTTTAATAAATGATGAAAATTTGGGATTTAGCCAGAACTGAAGAAGATGCAGTCTCTTTTTTTCAAGAAAAAGCTATACGGTGATGCGAAGAATGCAACATGCGATCAAAATCATCAAATGAAATTGTCTCTTTGTGACGGAGTACGTTGATGGTGCAATCTTTCAACATGCCGCACGAAGAAGAGCATTCGCAAAATGGTACGTGCTTCGAATCGTCCAGATTGAGTTTTCTAACATCTTTGAGATTTATTTACTGCTGGAACGAAGAGATGACATCAGTCAAAGGGTGTGAAAAACAACTGGATATGAATCATAATACAGTTGTAGATTGGAACAATTACTTAAGAGAAGTTTCTGTAGAAGTATTAGCGGAGGAACGTGAGGGGGGGGGGAAGAAAGACAGAAAAATTCGGTGGTACTGAAAAATAGTTGAGATAGACGAGAGCTTATTTACTATACGAAAGAACAATGCCGGTCGAATTCTTCCACAACAGTGGATATTTGGTGGCGTTTGCCGCGAAACGGATGAATGCTTTCTAGTTAAAGTTTCAAACCATTCTTTACCAGTACTGTTAGATGCGATAACAAATCACATCGAAGAAGAGTCAATCGTCTATTCCGATTCCTGGTAAGACTACTGCACAACTAAAACGGAAGTAGCTGGTCTACAGCATTTCAAAATCAATCACAGGTACAATTTTGTTGATCCCGACACTGGTGTACACACTCAGAAAAACGAACGACTTTGGGGCAGGGCCAAATGAAATAAAAAATATCGGGGAACTTCTCGCCATCATTTGGAGTCGTACCTGCCTGCATTTATGTGGAGACGGGGAGTAACGATCCATTTGAGCAAATTCTCAAGGACATCATCGTATTCTGGAAAAACCAATAATTATAAAGCACTCTTCTTTTGGGTAAAATTGTTTTTTTTACAATTCATTAATATCTGTTTATAGTTAAACTTGTTTTGCTTACTATTAATAAATATTTGTTTATAGTTGAACGTTTTCGATGCGCCCGGCTAATGGAAAAGTACCTACGGAGGGTTATGAAACATCAATCACCAATCTCTACCGAAGAAGCTGATTTACAGTACCGTTTGATAATACCATTCCATCCAAACGAATCAGAAAAGTGGAGCGATGGAATGCCCCCGAAGGGAGAGGGAAGGTTCCACAGAGGCAAGTTTGATAAATAGTCCGGGTGTGTCTGGAAATACACTAGTTATCTCCATTTCAGAAGCACGTAGCGTGGGCAAAGAGCCCCTTTCCGAACGGTTGAAAATGGATGGATAGAGACCCCGTTCTAGTAAACAAACCGGAGGTTGACTGCCAGTTTTCATCTAGACTTTTTTCGAAAATGCCAGGGTGCAAAATTGAGTATCCAACAGCAAATATAAATTTCAGTATCACAAAAACCTTTGTTTATATCTCTATGTTCTGACTGTAGTAATTATACTTTAATATATGGATATCAAAAATTTTTACGGATAACATAAAAAATCGAAATATAGAGCAGTGATTCTCGACCACTGCGCCGCGGCACTTTTGTGTGCCGCCCAATTTTACAAATGTATATAGTAAAAATTATAGTGGGTTTAATTCTAGAATACACACGAAAATTGGCGAAGTTTGGTTTTTAAGACATTAATAGACGCGCCAATTGTTTTATTCACGCCGATTTTGGTGCTCCGGAGGAGAGCGCAATTCGGAGCCTTTTCGCGCATGTTCAGTATGTACTAATTTAAATTGAAACGTTCTGATTGGTGCAGATGGAAGAACAGCTTACTTATTACTTTTGTTATTTTTAATAACATAAATTCAAGTATGCAAGGGGCGAAAGAAAATGTATGAAACTCAACAGATAAACTGGTGGGTTTCCAAAAACAAATAACTTTATGGAAGCATAAAAAATGGATAATGAAAATATAAATAACTTTATGGGAGCATTCTTGGAAAAATTTGAGTAAGTCCCAAAAGATTTTAATAAAATTATTCATAAAATTGTTATTGACCATTTGACAACATTAGAGGAGAGAATTATTCATTATTTCCCAAATTTAGATTAAAAAAAAAATTGATGAGTTTCGTAATCTATTTGTGATAACAAACAAATACTTCTGTATTTGAATTAGCTTTGAATGAAGAAGAATTATTAATTTCGCTTTCTAATAATCGAGATTTAATTTTAAAATATTCCGAAAAATCAATTAATTCATTTTGGATTAATACTGGATGCGATTATCCCATGATGGCTCAAAAAGCTTTAAAAAATATTATTACAATTTTCTAGATCTTGTTTGTATGAATTCGGGTTTTCAGTTTGAACCAACATAAAAGCGAATCAAAGATCGAGACTGTTAAATGTAGAAGACGATGTGAGAGTAGCATTGCCATTTTTACGACCAAATATAAATGATAATTAAAAAAAAAAAAAAAAAAAAATCAAGCTCTAATTTTTTTTATTAAAAGTATTCTTATTATTAACTTATAATTAATTCCTTAATAAACGTACTGCTGTTTTTGTAGTACATATTATTATTTTTTTACATTCAAAATTATTATCATAAACTATTTTACCCAGTGTATTATAGGTAAGTAAAATTTTTTTAAATTTATCTTTTTCTTTCTGTGCCGACAAATTTTGAAATCGTTAAAAGTATGCCGTGACCAAAAAAAAAAAAAAAAAGTTGAGAATCACTGAGTATCGTATTTTTAGGTAGCATAAACCAACGAACTCTAGAGGAATTATCCTTGGGTCTTAGGATACAGACAAAAACAGAAGAAGGGTATAAAATGATCCTTTATTCAAACACAAAAAAATTCACAGACGACCTCACTTTGGTTTACATAAGCCAACACTTCTGGTTTAACTTAAAATATTAACGTTGAATATAAAATAAAATGTAATTAAGCTAGCCTAATGGCTCATAGGATAATTGAAACGCGCAGGAAGGCTCTGGTTCGTAGCAGCCGGCGGCACAAGACTAATGGTAAGAACGTTGAACTCAGCTAAAGTAACTTCCCCTTAATATGATTACAAGCGCGCTAACTGATCTACATTCTGACAGGAAAGCGTTGTACAGACATTAGGTATTTTTTGAAAGCAGGAGAGATGAAAAATTGGGCAATGCGCTCGCCGGGACTCGAACCATGGACCTTTCGAATACGCGCCGAGCGTGTTGACCACTACACCACGAAGGCATGCTAAGAAGGCGGGAGAAATACCTTATATACTCCCCCTTGAAAGAGCGATTGGGGATTAGGAGACCCAGTCACCAAATCCTGGTGGTGGAGCATCATCATCCACCATCTTTTGTGTTCGGACGTCACTGTAGAGACATTGGGTTATTTCGAAGCAAGAAACATGAAAAATGAGGAATGCCCTCGCCGGGACTCGAACCACGAACCTCTCCAAATACGCGCCAAGTGTGCTGACCACTACACCACGAAGGTATGCTAAGAAGACGGGAGAAATACCTTACAGCGTGGGTGAAAAGAAGCTTTAACTAATAGTTAACCATTAGTCAAAATAAATAAATAAATCCTCACAAAGATATTGCACAAAAGTCCGAATTTTTTTGTTTTGTTGAAATTTATCTTGAAAGACGACCGAATTCTTTTCTGCTAGACAACACAGATTTTCTTACGTTTGGTTTATGTTCAATTTTAGCCATAGTTCTGAAATCTGGTGACCGTTCTTTAGTCAGCGAAGGAAAAGAGGACTATCTGTTTCTAAGGAAGGAAGCTTTGGTGGTTGACTTTCTAGACGAAAATGACTCGTTTTTGCATTGAGAAACAGCCATGAGGAACACTTCATAAAAATTTTTGCACTACAGGGCTATTGTAGCTAGTAAGCTGAAGTTATAGAAATTCGATATTAGTTACTACTGATCTTCAAGATATAGATTTTTTGGTAGATAAGTTTTATTTATGAGGTGTACTTGCATAATCTTTTTTTAAAACAATATCAGTTAACCCAATTCTGATAAATAAATTAGTTGGAAAAAGCCATTTAATTTTTAATTTTTTACAGAAATCATTTATCTCACATTTGCGTAAGTCTGGAACTCCAATACAATAAAAGAAAAAAAAAATCTGAAAGCTTTCAAATTTCAGTTCAAAAGCAATATCGCAAAATAATTTTTAAATGAGCATCTCTTTAGAATTTCCAATACATAGTCTCGCTCGTTGGACATAAAAATGTTTTTTTGTCTTACAACGTTGCCGCTGCTCGCTTTGAAATCCTCGAGTAAGTTAATCAAAAATTCGTTAAAGTGTTACAAAATATGAAATCGATAATAAAACAAATTCTGAATTCGGACTTCCACATGCCCATATTCGGTGGAGGATTACGTTATTCAAAATTGGATGGCTTTAGGTTCCTTTTTTTATCACAATGCGATAAAAAATCTGCATTATGCAGATTCTTTATGCATTATGCATTTATGCATTATGCATTTATGCATTCTTCTGCATTATGCAGATTCTTCATTATTTAATTTTTTTTAAATATAACACAGGGCGATAATATTTGGTGGCAACAGTTTGAAGAGTGATATGGACATTTACAGTAAATCAACGCCATGAAATTAATAGCCTTTACAAATTAGTCAGTTTTACTTACTCAAGAGAATATATATATATTCTTCTTTGAAACTACGACCCCCGCTAATAAAGTCCTCTGTAGAATTTGGCCGTACGGGAAAAGTGGGGCTAACTTCAAAATCTCTTTCGGAATTCGGATGGAACTTCACACTTCTCACTCTGTAATTCGGTAGGCCTCCGCAGTAACACTGGGTAACATTCTCACTGATGAAATGGCTTACTGTCCTGTAGATTTGATGAAACAACCAGAGAACCCTCCCGCTGATTGGACTGCACAAACTAACTTACAGCTCTTTGCAAACCGTCGCCAAATGGACAAAGAAACAAATACCTCTGTATTACCACAGCTAACTGAAGTAATGCTGAATCTAGCTAACCGTTAAGCTTCCACTCAATTTTGAGGAAACACCCTTAATTGGAGAGGCGACGGAGGCGGTTAAGTATTAACGATTAACTAAGGTCACGGAAGCGGTTCCG
>KK120517.1:243664-295819 GCA_000611955.2 Stegodyphus mimosarum | reverse complement strand
TCTCGGGAGAGTTTTCCATTTGCCATGTATTTTAACTGCCCCCTTGCCGCGCAGACAATATACGCTTACAAATATCCATGCATTTTCCGAGATTTCAAACCCGAGTAATCTGCGTCATTAACCACTGCACCGGCTGGAGGCAATCATAAATACAGTACATAATTGCTATAAGAAGTAATAATTTATTGTGTTTGCGATTAATCACGTTAATAGTTATATGAAATAGAATCAATTCAGCGGCCTTGTCGGAATGGTTAGGATCGAACTGTACTCTTTTTATTTATTAATTTAATGACAGCCTTGTTTTGCAAAGATAGTTGCTAATGAAATTTTTTTCAACTTCCTAGTTTTAGACAATTTCTATAACACACATATAAATCAGAAGTAGTAGTATCGTGTCTTAATAAATAATACAGCAGCAGTATAATGTCTTAATAATTAGAAGAAATGGTATATTGTCTTAACTGTAAAAATAGTATAATGTCTTAAGCGTTTACTGACAAGGATTTTATTTTTTTATTTTTATTCTGAAAATACAGACGATGCTTAAGCCTAATTACGTCGTCTGCTGTGGTTAAGTTAAAAAGTGTTGGCGATTTGCTGAATAAGAAAATAAAAAATTAGAATAGCTCCTGCCTCCTTTTCGATTATTACACTAAAAGGAAATCTCTTACCTTTAGTATTTTTTTGTAATTGTTTTCCTTTCGTTAATTCCTTGAATAGTCAAATCATTCCGGTAATCCTCTCTCTTATTCAATATCCTTAAAAAAAAAATTTAAATAGTTAATATTTTATAAGAGTTATATTACTACTCACTTAAAAGTATTATAAAATATGTTCCAAAATATTTGTTTACAGAAGAGTTCGTCAATGCTATTGCAAGAGAAAGGCCGATCAATAAATTAAACACTGCGTCAACGAGGATATCCAGTGGTATATCTTTCCTTTAAAATACTATTGAAAATAGAAACCTCCCCAAAGAAGGGAAATTTTTCTGATATTTTCTGAATTTTTTCTGATATTACTATTGCAAGAGAAAGCTGATGACGCCAATCAAGTAACTAAACACTGCGTCAACCCCAGAATATTCACAGGTGTATCTTCTTTTCTTTAAAATGCGATTGAATGTGGAAACCTTCCCTTTCACAAGGATGAAACATTTTTCTGATATTTTTTAAAGTTCTTGAAATTTTCTGATATTTTCTGAAATTTTCTACATTTCCACAAGACAATTTTCTAATGAAGTACTTTTTAAGGGTTCCTATTCATGTTAAAATGGGAAAAATAAGAGTCCCAAATGAACAATCCTTCCGAAATTGAAGCCTAGGATGAACTACCTGACGTCAGAGATCTTAACCGTTACCCAAAATGTATCGTCATTATAGTTTCTTCTTTCTGTGTTCTTTGCACCAAGGATATACAGCTCATTTTCATAACCGCCATTGAAATTCGTGTTAACATATTTTGCTACTCATGGATTACATCACATTTCGGACTCATCTAAAACTGTTTTTACTCTTCAGTATACTCTTTCAGTATATTATACCAATGACCAAAAATTGATTTTAGTAATAATATTATATACAGGGTGTATCAGAACAGCGATGACAAACTTTCAGGGGAGATGGAGTACACCTAGACGATGAGAAATCAAATAGCAAGGCACGGTCGGAAACGCTTTCCTGGCGCGGTAGTGACGACACAAAACGCAAAAAAGGAAGGATTCAAACATTGAGACAAAATGTGTTTTATTATGTTTAGTACAGCAAAAACCAACAAAAAAGAACAAAAACAAAAAACGATCATCGTTAAAGATGAAGGTGCTCGAAATTGTGACCCCCAACCGTGATGCAGGCCACACTTTTACGGCGCAAGGAAGATCTGCATTGCGAATGGAAGATCGCATGGAAGATGCATGACGCAGGGTTCCTGCATCACGCTCTGGGTCGTAATTTCGAACACCTTCTTTGACTATCGTTGTCTCTTTATGTTGTTTTTTCTTTGTTTCTTAGTTTTTCAGGAGAAATAGAGTAAACCTAGACGTGATTTCCCATCGTCTAGGTTTACTCTACTTCTCCTGAAAGTTTGTCACCGCTGTACTGATACGCCCTGTATAATGTTAGTTTTCATGGGATATGGTTAAAAATGTGTGTTCTAAACGATTAGTTTTAACTTTATTTCTCAATAAAACTGGATATTTTTTTAAAAAATGATCAAAATATCAGGGAATTAGTTTCTCTTAGAAAACTCTCCGCAAATGCATCCCCTCCTTAAGCAGACAGCTCTCATGGGCTTTGTCATAATCGAATAAAGCAAACCAAAATACCAGACGTTTATCTGAAAAGGCATTCTTTGATTTTGAACACACTGTTTAAAATTAGCTAAGCAACAACCTTGTGTTTGGCGTAGATTTAGTCAAGATCTCAATCGATTTCAAGGGCAAGCAGGTAGAGATCTCTCTTCATCAGGGGCAAAGAAATCTGCAATACTGGAAAGCAGCGGGCGTAGTAGTCATATTGCACCCGTTGGTCTCCGTTGCACTCCCATTTCTCGTTCGCTTTAACTACAGTAGTAAAGCGAACGAGAAGGTAGCGCCATCTGTCAACAACAGTAGTAACGAAGTTCAAAAACTATTAAATTCCTCAGCGTACAGCATGGAGGTAAGAAAGGAAGGAGAGGCCCAGCCTGCACTGAGAGTGAAGCACTGCTCCAAAGCTTCGGTCTCCAGATGGGGTGTTTTTTGTTTACATTCAGAAGCTCCCTTGACAGCGCTCTGATAGTATATCTGACACACGGCAGTTCCGTACAAATCGAAAAGCGGGACACTTAAACATAAAAGAAGCATTCATTGTGTGATTTATAATAGCAATTTGTATAATTTAGTGACATTTACGCAAAAATCACATCTCGGTCATTTTCGATAACTAACAACAACGATTTTGATTATGAATTTGTTTTATAAAATTCTAAGCTGTTGAACTACAGAAATATAAATTTTATCGAAAATGTTATGCTTAAAGAATGAAAAATACCTTACGGTATTTTTTAAATTGTACACGTCTTTCGATATCCTTGATAGAGTATTCGCAACTTTTATTTTATGTTCCAAACGCCAAAATGTTTCAAATAAAATAATTTTTTTTGTCATCCATATATTATTGTAACATGTATTTTACAAAAAAAAAATTATTTTTATAGTTGTTTATTTTAAACTCGTCATTTTATTTTCATATAACTGAAAAATAATCATTTTGGGTTTACACGTTTTACTTATTTGGGTTAATTAAAAGTAAAATTATCACCAAATGCTGCAGTCCTCGTCAAAATAAATAAATATGCACCCAGATATGCCAATAAGTTAACTTTTCTTGATTTGTAAACATACATTAGTGTAAATTATGTACAGCTTTACATAAATGTGTGGAACAGAAGACTGATACATTTGCGATCCGGCGGAAGTACCATGTGCTGTTAAGAGATGTGGCCATGTGAACATCATCAAGACAGCTTATTAAGAACTTGAAAATAGGGTAATCGACGGAGGTGAAAACATTTGTGTATCCTGTCAAAGGAAGTCCGATCATGAATGGTCCTCTTAATGGTTACAGATTGTTAAATGTTTCCCACGCAAGTCTTTTTTTTTCTCGGAAATTCGAGATTCATGCTCTTTTCTTCATGCTCATGTAAAAATTTTTGGTCAGTGTTAAATTATTTTAAATTACTTTACTCGAAAAATATAGTGAAAGCACAGAAATTAAAGATTTGTACATGCCGAAAATGAAAAATGTGAAATATTATGGGTATTTATGTATATGCTTGAAAAAAGCATGTATTTGCCTTTAACAAAATACGTAAATATTTATTAAATTATTTATAAACATATTTGAAATGAAGGATTTATTTATTCAGAAGCTCCTGTGAAAGTTACGGTGAAGAAATCTAATTATTAAATGTATCTAAATTTATAATGATTATAAATATTATCTAAATATAATAAATAGGATCTTAACACTGAATGTAAACATAAATTGAAATCCTGTTGACAAATACGTTTATAAAACTATTTAAGCGAGAACTGTTCATACCGGAAAGCAGTCTGTTAAAAAGTATTATAAAGCAAATTCTATGAGATGCGTACTTAAGGAAGTAATAAAGAAGAGTTAGAATATATGTGGTTGAAATTAAGGGTAAAAAAAATTGATAAGTATAATTAAAATAATTATTCCCTTATTAATAAGTCAGTTACAAGTTTTAAATAATATTTTAAAAAAATCCTTTTTTTATTCCCTTTCAGAAATGTTCAGAGAAAATTAAATACTATTTAAAATATTTCACTATTAAAATAAAGGTACTGTAATTTGAAATGGATCGAATAGAGCATTACTTATACATTGACTTCGATTTTTTTATTTAAAAGATGCTTCAGAAGCTAAAAAATCATGTCATATTTAAAATCATGTCATATTTAAAAAAGTATTTTAGGAAGAAGCTCTATAAATAGAAAAGAAATAATACATAATTTTAATATTAATTAATAATACAATAAACTTTGATCTAATTTCTGTAATCCTTAACCGAATAAAATCGAATTACCTTAAAATTTTTTTCTAATGTAATTAACGAAAACTTGTGATAATATTTCATTCAAATTAAACCGTTCTGAGCAAACTGTTCTGTGAAAAGTATAGTATTTGAATCCATTAAGAATGAAATGTTGTTTAAAAATGTATTCTTTTCAGATACTTAGGACTCTGAAATATCGTAGAAAAAGAAAATATATACATTTATATGTATATTTAAGACGTAATTACAAAATATTTACATCCGATCGTGTCAAAAACCCATTGATCTTAATGGTAAATAACCGAATGTTTCGGTCACCACGCAGGGATCGCCAGTGCTTCAAAGTAGTGTATGGGGAAAACCGGTTAGAGGCCTCTCCTTCGTACTTCCTACCTCCATGGTGTATATCACTTCTCCAAATAATACCGAAAAATATAATGCGCCCGCTTATCACGGGTATTTCAGAAGGAGGGGACAGTAGCTGATAGGAAATGGGTTAAAAATCATAAGGTGGGCACCTATTACAAATTTCCTTCTGCACTACCAAGGCCTTGTTGCATGAATTCATGATTTCCAACGCGCTTTACTGAATTATTTACTTCAAACATTCTAGAATGTTGCAGAGCACAAACAAAACGCATTTTATCTCCAATAAGCGGAAAAATACGAGGATATATATATTAAGTGTACTTCGATTTTCATACATGTAAAGAGATAGTCTCTCATATGAGAAGACTGTGAAATTGCTAAATCAGCTTTCAGAGACTGAATCTTGTGCAGAGAATTTAGCACAGAAACATCATTTTGGTAAATGTAAAATGAGGGAAATGTAAATCACATTAGCTGCTCCTTTCATGTAATGACTTCTCAAATACACGCATATATCTCCTTAGCCTATTGCACGTCTCATGCGTACGGGTTCGTAATGGATTGAATACACAAGTCGTTAAAAAGTTAATAAAATTTATTCTTTTTACACGAAATAAAGCAAAATACTGAAAGATACCCTCAGAGATATTCGTACAATATCACAATATATCAAACGCTAATCAGAACTCAATTCAAAACAGAGAAAGTTAATCCAATCTCATAGCGAATTAGCTACAATCAATGACAGCAACAGTTCGCTTAAAGCAGCTACAACTGAGCTGAGGTGCTTTAATTCGGCTTTTATAAGCTTTTTAATTATTCACTAAAATATTCTGGTAAAACCTATTTTCTCGATTTTTGTGGATGGCAACGGAAATTACGAGATATTTATTTATTAAATATTAAATGCACGCGCTCTTGTATTTTTACTTTTCCGAAGTAGCTTTCTCTTCAAAAATCGTCTGCGTTGCAACGGGAAAATAAAACAATTTTAATTACAATTCTAAATAAATAAGCTAAATAAATACAAAATCCGTAACAATATATATATTTATGCAAATTCTTCATTATGTAAGGCTCTAATATTTGGTGGCAACAATTTGAAAAGTGAACCGACAGTTATATTAAATCAACGCAAAATGCCAAAACGAAATTAATAAATCTTCTGGGCAAATTGGCCCGATGGTTTAATTAAAAAAAAATTAAGCTTCGAAGGAGATTCTCTAAACGGGAAGAAAAAAGGGTCGTTAGAATGTGAAACTAGTGAAGTCGGACTGACTTTAAATGCCCAGAGAATATTTAGCAAATCTAGTGATGCAGACACTTAGAAATATCTTCAGAAAATGCAACTTTTAAGGACGAATAGCTACTCAGAAATCCATTTTTTGGTGAACTGAATTGAGGGGCATAATAATTCATTAAGCCCTGTATTAAAAAGCCTCAGAATTTTTGGAATTCCGATATATTTGCAGGTCAAAATAAAATTTTCACCTGCAAATACATATTTGTATTTTTGATCTGCGAAAAACTGAACTTCAATAGTAGAATACCTTAAATCCTTAAATAACACGGTGGAAGTAGCTATTAGGTCTTGATCTATATGAACGTTCGTTTAAATTCTGCATTTTATCAGTCGCAAAACTGATAATTTTATGCATTTGAATATCTGAACACACAAAATTTGAAATACAGCACATTAAAAATGGGTATATTGTCGCATTACAACCGATCAAAGCGATGATTTGAACTATAATACTCATATTTGCAAACTGTGCACTTAACATAACTATCCCATTGTAATCAAAATGCTTGCATCTAGTCCAGACTTCAAGCTATTACGCACATTTGAGCTCAGTTCCAAAACAAAATAAATAGAAACAGAATTTCCAACAGAAATGCCCTTGAAGGAAAACTCACTACAAAATCGGGGGGAGGGGGAAAGAAGTAAATCTCAATCAAAATCTAATGAAAGCCACGTCTAGAAGACTATGTATTCCTGAAAAGGAAAGGTGACTCAATACATTATTAGAACAAATTTTATATATATATATTTTAATATCTTTGTAGGGCCCCAGTATTTTTACTTCCTTGTATGGAGTAAAGGAAGTATTGTAATCACGAAAAATTCCGGGTATCACATTTCAACGAAAATATCCATTTTGACCGCTATCGAATGCAATTTAACGATGTTTTTGCGTGACATACGCACGTACGGACAGAATAAAGGCTTTTTTTTCCCAAAACGAATCATAAAACTTATTTAAAATGGATTCGGAAGAGATTTTCTCGTGGCATCAGCACGTACATATGTATGTATCTCGCATAACTCAAAAGTAGCCTCAGACCGTTGAAATTTCGTATATTGGATTCCTATAACATGTAATTGCGCACCTCCCTTTTTGGTTGCAATCGGTCGTACCAAAAGTATATATATACCCACACTTACTCGGCTTAGTGAACTCAGTTTTTATTTATTCTTATATGCTGTTAAATTGTGCATTTTTTGCTTTAAAAAGTGATTGAATTATGCTAGTCTTATATTCTGGTTAAGATTTTTATGTAGCAGTTGCAGAATTATCATCAATCTAAAAGTTTAAGTGGTGCTAGGCCTAACGAGCCTGTCATTTGTTTACATTTGAAACTCTTAGTAGAATAGTGAATGCAGTCAGTCAGTGCATCAACTTAAGTGTCTTTTTGCCAAGTCGGACCAAAAGTTATCTCTTAATTTTGTGTACCGTTAATTTTGTCTTCCTGCTCGTTGGCCGAATTGTTCGTTTTTTTGTACAAACTCTAATAACTGCATTTGGTGTTTTTAGGTTTTTCTGTATTTTACAATTTTTAACGAAGATGTTTGAGTTTTTATGTATTTTTGCCATGCCGCAAAGAATAAAATTCGAGGAAATAAGTTTAAATGAAGTGCAGCAAAAAATGTAGCTCTCCAAGCATGTTATGTGATATCCACATCAGATAGTTTACCATTCATTGCTCGTTTTGTACACGAAAAGTGTAAAATTTAATATTTACTTAACTTTCATTTTTAATTACTTTTAAGGTTTTTGTTATTTCGTTTAGCTGTAAGACACAGCATGTAATAAAAGTACTTGGTTTAAATTAAATATTATAATCCTAACTAACATTATAAATGCGAATGTGAGTTTGTTTGTTACGCTTTCACGCCTTAATTACTTAACCGATCATCATGAAATTTTCAAGAAATATTTTTTATATATTAGAAAAGGTTATAGGCTATAAAATGTTACTTATCTGTGGGAACTTAAACTACAGAGTGTTTGTTTATAAAGGTTCGGACCCATTTTGATGTTTAATAACTTATAAAATAATGAAGATATAAACAAACTTTATGGCATTTATTGATGGAATAACTTATATATTTTCCTTTTCAAGTTTGAATATCTTTACTTTTGTAAATATCGTCTGCGCGTGTGGTTAATTTCAGATAATTTCATTTCCCAGTCTAAATATCTGTACTTTTCTAAATATCGTCTGCTTATTAATTGCATTTTTCTCTCTTTTGTTTTTGGCAACTATTGCAATGATCTGAAAACCCCCATGAATACAGTGAGGCACAAAGGGATTCCACAAAGGTTAATTTGTCGCGCGGACTAATGCACGACCAGTCATTGGGCCTTTCTTTTTTACAGAAAAGACGGTCTCATCAGTCGTATACTTGGACATGTTGGAAAACTTCGTATTTCCACAACTAGAAGAGCTTCAGCCACGTGTCTTTTTGCAACACGATGAAGCACTACCTCATTGGGGTACCATCGTTCTTCTTTGAATGACCATTTTGCAGGAAGATGGATTGGGCGAGGAGGTTCAATTCCTTGGCCACGCAGATCACCTGATATAACGGCGCTGGACTTTTTCCTTTGGAGATTTGTAAAAGACAACGTTTACAGGAGGAGAGTGTCGAATATGGATGACCTAAAAGCCAGAATTACAACCGCAATAGCCTCTGTGGGTGCCGGCATGCTTGCCGGTACCTGGCGTGAAAATACACTCCGCGTAAATGCAAAATATCCGCGTCATATAGGTACTGAATAAGGGCAGTATTTACTAAAATTTTACGCGGAGTGTATTTTTAAAATTCACGCGGAGTTGAAACTTATTTAACGACATCAACGCGAGCGAAGCCGCGGGTAAAAGCTAGTTAAATAATAACACAATTATTCTTTCAAAAAGCATGTTTCTTTATAGAGCTGTCAGTAATTCTGTTATGTAACATTGCAAAATGAACGCATAATATCACTCAAAATAAATTTTTAATTAGACGAATAGCATTTATTACGCGTTTGTATTATAAAGTACAAAAATACGATCACTGAAGTAAATGACGCAACTATAATCCGTCGTGATATTTCTAGGTATAATGAAAATGCAGTAATTCTAGTGTTAATCACTGTCATTTTAGTGGGTTCGCGTTTCAAGAATTCCATCCAGGGACTGATTAAAACAGTCTGGGGCCCTAGGCACAACGTTTTTCTAACGCCCCTGTTTTCTTGTTTTCATGAAGGAAAAACTGGTCAAAGAAATTATAGGATTATTCTGCGGTCTAGACCAAGGCCTTAACTTCAGCAGAATTTCTCATTATAAACGTCTACTTCCATCTTGATAAACCGTTCTGCATACATTTTGATCCTCCCACTGTAACTGACAATTTCCACATGGAGCACATAACTAGCAAATCAAATCATAATGTACACTGCGGGGGGGGGGAGAGAACAGTTCTATAGGCCGATTGACGAAATTCAAATTGCGTTTTTCATGTCTCGAAAGCTCGACTTAGGATATATATTATATTTATATATACAGCAATATTCTAACACAGGTATTTTGACACAAAATCGGGTTTTTTTTTAAATGACATGCCAAGTTTTTTCTATATTTCGATTCTACGATTCAAATTATGCTTACATATTAAATTTTATAAAATAGGGTGCAAAATTTCGGGAGAAATTCAAAAATTTATCTTGGCGTATTTCTTCAGTTTTCGCCAAGGCGAACTTACTACTTTGCGAACTTTATTTATAGCAACGTATTTTTTCTTTTTTTTTTTTCATTGCAGACAAGCGGAAGAAAAGTTATCATTCATACTTTCAAATAATTTTAATAAAGCGCATAAACCACATTTGTGTTATTAATCGCTTTTAAGAAATATGCCAAATTTCAAAGTGCGAAAATATATAAATTCACGTATATATTAGAAATTTTGAATAAAAAAACTCTGATTTTTTGCAGGTATGCTTAGAAATAATGGTAAAAATTTTATAGATTGTAATTCATAATTTTTTTTCGAAAAATTTATAAAAATTATTTAAAATTATAAATTTGAAAAACAAATCATAAAAAATGGGTAAATTTTATTTGGAATGAACTTTAATTTCGAAATGTGAAAGAAGGAATTAGGTAAAATTAATAAAAAAAAGAAAGAGATTATAAATATATATCAAATTCAATTAACACTGAGGGGCTAAAATTTTGAGAACTAATTTTTTTAAAACTACTCGTGCGATTATTACAAAATTTGATATTTTGGCATAATTGAGTAGTAGAATCGAAATATGGAAAAAAATTGGCATGTTATTTCAGAAAAAGTAAGATTTTGTGTCAAAATACCTATTTTAGAAGACTACTATATAGAAATCTAATACATATCCTAAATTGCGCTTTCGGGACATGAAAAGCGTAATTTTAATTTTGTCAATTTGCCCAGAAGAACGGGAGATATAAAACTGCCCCCCCTTTTTAGTCCAAAGGGACTTTTTGTCCCTGAAGGACTATTTTTTTCGTTTTGGGATTTTGCGTTGAATCACTCTGAATGTCGGTTTCACTTTTCAAATTGTTGCCACCAAATACCATCGTTCTGCATTATATTTGAAGAAATTGAATAATGAAGAACCTGCATAAATGTATATATGTTTCTAGCATTGTGATAAAACCACGATACCTCAAATTTTGAATGACATAATCCTACTGCGAATATGGGCATCTGCAAGCCAAATTTGAAATTTGGAATTTGTTTTATGATCGATTTCATTTATCTCCAGCGCTTGTGACTGTGTGTCAGAAATTCTAAAGATATGTTCAATTTATTTAAAATTATTTTGCGATATTGCTCTTGAACTGAATTTTACGTGCGAAGAGTGTGATATCTAATAAATAAAGGTAACACACAAAATGCTAAAAAAGCGCCCCTTTGGACGTAATTTAAAATCTGAAACATTTCATATTTTATTTTATTTTTTATTCTATTTTTATTTATTTTTTCCTACAGTGTACCATGCAGTTAATTACAGTAGTTTTAAACTATCTAAAGAGAATGCATAGCTTAAAATCTCTTAGCACTGAAGCTTAATAGATAAATGAAATTTTAGCAGATGCTATCGGCCATTTTTGCTAAGCCACGGTAATTTCAAAACTTACAACATTCAAATGCAATAAACATCAAAAAATATTCCTACAAGGCACATAATTTAGACTTCGCGAAGTGATTACAAAATTAAGATCATCATCGCATAAGGTGTACCATTTTCGAGCTGTGTAGGCAGACACAAACAAACCCAGCGATGGTTCTACGGGGTGGCGTCTATTCACTTCTGCTAGGAGGTGTTGGTCCATTTCGCCTGGAAGTAAAAGCCAAGGACGTGCAATAACCTTGGACTTTCGACAAGAAGGAGTTGTAAACAGTAAAATGAAATTATACCTAGATGGAATTAGTGCGCTAGTGAATAGCTAGCTGCATTTTAATTCTCTTTTCTTTCACCACATGGCAATAAATTTTGATGATTTCGAAATACAATAACCATGCTAGAATATTTCAATTAGAAAGGCATATCGAAATGCGTAATAATAAAACATTTCTCTCTCTTCGGGTAAGCTGATATTAATCAAAATGAAAGATGGTTTTAAAAAACCCAGAAAAGAAATTCAGGTCTCAGTTAATTTATTTCTGCAGATAATTCTTGAATTATATGCTACGGATTCGTTTCTCTACAGAGTTTATTTAGCCCCGCTAAAATCAGAGATATTAATTAAAAACTTGGTAAAACGATCATTTTCGCCCTAATTTTTCCGAGTGGCAATAGTCTCGCAAGCTAAAGATCAAAATCTGATTTATTTCGAAAGTTGTTGCCACAGTTCGCTTTCAAATCCTAGAGTTTGTTAATAGAAAATTTCTTAAGTTTTACGATGAAATGAAAACAGCATTGCCAAACACTAAATACATTATACCCGATTCCAAAAATTCGCGGGAAGCCATATCGACTGTTTCCATCTTCGTTAAGCCGAGATATTAATTCAAAGTTTGAAAACGCTATTTTTCGGACTTTTTTTCTGAGTGGCAACAGTCTCTTGCGTTGGAGATAAAAATCCTTTATTTCGAAATGTGTTGCTACTGCTCGCTTTCCAATCGTACAGTTTTTTAATAAAAAATTTGTGAAGATTTACAAAAGAAGAATGCCTGTTTGTTTGTTCGAGTTATTGATTTCTGATCAATTATGATCAATTTTTGCCACATTTAATCGAATCGATTATAGTTAAGCACACAAGTCTATTTTCTTTAGAAGAAATGCTTTCGTGGAGGATTTTTATCAATCTCCTTAGGCAGATAGCCTTCGAGCTCTGCCGTAATCGCATAAACCAAAACCACATGGTTGGAATTAGCAATTAATTTGTGTTATCGTGCTAAAGTTGGCACCTATTCCCCCTTTTTGGCGAATTTTGGTTGTTTCTGCGTTAACATGTAAGTGCTTTTTAAACTATAATCGAATCATAACAAAACTTTAAAATCGTTTTAGAATAAAAAGTGGATCTTTTTTATAATAGGATAATACGCGCCTAATAGTTTTCTACAGAAGGAAAAATGTCCCAGCTTTTACCTAGTGACCAACATTAAATTAAACGTTCTCTAATCTCTTATAGCAGCATATTTTTGTTTTTTAAATAAGTATTATCAACAAAAAGTTTTCAAACTGTGTCACTGTATATTTTCTCCTTTAATAACTAACTTAACAGATATATTTCTTGAGTAAAAGCAATTTACAGAAGGTACAGGTATAAATGAGCGGGGCACGAGAATTTCGCCACTTAGTCGTACAAGTATAGTTCCACCACACTAACTGTCCATCTTTACCACAACCCTAAAGGAGAACAACTGGGGGAACAATCCGAGGGTCTCCCACTTCTCTTCCCGTACCACCAAAACCACTCGAAAGGACTTCTGGCCGGCCAGCATTTTCAGTGCACTCTTGCCGTGTTGGCACTATACACTTAAGCATCTGTGCCACGTTCGGGATTGGAAACTGTACACATCGGTATAGCAGCTAGTATCGGTAACCAATATAACCGATCATAGTCGAAAAAAACAGTCGAAATGAGCTGCCGATGGAAGCATTTAGTTAGTACATGTATCTTGTTAAAGGAAAATGGCGTGTGCTGTTCTACAACGGAAAAGATCAGAGACTTTAATTCCAAGAACATTCATATATTCGCAACTAATTTGGTTTATTCACGAATGGCGATTAAACCTCAGAAGGATATCTACCGAATGGTAGGGTTGGCTTCGTTGAGGGCAACTTATCTGGAAACACGGTGGGAAATGATGACAGATATTTGAAGACAAACGATGGTTGTCCAAAGTAGTTCACTGAAAACAATGAGCGATGCAAGAGTAAGGCTGGTTTTAAAGACACAACTAAAATTAAAGGGATAGCGCTGAAAAAAATGCGAAATATTTTTTAAAAGTAAAATTTTTATTATCGAGGATTAAGGTTTGGTTTGGTTGACTATGGCAAAGCATACTAAGAGATATTTGCTAAGGGGAGGGATGCCTTCGTGGAGGACTTTCTAAGGGAAACTGGTTCGCATATACGTTACACACGGTAAAAAGCACGAAAACTCCCATGCAGCTAGCTCGTTCCGCTGGAATAAAACCCAGGTCGAAACTACCAGTGTTCAGCGATTTTACCACTGGGTGGCGCAAGTACTTACGAGGAAACCATTCAAACAGCAAACCAGATCAAAGGGCTAGATTAGAATTTGCTTAGATTTATAATAACCGACATCTGGAATTCTGGAACTTGATCAATATTTTGTACATAAATCTAAACTCAATATTTTTGATCTCAATAAAAGCACATGATGTGACGGTTGGTTAGTAATTAATTAATTAAGAAAAAGCAAGACAGAGCTATCTACCTAAGGGTAGAGATGGCTTTGTGAGAATGATTTTAATGTAGGAAGGAGGCCCAATGCTCAATTTAAATTAACAGCTCCAGTAGTAAAATATGAGAGTAACAGATGTATTAAGGGTGCATTACTAGCACTTTATGGTGCTGATATCTTTCATCTGATCGACAGCAAAATGAACAATATACTTTAATATTCCGAAATTTCTAACAAAATTCTAAAAGAAAATGGACATATTGTCAAACTTTAGGCGATATGACGATAATTACTGAAATAATATGCTGTAGAATGGATATATAATACGTATAATGCTCGTATATATAAACTACGGAAGCAAAATTGCGTAAAGCCATAATTCTATGTATTGAGAATATTTAGGATTAGTTGGAAAATGAAATTTATGTAATTAAAATGTCGAAAAAATATAAATCAAGAGCAATATTAAAAAAAGAAATTGCTTCTAAAAATTTGCAACGTTTCAGTGCTTTATATCTAAGTAATTATACACCTGATATCCTAATAGTTTATTTTTTAACATAAATTAGCAATTATTTTTACAATCAGCTGTTTTGATGTTTAAAACTTTTAAATACTTCTTTGTTCAATCCAAATATAGCTTTTATGTTTAAACGTGCAGTTCACGAAATATTTACTTTTTAATAAATGATTGAACGTTTCTTGTAGACTTCGAAAAAAAAAAATAAGTAAATAAACAAAAAAATGGGACAGTTCTATATCGCCCCTTCTACTAAGCCGATTAACGAAATTCAACTTGCGTTTTTCATGTCTCGAAAGCGGTACTTAGGATATATATTAGATTTACATACAGCATTAATCTAACATAGGTATTTTGACACAAAATAGGACTTCTGAAATAACATACCATTTTTTTTTTCATATTTCCATTCTACGGCACAAATTATGCCTAGATATTAAATTTTGTAATTTTTGATGAGAAATTTACAGAGAAATTTCAAAATGTATTTTGGCGCATTTTTTTCAGTTTGCGCCAAGAATAATTCACTCGGCGAACTTTTTAATTTATAACAACCTATTTTCCTTTTTTTTTTCAGTGCCCACGAGCGGAAAAAAGTCATCGTTCATGCTTTCAAATAATTTTAACAGACTGCGTAAACCATATTCTCGTTATTATCGCTTATAATAAGCCAAACTTCCAAACGCGCTAAAATGTAAATTCACGTATATCTTAGGAAATTTTGAATAAAAACTCTTCATTTTTTGTAGGTATGGTTAGAAATAAGTCTACTTTAAGATGACTGTAAAAATTTTATAGGTTATAATTCAATATTTTTTTGGAAAAATTTATAAAATTTTTTTAAAAATTAAATCATAAAAAATGGGCGAATTTTTTATGGAATGAACCTAAATTTAGAAATGTAAAAGGAAGAATCAACTACGTTTAATAAAAAAAAAGATATATTAATAAATATATATCAAATTCAATTAACATGGAGGAACTAAAATTTTGATATTTATTTTTTTAAAAACTACTCGTGCGATTTTTACAAAACTTGCTAATTTGACATAATTTGAATCGCAGAATCGAAATATGGGAAAAAATTGGTATGTCATTTCAGAAAAAGTTCAATTTTGCGTCAAAATACCTATGTTAGGACACTGCTATATATCAATCTAATACATATCCTAAGTCGCGCTTTCGAGACATGAAAAACGCAAGTTGAATTTCATCAATCACCCAGTAAGAACACTAGATATAAAACTGTCCTCGCCCCCCCCTTTTTTTTTCCTGCAGTGTGCATTAATACTTCACTGACTATCTGTATAATAACTGTAAAAATAAAAATCGCATTGGTTTTGCTGGAAGAAAATACGATCTGTTGAATTTGGCAACCGGAGAAGTGAAATTCCGCAGAGAAGTCTTCGCCCCTATAATCCCTTGAGTAAACTCCGCGCCATAGGATTCAAGCTTGGTAATCGCATGAGTCAATTCTACACCCAAAGTTTTCGAGTGGTTTTATATTATTCTCCGTTCAATATCTTGACTTTTTTTTTTAAATACATGTAGACATCAGGTTTCTCAAGGCCAACGATCTTTTCTAAGAAACTTTTAACCAGGACTTGCGTTAGACTTTCAACTGCTGATGGTATGGTATATTTAATTATAGCAAAGCACTTGAGGGGTGTCTACTTAAGGAGAGGAATACCTTCCTGGTAACCTTCTAAGGGAAACTGGCTCGTATTACACATTATACATTGGGGAAAACTACGAAAACGCCCACGCAGCCAACTCGTTCGCCGGCATTCAACCCACAGACCGAACTACCAGTGTTCAACGACTTTACCGCTAGTCGGCCTCCAGTTACTGAAAAGTAGTTATTTAATTCGTAATTTTCCACCTTAGTTTTATACAGTAAGAGATTGTTACTCATGCTGCTTTATATGGCAAAACAAAAGCACCAGCTTTGTGAACTTTTTGTTGAAAGTATTCGAATATTTTATGGATTGAATGCGTAACGAACACGTACGTCCACAGATTTAAAAGAATTGCAACATTATTCAATGAAGATTTATTATTTATACGAAACAGATGCAAATCAACCGCAAAAAATACGATACGTCAAAAATCAACAATAGATTTCCATTGACTTTTATGAAAAATTCCGCCTGTTTCGAAGGTGTTAACGCAGATACACGGAGATTTTTATTTAATTTTACGAATTCGTTGTTTTTAAATTCCTTAGAAAAAAATTCCGCAGAAAAAGTGAAAAGCATGTCCTATAATGTTACACGTCCCAAGATACAACAGACGAACAATATACTTTAATATTCCGAAATTTCTAACAAAATGCTAAAAGAAAACGGACATATTGTCAAATTTTAGGCGATATGACGATAATTACTGAAATAATATGCTGTAAAATGGATATATAATACCGTATAATGCTCGTATATATAAACTACGGAAGCAAAATTGCGTAAAGACATAATTCTAAGTATTGAGAATATTTAGGATTATTTGGAAAATGAAATTTATGTAATTAAAATGTCGTAAAAGTATAAATCAAGAGCAATATTCATCGTAAAATGACGTAGACGTTCATCGTAGACGCTGTGCTAAAAATTTCAGAATAAAATGGTAAAAGATGTTCGGCGTATCACATTCTGTGCATTTTCAAAATACATTTGCACAATAACAAAAGATAATGCATAGTACTGAACGATAAACTTTCATTTGAAATAATATAAAATACGGAAGAGTTTAAATTCTGCAAAAGGTCTATGTGGATTTTTTTTTCTTGATTGGAAAGTGAATTTCGTATTAATCACCAATGTTGCCAAATGTTAGAAGCTTTGCTCTAGCTGTTTGTTGCTCGAGCGGTACGTTTTTTTCCCTTCAAGAGGGACAAAATATTTTCAAATCCCAGCATATTTCCCGATGCACAGCGAGGTGTTCTATGAGCACCTGTTGATGTTTTCGCACTTTTTTGCGCATTTCCAATAAACATTTCAGGGAACAGTACTCACATTTTAAAAATATGCACAGAATTACACACTTTTCGCCCGAATACTTTGAAATATTCGTACATGCACGAAATAAAATATCAAAAATACAGTATAAAAATCTTGAAAGTAATAATTTGGGCACCTAGACCAAAATACGCTGATAATATAATGAAATCAGTCAGAAATCAACATTGGATTTCATGGAAAACTCTGTTTCGAAAGTCTCTTTACTTCCAAATGCCCCAAATCCAAAGTTCATTTTTGTAATCTGTATACCAAAATAAAAATCCATATTAACTGAATAACAATCTGCGTTCAAGTATTTTGAATTATCCCTAACAATTCTATCAATTTAGTGTACATATTTCGTATACTTGTAGTTGAATTATTTCAAATGTTTATTCCAATTTAGTTTACCCCGCCAACGGAAGCGGTAAAGTCTCTGAACACTAGTAGTTCGGTCCAAGCCTCGAATCCCGGGAACGAGATGGCTGCATATGCGTTTTCGTGGTTTTCACTATGTGTAATGTGTATACGAGCCAGTTTCCCTTAGAGAGTCATCCACGACGGCATCCCTTCCCTTAAGAAGATAGCTTCGAGTACTCTATTATGAACAAATAAACCAATTTAGTATCTTCAACAATTCAAATACGACAGCAATATTTAAATGACGCTGAGCTTACGATAAGAACATAGTGAGCATAGATAGTCACAGAAGGGATTAATATTTTTTAGAAAATTAATGTATGCTCAATATTTTCACTGAAAATGCTGAAGTTAACCACGATTTCCTTACCCTACAACTTATTTATATTGCTAAGGATTTCGTATTTATTTAGCTATCTATTTAGAATTGTAATTAAAATAGTTTTATTTTCTCCATGCAACGCAGACGATTTAGCTACGTCGGAAAAGTAAAAATACGAGAGCGCGTGCATTTAATATTTAATAAACAAATCTCGTAATTATTGTTGCCATCGAGGAAAATCGAGATATTTATAGATTTCTACCAGAGTATTCAAGTGAATAATTAAAAAGCTTATAAAAGCTGAATTTAAATACCTCAACTCAGTTGTAGCTGTTTTAAGCGAACTGCTATTTGTTTACTTAATGCTGTGATTGATTGTAGCGAATTCGTTGTGAGATTGGATTAACTTTTATCTGTTTTGAATTGAATTCTGTTTAACGTTTGAGATAGCGTGATATTGTTCGAATATCTCTAAGGAAATATTTCAGAATTTTGTTTTATTTCTTGTGAAAAGAATAAATTTATTAACTTTTTAACGACTTGTGCATTCAGTCCATTACGAACCCGTACGCACGCAACAATGTGTAAAATACAAAAATTTAAAAAGAAAAGAAGAAAAGCATTTAAATATTAAGAAGACATTTAATGAAAGAGACAAATATTTTGCTTTCTATCGAGGGTTTTTAAATTATTTATCGCAGTACAATACTCAAAAATGGAATTTTACAAAAGAGGATAACAGTCAATAGATTGTATTTATATGTACAACTAAAATTTTGGTTAGTTGTCACAAAATAAAACTGAAGCGATAAATAAAAATGCTTACGAACACAGCTTTTCGATAGTCATTCAGGATGAAAAAAAAAAAAAAGAAGAAGAAAGTAATGTATTTATGCATTAAACTGTGGTTTGAAGGAAGATTAAACACACGTCTAGCATATGCTTATAATAAATTTCATACGCGTGTATACATTAACTTGCAATTTGTAATCTTCCGAGAAAGTTGTAAAAAAGTAAAATTGATTTGAAAACTGCGTGAGAGACATTAATGAATAAAAATTAAAAGTTCAAGAGGCAAATTCAAAAATTCAGATAGACAGATCGCATATTTTGAGGGTTAAACAAAGTTTTACTACAACTGTCGAAAATTAAAAGCAAATGTTACAATTCGTTATACAATACATTTTAACCTGATATTAAATGTCCCTACCTAAATCAAGTTTATTTTAAAATTATAATTTTAGATGATCGTTAATTTTTTTTTTTTTTTCTTATTTAAAACTTGGAATCTATTTTTTCTATTTCTAAAAAATTAATCATCAATTCGGAAACGACATAATAAAATGAAGTTGAAATAACAACAACGTGCGTTCTCTTTTCGAACGAGCGCTAACTTAGAAGTTGTTTCGTAAGTTGAAAAAGAAGGCGCTAAACGAGATCGTCGCTTCCGAAGAAGTGATAGCGGGAGAAAATAAGAGAATTTCTCACCTGTTACTTTAAACTTCAGTTTATTCCAATACTCGCCACATAACTATTCCACAGGAATGAAGATAATACTTCTTGATAAAAGACACATGTTGCGATCATTGACATTAAATAACGAAGAAATACACACCGCTTGGAGTAGGGTAAACAGACGCACTAAATATCCACTCGGGTCAATCTTCTCAACGATTACAACGGCCTTCGAAAAGTTGTCCGGGACCGAAATCTCGGAATATCGCCAAGAACGCCAAACGGAATTTTTTCCGCGTCTTCCTCGATCGCTTTTTTTCTCGCTCGCAGTTAACGCGTTGAAGTCGCTGTGCTTGCTAAAAAAACTTTTGACTAAGTAAATTTGAATATATTAGTAATTGTTCTAAGAATAATGTTTTTAAGTTTTGTCAACTAACTGAATTAAATCAAACTTTTTAAACTGTATATTAATAAGGATTATCTAACAAATGCAGGTTTTCCTGACGGTTTAACGCTTAATTTAATAACACGGCAATAATTAAAAAAAAAAAAAATCAGAAAAGTTTCAGATTTTAAATTACGTCTAAAGGGGCGTTTTTTAACGTTTTGAGCGTTACCTTTATTTATTAAATATCATATTCTTCGCCCTTAAACCATAAAATTCAATTCAACATCAAATCGCAAAATAATTTTTAAATGGGCCTATCTTTAGAATTTCCGATACACAGTCTCGGGCGCTGCATATATATATATATATATATATATATATATTTCTTTTTCCCGTACAGCGTTGCCATTGCTCACTTTTAAATCGTTGAGTGTCTTAATCAAAAATTCGTTAAGTTTCACAAAATAGGAAATCGATAATAAAACAAATTCCAAATTCGGGCTTCCATATGCGCATATTCGGGTGGAAACGTACGTTATTCAAAATTGGATGGCTCTAGATACCGTTGTTTTATCACATTTGGAGAAATATACATACATATGTGCAGATTCTTCATTATTTAATTTCTTTAACTATAATACAGGGCTGCAAGATTTGGTAGCAACAGTTTGAAAAGTGATTCAGAATTTTAACGTTTCCGACCCAAAATCGCAAAACGAAAACAATAATCCTTCAGGGACAAAGTTCCTTTGGACTAAAAAGTCTGAATGTCAACTAAAGTCAACTAAAAGTGAAAATACGGACTAAAAGTCAACCGTATTTTCACGGTTGCCCAAAAGGGTTTGTTAAGATATTTTTACCCTCACCCTGAGCTCGCAGTTTACCAACTCTCCGGCTAACCCACATATTTTAGCCCAAAGGGCTTTAGCCCAGAAGGGGCTCTTAATTTCGTTTTGGCATTTTGCATTGATTCACTTTTCAAACTGTTGTCACCAAATATTCCAGCCCTGTATTATGTTTAAAAAAAATTAAGTAATGAAGAATCTGCATTAAATGTATGTATTCGCATTGTGATAAAACAATGCACTGTGATAAAACAACGGTACCTATAGCGACCAAATTTTGAGTAACGCAATCCTCCACAGAATATGGGCATCTGGAAGCCCTAATTTGGAATATTTCATATTTTGTCAGACATTAAAGAATTTTTGATTAACAAACTCAACGATTTCAAAGCGAGGACTGGCAACACTGAAGGGGGGAAAAAATACACATTTCTATCTCCAGCGCGAGAGACTGTGTATCAGAAATTGCAAAGATAAACTCATTTTAAAATTATTTTGCGATTTGCTGTTGAATTGAATTTTATGGTTTAAGTGCAAAGAACATCATATTTAATAAATAAAGGCAACACACAGAATTTTAAAAAAATCCCCTTTAGACGTAATGTAAAATCTGAAAACTTTCAGACTTTTTAAAAAAATTTTCTCGTATATTTTATTTTACGTTATTTTGTTCTGCGTTATTATTTTTTTTAGCTTTATTATTATGCATCGTTTCCTTCGCACTTAGGCCACATGCATACAAATTAACAATAAAAACACAAATTTTTTAAAAACTGCATAGCAGCATAAGTTTAGAATTCCTGATTTATTGTTTACTGTTGGCCTACATTGACATATTTTTTTTTCAGTCTTTTCTCAGTTCATCATATCAATATACATTTTTTTTCGAAGGTAGCTAACAATTTTTTTTGTCTTCTTTATTAACTTTTTTATGCGTCCTCTTTATTAAATATCACGTTCTTCGCACTTTAGTCTCATAAAATTCGATTCAATAGCAAAATTACAAAATATTTAAAAACGCAATATCTTAAGAATTCCCCACAGATCAACTTGAGCAATGGAGATAAAAATGAATTATTCCGTACAGTTTTGCCACTGCTGACTCTGAAATCATCGAGTTTGTTAACAAAAAATTCGTTGAAGTTTTACAAAATATGAAACAGATAATAAAACAAATTCGGCATTCAAAATTAGTGCTTCCAGGTGCTCACGTTCGAGTGGAGGACTACGATGCTCAATATGTGATGGCTTTAGGTACTCGTTGTTTTTTCACAGTGCGAAAAACAAACATACATTCATGCAGATTCTTCATTATCTAATTTCTTTAAATATAATGCAGGGCGATAATATTTGGTGGCAACAATTTGAACTGTTACGCCGTTTACAGTGGTTTAACGCAAAATGCAGTTTCGAGATTAATATAACATTCGGACTTGACGTACATCTTAGGATAATAATGTTATATTTTATACAGCTCGATTTTAAAAAGTAACCGGAAAAAGTTTGTTGTTTGTTGTTATTTAAATAAATAACAACAAACTAAATTAATAAAATTGGCTGAAAAAAAAAAGACGAAGTTATAAGGTATTTCTCCCGCCTTCTTCGCATGCCTTCGTGGTGTAGTGGTCAGCACGCTCGACGCGTAACCGAGAAGTCCGTGGCTCGATTTCCGGTGAAGGTGTTGTTCATTTTTCATAACTCCTGCTTCCAAATAAATACCTAATGTCTCTACACTGGCGCCCGAACTAAAAAGGTGGTGGATGATGATTCTCCACCACCGGGATTTGGCGATTGAGTCCCCCCCAACACCAGTCGCCTTTTAAAAGGGGGAGTATATAATGCTCATTTTTCACAACTCCTGCCCTTTTCATCATAGGAGAGCGGACCCGGCTTAGAGCAGGTGTACTTGGAGCAGTTCATCTTGACTTTATTGTGAGTATGTTTTTTGTCGATTACGATAGGGTTCATGATAGACATAGCCAAGGATAGGTTCTCAGATTGATTGTTTTGGAAGATGGAAGG
This sequence comes from Stegodyphus mimosarum, assembly GCA_000611955.2. NCBI lineage: Eukaryota > Metazoa > Arthropoda > Arachnida > Araneae > Eresidae > Stegodyphus > Stegodyphus mimosarum. Next base: position 272,736 of record KK120517.1, on the reverse strand, counting down.
ATACGATTTCTTCAGAAATCCAGATTATATTACTACGTTAATAAATAATGGCACGTATGATGAAATCAACCTACAAATTACTAACTTAAAATTGGAATTGAATAGGATCCAAAACGGAGTATCTCAGGTTACTAATGATCAACTCAGCTTACTTACTAATGCGATTGAGCATCTAAGTAAAGCAGCAGTAACAAAACTCACCCAAAATGATCTTAAGGAAAATTCTCTTTCCCAGGTACAAAAAATCGTAACTGAAAAGTTAATTAATCCACCAGGTACTAAAGATACCCCAGCCCAGCAGAAAACCAACAAAAAAGAGACATGGAAAAAACCCAAGAAAACCCACAAGCGTAATCTTTCCGTAAGCAGTACTTGCTCGGAAACATCAGTAAAAAATAGATATATGGCACTTTCGGATAACGACGATATGGATATCTTGCCCGATCAAACCCAAGTGTTAAATTCTCAACCGGAAATGGAAGGTCAATTTGTTAAACCTTACAAGACAACTAAAAGAATCCCACCCATAATTATCTCAGATGTTACCAATTGGAAACCATTAAGAGATGACTTAAAAAAGATCGCCACAAATTTCGAAAGCAACAATAAAAGCGGTGATATACACATCAAAACAAAAGATTCCGATGATTATCGCAAAATAACTAAATTCCTAACAGATCGTGATATCCCTTATCACACTTTCCCTTTACCCCAAGACAAACCGATCCGTGCAGTGATCAAAAAATTACCAAATCACACTAAAATAGAAGATATAATTGATGAACTGAACGACCTCAAAATACCAGTAAAAAGTGTCAGGCAAATAACTAAAAAGATAGATGAAGAAATTATCAAAATCCCAGTTTTCGTAGCAGAAGTTGAGCGCAATGCTCAAGGCAAAAAGATTTTCGAACTAACGCACTTACAAGACTTAGGCATCCAAGTAGTTCAATTCAAAGCTAGCCCAGGGCACAAACAGTGCCATAAATGCCAACGCTATGGCCATAGCAAGGGCCACTGCCGACATAAACCCCGCTGTTTGAAATGCGGACTTAATCATTTCACATTGGAATGCAAAAAGGATAAAAGCCTCCCAGGCAAGTGTTGTTTGTGTGGTGGGGCACATATTAGTTCTTATCGTGGGTGTGTGCGCCACCCAGACAACATTAGAAAAGCAATAGCAGCTCAAAACGAAAGGAATTTCAACCCAGCACCGATACCAAATAACAATGCGTGGGATAGGGAGTTTCCCCCATTACCAAAAAAGACTGAGACTCAAGAATCAAGAAAAGAGGATCCCAAACCGACCAATCAATGCGAAGAAACCAACCAATCAGGATTTAACTCACCGATAGAATTTATGTTATGGATTCAAAACATAATAAGTAAAGGAAAACAGCTGATAGAAAAATTCTTAAAAGCTAATACACTTATGGAGAAACTCCAAGTTGGCTATGAAGCCTTCCAAATGATTTTTTGTAATGCACCGTAGAGCAATCAACAGCATTACTAACTTCCACACAGCTACTCAAAATAGCTTAAATGTTGCATTTTTTAATGCTAATGGAATAGTTAACAAAAAATCCGAAGTCCAAAATTTCCTCAATAAACATGATATAGATATATTCATGGTTAACGAGACTCACCTCCGCGCAGCAAATAAATTCAAAATTCAAGGCTATCGCACCTTTAGAAACGACCGTACCCAGTACAGAGGAGGAGGAACATTAATCTTAGCTAAAAACTACCTACAAGCCACCAGATTTCAAGTCAACACCAGTAGCATCGAAAATACTGCGGTTATAGTACACTCACGTACCAACGACCCAGTAGTATTTATTTCAATTTACAACCCACCAACTAATTTTATGTGCAACAGTGATATAGATAATATTTTAAATGATACCTACCCAACTATCCTGGCGGGAGATTTCAATTCCAAACATGTGGTATGGAAATCTAGCAGAAATAACAGAAATGGTTTATTCCTTCATGACTATGCAAGTAACAACGATATTAAAATCATCGGACCAGAACAGCCCACTTTCTATAACCAAAGAGGCAACCCAGATATTTTAGATTTAATAATCACCAAAAATATGACACAAATGCCTTACTTAAACGTTATGCACGATTTAAGTTCCGACCATTTACCCGTGAAATTTGTTTATTACGGTTTTGAAGCCACTATGCCCCTGCAAAAAATTACAGACTGGACTATATTTGAGGATAAACTACCCAAACTACCAGCAAGACCGGTTTTATCCGATATTTCGGATATTGAGTTCCAAATCACCAAGCTAACTACAAGCATCAACCAAGCGCTCAATCAGGCCACCAAAACAAAAGAATTTACAAAACCCAAATTACCCAGTCATCTAATTGACAAAATCAAAGATAAGAATAGGACAGCAAAAGCATGGAGAAATTCACCAGACCCCCGTTTAAAAGCAATTCTTAACAGAAAAGTCCGTGAAATTAAAACCCTACTAAATGAATATCGTACTGAAAACTGGAATAATATATTAGATTCTATGGACTTTGACCAAACCACTATATGGAAGGTAGCAAAATGTTTTAAAAAACCGTACGAACAAATAGGCCCAATTCATCTAAACAATCAAATCCTGTATGCTGAAAAAGATATCGCCGAGGCCCTAGCAGAGCATCTTGAGAAAACCTTCACAACACATAATAGTTCAGTTCCAGAAACAGAAGAAGAAGTGAAAAATTTTATCACCCAATTACCAGAAAAAATAGGTTATGAACATATTAAACCAACATCGCCAAGAGAAATACAGGAAATAATAAGAAAACTTAAATCCCGAAAAGCCCCCGGCTATGACGGTATTTCAAATAAAGCATTAAAATATCTACCCAAGACCTACATTGTGTTAATCACAAATATCATAAATGCTTGTTTAAGACATAACTACTTCCCCGGCCAGTGGAAAATTGCAAACATCATTACTTTCGTCAAACCAGGAAAAAACCCGAATAACCTCAACTCCTATAGACCAATCAGCCTGTTACCCAGCTTATCTAAAATCTATGAAAGAGTATTACAAGCCAGATTAATTTCACATTTAGAAGAAAAAGAAATCATCACTGCGGAACAATTTGGTTTTCGCAAACAGCACAGTACAATTCATCAGCTACTTAACGTCACTGAGTATATAGCAGATTCTTTTGGAAAAAAGAACACTATAGCAGGATGCTTTTTAGATATCGAAAAGGCTTTCGACAAGGTATGGCACGAGGGTTTACTCTTCAAGCTATACCTTGCTCGATTGCCTATCAATTTCATCAAGCTAATTCAAAATTATTTGAAAAATAGAAGCTTCTTCGTAAAAATCAACACCAACTATTCTACCAGAAAGAAAATAACCAGTGGTGTAGCACAGGGCTCGGTTTTAGGTCCTTTTCTCTACAATATGTACACTAACGACTTACCCATACCCATAGGAAGCAAAATTTGTAAATTTGCAGACGACACAGCAATCTTCACTAAGTCCCTAAAGCCTCAGTATGCAGTCGAAAAATTAGAAATTGCGGTCAACCATATCACCAGATACTTTAATGCATGGAAGTTAAAATTAAACCCGGAAAAATGCAAAGTTATATTATTCAGAAGACATAAAAGATTTACCCCCGTAGAAGTAAATGTAAAAATCAACAGCCATGCAGTAGAAGTAGTCAATACAATCAAATATTTAGGAGTTTATTTCGACTCAAGAATGATTTTCAAAGATCACGTGATGCACACCCTGCATAAGGCAATAGCAGCTAAAATCGCCATTAATGCATTAATCGGCAAAAATTCTTCACTAAGTATCACCCTAAAGAAAAGATTATATTTGCAACTTATTCGACCCATCTTAATGTACGCAGCACCAGCTTGGGCTACGGTTTATAAAACCTACAGACGAAAACTTCAGGTTTTTCAAAACAAAACCCTTAGACAGATTACCAACGCTCCATGGTTTGTGAGGAATTTGCAGATACATCGCGAGCTCAAAATACGCTCAATAGACGACGAAATCTTATCAACAAGCCACAACTTCTTTACTAAAATACAAAATTCAAACTATCAACACATTAAAGAACTGGCAAACTACGATCCCACGATAGAAATCGCCTCGAAACGACCTCGCAGCATCTTCCATAATTCAAAATGGTAGTTATGTATTACCGGACTTTGTTTTTTCATAACTAATATGACTTTATCCTTGCAAAGCCGAAAATATTAAACTAACCTTCAAAAGTGAAAAATAAATTACTCAAAATTCCTATAGACTTTGATTATTTATAAAAGGACTTGATCGGTACCAGATCGCAAGCGTAGGAAATTTTGTAGTATTTACCCAACAGCATAGTGTATATAGTGTAAACGTCCCAATCCAAGAATGTGTTTAAAATATTTAAGTGTGTGTGTATAGTGAATCGTCATTTTCATACTCATTATTTAAAAAATAAATCTAGTTCAGCCAATCACCAGACAGCAAAACCTGCAAAGAATAAAAGTTAAAATTAAAATGCTAATTTTAAACAAATCAACTCAAAATCATACGTGCCAATTATTATAGAAAAGAACGTAAAATTACGAACATTTTGCTACCAAACTTGCCATATTTATAGCTTCATAAGACTCCTACCTGCGCTATAATTGCTTATTATCAACCAAAAGATGATTATGCCAACCCAAAAGGGGCGTCACCGCCATGTGATCCAAGACCAACCAATCCCAGCATTAACAGCTCAGAAGCATTTTTAGTAGTTTAACTACTTAGTTTAGCTTCGCCGTGGTCGGCGCGGTGTTTAACACCTAATTTTCATCAATTACCATCGCCTTAGGGCCAAGAATTATGCCAAAAGTAACAGTTAAAGTCTGGAAGACTATATGCTGTTCAAGCCATTTTAACTGACTGACTGAACTCCTGCTTGGCTATCATTCTAAGGTGGTTTGGTTTGGTTTACTTATTATAGCAAAGCACTCGAGGGCTATCTGCGTGAGAGGAGGAATGCCTTCATGGACATTCTGAGATGGATATACGCAACAGACGAGTGAATGTCCTTAAACATTACTAAAATACACTTCTTAAACATAAGTTAATGAATTAAAATATAAACTTTATGTGACCATTTTGTCGCGGTTTTTTTAGTTTATAATGGCAAAGCACACTTGGGCTACCTGCTTAAAGAAAGGGATGCCTTTGTGTAGGACTTTCTGAAGGAAACTGACTGATACACAAGTTACATATGGGGAAAACCACGAAAACGTTCATGCAGCCAGGCCTTCAGAACCCAGGTCGAGCAACGTCGAACCCTGGTCACGACTACCAGTATTCAGCGCTTTTAGCGCTCGTCCTCTGGTCGGTCTTATTTTGTTTTAAAGGATCAATTTTTTTGTTCTTATCTTCCAGTTAAGGTTTTTATGCCTTTAGTAAATCTGCATAAAAGATTTGTATAATTTTCGACAATTTAAAAGTTGCTTAAGTGCGACTAAGCGTAATCATTTTTCCCATGGCGGCCATATTTGTTTACATTTGAAAACTTAGAAGAATAGTGGATTTGTTCCCAATCTAGAGAAACTAAGATAACGCCAAGATAGAACCAAGATAACGCCTTCTTTTATGATTGCGAATTAAATCATGCTTAATCCATTATGGAATTTATTGGAGGAAATAAGTGTTTAAGATTTACTTCGTAATTTTTAATATAGATATTTTGAGTTTTTAACTTATTCTTGCTTTGTCGCGAAATGAGAACTGAATTAATTGAATGAGAATTTCTGAAACGTCTGCGAAAAACTTTTTTTTGTTGTTGTTGTTGTTTAATTTGTTTTATACATCGTTTTAGATTTATTACAGTATTTGAATAGAACATGTGGTAACGATTAAATTCTTCAAATGATGTAAGTTTTGTTCATTCTTGAGTTATAAAATGAATGAGATGTGACGCTGTTAAGTGAACCTAGCGCCAGAGTGTCGCTATGGTAAGCAAATGTAATGAGTTTTAAAGAGTGTATTTATTCTATTTTGTTTATGCGCTATCGACGAATTAGATTTAATTCAATGCAATAAGTTTAAATGAAATGCAAAGGACGTATAATTTAATATTCCGTACAAGGAAGTCATGTGAACACATGACATTTTTAATAACCGTATATCCTGGCGTATAATGCCCACTTTTAATACAAAAGATCAAAATTTGAGCGTACGCATTATACTCTGGATATAAAAATAATAGATTCAAAAATATAGAGAAAATGAGCATGCAAGAATTAAACTTATACATGCTGATTCTGGTGATTTTCCAGGACCAAGTTCGCAGCACTTTCTTTTAGGATTTCCGCATTTCGTTACTCACGCAAAGCATATTTATTCTTTAGCATATTAATTACCGTGACTTCATTTTTCCTCCATTCACATATGGAACGTTCGCCAGCGCCACGCATCCTTGCTGCAGCATGATTTCCATTTTCTTTCGCAAATTAAACGACTTTGCACTTGAAACCTAGATTTGTTTCGTTTGGCAGAAGCCACATTTACTACTAAAAGGAAATCTAGAACAACTGTAGTCCGACTAAAGCAAATGCGAGCAACTAAAGACCTCGATATTAAATTCAAGACTATGTCTTCAAATGACCACAGAAAGAGAACGCATCTGACTTCTAATTCCGCGAATCTACTCAGGTCGAAAGGATATTCATATTCCAAATTATATCCTCCTTTTTTCGACACCATAGAGTAACATTCTTGTGCACATCTGCACTGAATACAACCCACCCTCTTTGCAGAACTATTTCCTCCTTCAATCACTCCCCCCCACACACACAGATTTTGTTGCCTTTATCGTTTGTCATTTCAGTATACAACTGTTCGAGAGACTGGGAGAAATCTTCGAATGGAATGACTTCAAAATGTAAGAGCATTCATTGCACATGTTATTTTTCTGGGTTCTTTATAAAGAAAAGGGTGCGCGTTATATGTCAAAATATACGGTGCTTTATTTATTAATATTACTTTATTTACTTTTAGCTTTCTTAACAGATTTTCATATGCAGCCCGATAATGTCCATTACTTTTAATTTTAGAAATAAAAGAAATTAAGTTTTACTATCTGTAATAGAAGACGATTCCGTAAAAGATATCTCAGTAAGATATTCGGAAGTTCTCTTGTACTTTGCCATAATCAACAAAACAAGCGAACAAAGATAAGCAAGGCGTTCGCATCTGAGGAAGATAGTCCTTGAGTGTTTTGCCTCAATATCGACAATCCACTTGACAAAGATTAGCTTAGGAAGTCATGATGGAATGGAAATTAAAAACAAAATAATTTTTGGGATTATAAACTTTTCATTATGAGCTGAGAATATATCCGATATATCATCTTTAAGTAAAATTAGTTAATTTGATCCCCATATTTTAAAGGAACTTCAAAGCTTTAAGAATTTTTTTCCTGGCTGTCGAACAGTGCTCGACATAATTTTTATAAATTTTAATTTAAAGATAATAATAATAAGAAGATGAAGAAAAAAAAGAGGGGGGGGCGGAATCAGAAAGGTTTCATATTTTAAATTACGTCCAAAGGGGCGTTTTTGACGTTTTTTGTTTTACCTTCTTTAATTAAATATCATAAATTCTTCGCACTTTAAACCATAAAATCCAGTTCAACAGCAATATAGGAAAATAATTTTAAATTGAGCATATCTTCATATCATAGAATTTCCTCTACACAATCTCAGGCGCTGGAGATAAAAATGTTTTCTCTGTATAACGTTGCCATGGCTCGCTTTGAAATCCTCGAGTTTGTTCATCAAAAATTCGTTAAAGTTTTACAAAATATGAAATCGATAATAAAACAAATTCCAAATTTCAAGTTTCGGCTTCCAGATGCCCATATCGGCAGTAGGATTACGTCATTCAAAATTGGATGCCTTTAAGTACTGTTGTTTTATCACAATGCGAGAAACAATCGTCTTCTATTTATGCAAATTCTTCATTATTTAATTTCTTTAAATATCATACAAGGGAATAATATTTGGTGGCAACAATCTGAAAAGTGAAGCGGATATTCAGAGTGATTCGAGGCAAAATTGCAAAACGAAAACAATAGTCTTTCAGGGACAAAGCCCCTTTGAACTAAAAAGAAAGCAATTTTTATCCTGCTTAAATTTGCTGATGAAATTACAAAAGATATGGCGGCTTTCGTTACCTAATTTGTGTAATAATAGTTTATTAAAGCATGGGAGAGCTTTTTGCCCCAGAAAACGTAGCTTTTTTTAAAATGGCTCTTGATTTAGGCCACCCAGATGGTATAGCGGTTAGGAGAGCCTACTGCGATACCGAAGGGCTCGGGTTCGAATCCTGAAGAAGGAAGCATGTTTGTAAATGTAAAGTGTCTGTGCGGCATGGAGGCACTCTAAATACGCCGCAAGCGAAAGTTCTCTCGAAAGGTTGGTGGTAGGAAAAGAGGGGAAGACCCTCAGAGCCGTTCCCCGGGGTGCTGTCCATCAAAATTGGTGGCGGAGCTGAGCGGATATGAAGTCGTTCTGTCATCTGTATGGCTCATGCCAACGACACGCCCAATCTTGTTTTCCTTGCTAAGATGAAGTTCGTGGGCTTGTTCTGATGTTATTATCGGGCAATTGAGATAAGTCACAATAACAACATAAGCACTCAGATGAATTTAGGAAGGAAAGTAAATTGTATATGCAGAAAGCATGCAAAGATTTTTTTTAAAAATATTCTGAGTTTTTTTATATAAGCACAATCTTTGCACAATTTATGTTACCTTGCAGTGACAATCGGCAACAAAATTTACCCTACTGGCTATAACAGAGATTTTTAAATATTAAATGCCATAATATATTTTTCGCTGATTTTAAATCTGAATACAGTTACAGAATTTATTACCTAATATTGTTTCTGAGTAACAGCATTTTTATTTTTTGCAAGGAATATCGTTATATTGCAAATACGATCCAACTTGCTAAAAAAATGAGTGATAATTTTTTTGGAATTAAAGTTCTAGCGCTTTTCTTAAGTACATCCCGAGATATAGACATTTTTAGACCTCAGAGATAATTTGGACTTAAGATTTTAAAGTTCTGCTTTATTATGCATTTTATTAAAAAAAAATTGTAGAGATTAGAATCCAGAAAATGAATTTTAAGCGACTCGTTACCTGCCAATGATATACATTTTACCAAAATCTCACTAATTGGTCCTCTAATTTTCTGCTTTTGAATATCGTTAGGCTTTTAAAGCATTTTTGTGCGTTCGATTCAGTATAGTTTAAACCTGAATATTAATCATTACTTTAGAGGACCAATATAAGAAAATCCCCTTTCATTTTGCTTCATTAATTATGAAGCATTTTATTTTTTAGAAAGTGAACATTTGCTATTTTTCAACCCATTTCATTCACAATCACTTTATACAAACACAGTTTAGTAAGGTAAGTATATGTCCTGAAGATTTGCTTTGCATTCAAGAACTATGTTTTTAATTTCTGGAGTCAACCTTTAATTAAAAAAAAAAAAAATAGAGAAAAGTGTGAAAGCTTTCAGATTTTAGACTATGCCCAAAGGGCCGTTTTTTTAACGTTTTGTGGGTTACCTTTATTTATTAAATATCATGTTCTTCCCACTTAAAAAACCATAAAATTCAGTTCAAGAGCAATATCGCAAAATAATTTTAAAATGAGCATATCTTTAGAACTTCCGATACACAATTTCCGCTGGAGATAAAAATTTTTTTTTTTTTTTTTCCCCTCGTACGGTGTTGCCATTGCTTGCTTTGAAATCGTTGAGTTTTTTGATCAAAAATTCGTTAAAATTTTACAAAATAAGAAATAGATAATAAAACAAATTCCAAATTAGGGCTTCCAGCGCCCCTATTCGGGTGGAAACGAACGTTATTCAAAATTGGATGGCTCTAGGTACCGTCGTTTCATCACAATTCCAGAAACATATATATATTTATGCAGATTCTTCATTACTTAATTTCTGTAATACAGACTGTAATATTTGGTGGCAACAGTTTGAAAAATGAACCGACATTTAGAGTGAATCAACGCAAAATGCCAGAAAACGAAATTAATAGCCCTTCTGGGCTAATGCCCTTTGGGCTAATAATTTCTTTTTTAATATGACATTTTTTAACCACTCCGATCGTGTCCAATGAGTAGAGCTTTTATTTTCAGGTCTCCAAAGACACGCAATGAATGTTTCTAGCAATTCAGGCAGCATAAAATAATACTGACAGAAATTATAAAAAGAAAATTTTTCTTTCTTTCTTCCATTTTAAATAAGTCTCCTTATAAGGTATTTCTCCCGCCTTCTTCGCATGCCTTCGTGGTGTAGTGGTCTGCATGCTCGACGTGTAACCGAGAGGTCAGTGGTTCGATTCCCGGTGAAGGCGTTGCTCATTTTTCATGTTTAATGCTTCGAAATAACCTAATGTCTCTACACCCTTACACACTTACTTTGGGAAAAGATGAAAAGCTTTCGTTCTTCATATATATATATATATATAATGATTCCATGGCGCTGCAGCATAAACTCATTTTTAAACAGTTAAGAACTTTCCAGTTATTTAAAAAAACACACATCAGCGAGACTTTTATAGAAAAAATGTTTCATTTGATTAACGTATGTAAATATACTTTAAAGAAAATTTTAACCATAATAAGAAAAAAGTAGTTAAGGAAGGGAGAAACAATAAAGAGGTGGTCCCCACTGTCATCTGTTGCGCCGGGGCTCATATAAGCATTCTGTACCGCGCCACGCACGTAGGAAAAAATCCCTCCTTATGATTGGACATAGCTTCCGATGACATCATTTGCTCAACGCTTAGAAACATCTTGACTTTGCTTAGGCTCCGAGGATGTACCTCCATATCGTTTGTTTACATTTTGATAGCAGTACCGAAAAGATTATTACGTGCATTGTATTTTTGTTGCTATGAGATTACACTTCTTACAACAGTCCTGTAGTATGGTTAATTTAATATAAAAAATGCAGTTCTTTGTCACTCTAGAGAGAAAAAGTATTATTTCTTCTTGTGCTAACTCCGTACATGTGTGTTAATACTAAGTGCAGAGATTTTCAATAAATAATAATAAATGTATTCTTAATATTAAAATTGTTGTGATTATTAATTAATTTTCTCATGTTCATTATACACTAGTTATCATAAATTAAGGAAAAATCACAAAAATAGCGATATCTCCCTCAAAAATAAGCCAAACCGTGCAAAATTTGAATATTTTGCCAAGTAAGAGTAACTGAATAAAACTGTAATACGCAAATTAGTGGCGCTGTACTCGGAATGCGTCATCTGCGAGGACCATAAAAGTCCATGTTTGAGAGCAAGCCCACATATTTCACTGTGATAACGACGTCAGAAATCTGAGATAGCCAATTCGTAGCAATGACCTCCAGGCATCATTTGCCTGCAGAACTACGATGGAGAGCCATTGGGAGACTAGAGGCAAGACAAAGTCAAACAGAAGTGGCCAGATGGCTAAATATGAGTCTTTCTGTGGTTCGTAGATTCTGGAGGCAATTTCAAACCACAGATTCGGCGTCTAGGAGGTTCACCCAAGGACGGCCAGCTGCTACGACGAGCGCCGCTGATCGATATTTGACATTATATGCACGCAGGAATAGAATCACTACTCCGACTCTTCTTAGATCTCTCTTGCTGCAGCCACCGGAAAGTTGGTGTCAACGTCAACTGTGCGTAGAAGGCTTCACGAAGGTGGTCTGTATGCGAGGCGACCAGCCATTTGCGTGCCGCTCACGTCACGCCATAGGAGGGACCGTTTGCAGTGGTCACGACAACATGGCCACTGGACACCTGATCAATGGAGGGCTGTTCTCTTTACGGATGTGTCCAGGTTTAGTCTAGAAAGCGATAGTAGGCGTTATTTGATATGGAGAGAACCTGGAACCCGTTATCATCCGTCAAACATGCGTGAAAGAGACGCATACGGAAGAGGCGGTGTCTGTGTTTGGGGTGGCATCTCTTTGGGTGGACGCACAGACCTCCATGTCTTTCCAAGGGGAACCGTGAATGATCGGGCTTATAGAGATGACATCCTTGAGGCTTATGTGCGCCCATATGCCGGGGCATTAGGTGATGCTTTCCTGTTACAGGACGACAACGCCACACCACACAGGGCTCGCATCGTAGATGATTATCTTCAACAGGAAACAATAATGCGCATGGAGTGGCCAGCTCGATCGCCGGACTTAAATCATATCGTACACGTCTGGGATGGTTTAGGGAGATGTCTAGCTGCTCTCATTCCCCCCCCCCTCAGACCCTTGCCGCTCTTGCAATTGCTTTGCAAGAGCAACGGCTCTCGCTTCCTATGGAACCGCATAATTGAAAGCATCACACATCGCTGTATGTTCTGTATTGCTTCTAGAGGAGATCATATTTCATGAAGGTACTTCTCCTATAGCAAACTGACACCTTCGATTTGTTCATTTTATACATGTGCTAATTTCTATACTACCATAATTGTCTGGTAATTTCTTTTTATATTATTTGATACCTTACTATGTGTTGTATATTGCGGGTAAGTTTCATAAAATTCTACATGTAACTTTTTCAGTAATCGTGACTTTTGTGATTTTTCCTTAATTTATGATAACCAGTGTATATCCATTCTCTGCAGATGCAAACTCCGAAAGCATTAGACAAGTCAGGTTTCGGAAATAGCAAAATCGACGTTAAGAGCTAACACAGTACACAGTAAATTCACAATATTTATAATCAATCTGAAAAAGTAAAATTTATTTTTGAAGTTAGACTAATATAGATTTGGAACAGAGAAATAGAGATACATATTTTAAATTGAATAATATTACTCTATGAATATTGTACAAAAGATGTTACACTTTTGCATAAAATACCGTTTGTCAGAGGAGGAAGTTTCTTTTCTTATACACATGTATTAAATTCAGCGACAAAACTGAAGGCACTTTTTTCTTTCATTTAAGGCAACAGAATATTAGAAATGACGTAGACATTAACATGGAAATAACATAACATTTGCAAAGAAAATATTTTCTGCAGCGTGAAAGAATGCAACAAAATTGCTTTGGGTTTTGCACTAAAGTTGTGAACTCAACTATTCATATAATCTAAGCGCTTAAGATTGCTTCTGATATTAACAGCATCTTTGAAATATTTTATAATTTTATAATTCCATGAAAAAGGAAGATATCTGCAAAACGCTACAGCTAAATTTTTTCGTTTCAAAGAAAACAAACGGTAATTTTTACCCTTCCGTGTCACTCATGCGCGTCATTCATCGAAAACAAAACTGTAAGAATCACGTCTAAACGTCATTACGCCAAGAGAAATTGATGTCATTGGAATGTATGTCCAATCACAAGTGCGGATTTTTCCCTATGCTCGTGGCGCGGTACAGAATGCTTATATGCCGCCGGGGTTACGGTTACGGTTCTGATTAAACGCTTTGGAACATAAATTCCCAACCTTTTTCGTGTCCCGCACCTCTAAATATATTTTAATACGCTCCCCAAACCCCTACAATAGCTTATTATAAAAAATATCGGAAAGGTTTCGGATTTTAACGTCATTCAAAAAGTCATTTAAAAAATGTAGTATATCTAACAATCTGGATAGAGGATGATTATGTATTCATTGATCCCAGTAACAGTGATGGTGAAGATGATACAGAATTCGATGATGTGCCTGAAGATATATAACGGAAGATGAACATGACGAATTTTTCATGTTATTTGATCATCAACATTTTTAAGTTCATAAGGTATATAATTTCTTTTAAACAAACAGCACTTACATGGGCACGTGTAGAAATGTAATTTTTGTGTGGTCATCTTTTCCTTATTTTTTAATCTATAATTTTTATATTGAGCCTATAATGCGCATCCGTAAATTCCGGTCTGATTTTTTGTATTAAATGTGCGCATTATACACCGGAATATGTGGTAATTAGCTATAAATAGAAATCATTTATTTAAAAAAAAAGGTGAATATTTCCAGTAAAGTTAGGGAAGGTGTGGAAATAAACATTACGGTTTCCTTTCTTCATTGACAAGAAACGTCTTTAGGTAATGCTTGATGATTTGGCACCCAAGGTCATGTCATTGAAGATTAATTCTAGTGCTTACAACATTGTTCCTATCCAGCCATCAGAAGTCTTTGGTTATATTAAAGCTCTCAAGCTGAAGCCCAGGGATGGACAAAATCACAAACAAAATGCTCAACAAATTTCCAGTCAAGCTGGTCTTCATCCTCACTAAAATCTTCAATATCACGCTTAGATGACAGTATTTCCTGGAGGTCTGGAAGACTGCCGCCATAATGCATATTCTGAAACCAAAGAAGCCTGCTACTGACCCAAGATCGCTAAGTCTACTGTCAAGTCTTAGCAAACTACTGGAAGCTGTTCTGCTCAAAAGAATTTCTGATCACTTGGTGGAGCACAGCAAATTTGTAATTCCACAACAATTCGGATTTAAGGAGAATTTGTCCACCTTCAGGCAACTCTACAGGGTTGTGGAATACATTTCTGAAGGTCCATAAGTGAAAAGGATCACCACAGTATTGTTTCTCAATATAACTCAAACTTTTGATCATGTGTGGATGGACGCACTCATTTACAAGATACATTATCTGGGTTTCCCAGACTACATAACACATGCAATTAAATCCTATCTGACAGGCAGACAATTTGTCATTCATATTGCAGATATATACATACACGTTCTACTGCAGCTGGCATGCCCCAAGGATCTTTTCTCGGACCCACGCTTTTCAATATTTAAAAGAAAAACATTCCACGCACGTCCAACACTATAGTCGCAGTGTACGCTGATGACACAACGATTCTAGCTCAAAGTACATCCAGTCTTACAACGGTTACAGAATCACATACAAGCATTAGAGACCTGTCCGACAAGACGGAAACTCCAAGTCAACATCACCAAATCTGTAGGTATCCTCTGCATAAGGAGAAAGAACATCAATGGAAATCTTCAACTCTATGGAGTGACTTTGCCTTGCGCTAAGCAAATCCCTTTTCTTAGGGTGATCCTGAAAACTTCTCTTACATGGACCCCACACATTACATCTGTTATTCAGAAATTTTGTGCACGTAAAGAGTAACTCTACCCCCTAATTGCACGGAAATTCTCGTTTATAAAACCTTTCTGCATCCCATGTTGTGTTACGCCTGTCCAGTCTAGGCTTACTTCTGTAGAACTAATAGAAAAAGATTGCAAACTATAAAAATAATGTTCTAAGAAAATTACTAATGCATTGTGGTATATAAGAAACAAGTGGAAGAGTTAAAAAATAGTCCAATTACGTAACTATTACTTCCATCTTGCTAAAAAGTTTCATGAAAAACAAAGAATTGCCAATAACTCAAAAAATAATATTTGTATCTATGATTTTACGAATACTGCTTACAAAAAGCGGCCCATGGCAATATTAAACCCAGCTGTTATTACTGAAAACTAGGTGAAATGCTTCTGCTATGTTCTACTTTCTGCATTTCATAATGTATGTATATTATTTTTGTGTATAGTTTTCTATTTTTGTATTGCCTCGTTATTGCATTTATTTTGTTACATTGCTGCTACCACCTTAGTATTTTGTACTGTCTTGTAGGAGTTTTTATTTTCATACCAGCTGAAACAGCTTTCTTCCCTTCGTGCTTGTTCGTTAAAGAAAATTATCACAAAAAAAAAAAAATTATTCTATAGCGCGTGCGCAGAAACACCGCAGGTTCGGGGTTCGATTCCCGGGCTGGATGAGATTGACTCAGCCTTTCATCCCTTGACTGGGTCGATAAAATTGCCGAGACATTAGGTTATTTCGAAGCAGGAGAGATGAAAAATGAGCAATGCCCTCGCCGGGACTGCGAACCACGGACCTCTAGAATTCGCGCCGAGCGTGCTGCCCGCTACACCACGAATGCATGCCAAGAAGGTAGAAGAAATATCTTACAAAATTAGTACCAAGTTCGCTTGGGGACTAAACTCCGGGGATTCTGGGGCAAGCTGACCGCTTGCCCAGAGCATATGCACCCCAGGACGTATGCAAACCGAGGCCCACGGTCAGGAAAGCAGATATTGGGGCACTGCAGGCCATGCCTCACAGGGCTATTGCGCCACTGAGTTTAGTTTAATCTATTCTATATTTAAAATTTTTTCTTCTAGTATTTTTAAGTTTTTCACCCAATTTCGAAATTTAAGTCTTATATTAAGTTAGGGCTTGAAGCCTAGGCACCCTGGTGTCCAAAAGAGCGTTACTCCGGAGGTTCGATTAATTCTAATAGCTTGTTTGCGGTGGTGACTGAACAGCTAAGCAGCCAGTATTTTACATCTTTCCTTCTGTGTAAATTGAAAATGAGCATACTTCACAAAAGTATCCAAAAATATATAAATGTGTTTTTTTATTTCTACAAATGGAAACACATTTTCAGTTATGTTAAAATTTTCTATATTTTGACTTTTCCTGATCTGTATTGCCTTTTGTTTCTTTTTAAAAAATTATCTGATGTAAATATCGCAATGACTTCCTTGCACAGCTTATTAAATTATACACACTTTTTTTTTGCTGCTTTTCATTTAAACTTATTTCCTGGAATTTCGTTGCAGATATATTCCTCATTCAATTGCTTCAGTTTTCATTTCGTGGCAAGGTAAAAATACGAAATACGCATCTTCATTAAAAATGGTAAAATTAAAGAAAAACATAAAACAACAAATGCACTTAAAAACAGTTTGAAAAAGGTTTTTACAATTAAAATTAGAGTTTCTACGCAAAAATAAAATAGGCCAGAGTGCGAAAAGGCAAAATTTTTCGTGTACCAAACTGAAAGTTTACTTTTTGTCCCACTGGGGGAAAAGACACTGAAGTTGGTGCACCAACTGACTTGATTCACTGTTCTACTAAAAGTTTCAAATTAATCAAATGCCAGCCTCGTTAGGCTTAGCAAAACTTAAACTTTTAGTTTGTCGACAATTCTACAGCTGTTGCATGCAGATTAACTAAAAGCAAAAAAACCTTAACTGGAACATAAGAGCAGCATTATTCAATCACTTTTAAAGCACAAAATGCACAATTTACCAGCATATAAGAATAAAAAAACGAAGCTTATCTAGCGTTATGAGAGAGTGGGTGTATATATACATATATAAATATTTATATGCGTTTTGTACCGCCGATTTGTACCAAAAAAAGAAGTGCACAATTCCATGTTATAGCAGACCCATATACAAAATTTCGACATTATGAGAGTGATTGTTTTTAAGTTATGCGAGATACATACGTACGTACAAAAGAATTCTCTTCTCGATATATTTTAAATCCATTTTACAATCTGTTTGGGGGGGGGAAGAGTCTTTTATTCTGTCCGTACAGATGTCAGGCAAAAACATTTTCAAATAATTCGAGAACGGTGTAAATGGGATATTTTCGTTGAACTATGATATCTGAAATTTTTTGAGATTACAATACTTCCTTTACTTCGCACAAGGAAGTAAAAAACTGAGAACTTAGTTTAATTTTAACACAAACATTGTTAATGGTATTTTGATTATATTCTTTTTCTCTTCTTCAGTAAGAAATAAGAGATAAGCAAAACTTAAATTTGATGGAAGAAATATGGAAAAGGCAAGAAAATAATTAAATGCAAAGTAAAAAATTGCAGGTGTATATAAGGCTGGAGCTAGACATTTATTCGCTTAGTGCAATCTCTGCGGGGCCAAAATTTTAATAATTTTGCCGCCCCTAAATTCTGTTGCCCAGTGGCCTCTTTATATTCTTAAAATTTTGCCACCGCTAAATTAACTACTACGCGCTTCTCTCAATTCTAAAATGTTTGCTTCCTCTCATGTCTGCTGTCCGCTACGGCCGCCCTGGTTGCGCCGGTTATAACGCCAGTCCTGGTTGTATACAAAGCCCCTCCAATTCTTCGTTGAACTAAACGTCCAGTTCTAGTTGGCTCTCGGGCTAGCCTCTATCTCAGTAGAGCAAATTTTTCACTTTTCGAATTTTAGTTAGCATATTGAAGAGATAAATTCGTGTGAGCTCGTGAAAAAAGCTTGCGAGTACGTCGATGTTCTGACTAAGGTTCTAAAATTTTCAGAAAAACGAAGGGCTCCAAGCGTTACTGAAGCAATTTAAAGTTTTGTTTGTGTTTACACAGGAACATTCTCGTGTAGAAAAAAATATTTTTGAGAAATCTAATATATTTAAATATGTTCTCACTTCTTAAAGCTAAGGATTTTTCCCCAAAAAATTTTTAAACTGATTTAAAATGGATTCTGAAGATATTTTTTTCGTGGCGTCTGTACGTACGTATGTATGTATGTATCTCGCATAACTCAAAAACGAGTAGCCTCAGAACGTTGACATTTTGTATATAGGACTCCTGTAACATGCAGATGTGCACCTCCCATTTTGGTTTCAATCGGCCGCACCAAAAGTATATAAATTTATGTATATATCCTCTCTGTTACTCGGCTTAGTGAGCTCAATTCTTTTCTTCTTATATGTGGATAAATTATGCATTTTTTTTTCTTTAAAAATGATTGAATTACGTTGTTCTTATCTTCTGGTTAAGGTTTTTGAGCCTTTAATAAATCTGCATGCAAGAATTATAGAATTATCCACAATTTAAAAGTTGTTTAAGTGCGGCTAAGCCTAATCATTTTTTCCATGGAAGCCATATTTGTTTACATTTGAAATTTAGGAGAATAGTGGATTTGTTGCCAATCTAGAGAAAGTAAGCTTCCCAATAACAAAGATAACGCCTTCTTTTATTATTGCGAATTAAATCATGCTTAATCCATTCTGGAATTTATTCGAGGAAATAAGTGTTTAAAATTTACTTCGTAATTTTTAATAAAGATATTTTGAGTTTTTATGTATTTTTGCCTTGTCGCTAAGTCAGAACTGAATTAATTGAATGAGAAATACTGAATCGTCTGTGAAAACTGTTTCTTTTTTTTTTGTTTTTGTTTGTTTAATTTCTTTTATACATCGTTTTAATTTATTATAGTGTTTGAATAGAACATGTGGCAACGATTAGGTAATTCTCCTGATGATATAAATTTTTTTTTTTTTTTCATTCTGAGTTGTAAAATGAATGAGATGTAACGCATCCCTAGCGCCAAGTGTCGCTATGGTAAACAAATGTAGCGAATTTTAGTGCATTTATTCTGTTGTGGTTTATGCGCTATCGATGAAGTAGATTTAATTCAATCGAGTAAGTTTAAATGAAATGCAAAATGCGTATAATTTAATATTCTGTACAAAGAAGTCATGTGGTGTACACATCAGATTTTTTAAAATTAGAAGAGCATCCCAACTCATATACATTTGTTTGACAAAATACAATAATAAGTACAAAATGCTATTTTATAAAAACCATTTCTAATGTACTGGCTTAGTTCTGGAAATACTTGCTGTTTGTGCTTAACTGTTTACTTGGAGATGTTTTCTTATTGGCGAAATCCAGTTAAGACCTTGGCGACTGTGTCTTGGCGTCATGTAACCCTCAACCCGGATCGCCTCAGGCACCTCACAAACAAGGGGTGGAGAAAACGATAAGCAAAACATAGCTTCTCTTCAACCTCCCCCCCCTCCCTTTGATACCTGTGGCTCCTCTGCACAGAGCGGGCGATTTTCTTTTTGTCCAATTTCTTTCTCTTTTTTCCCTCTTCTTCTATTTTCTTTCTCTTTTCTTTTTAATGTATTTTAGCCACACACGATTCCGTTTCAAGAAAGAGACAGTTTAATAGACAAAGCCATCCAGAAAGGATGATCCTATTTCTAGGGATTGACATATAAATACGTTCCAGAAAGTAAAAGGTTTCAGAGAGGTCATTTAGATTAATCTTCAAAACTAGATTTTATTTATATCCATTTCGGAGGACAACAGCAAGTTCTAGTGCCCTATTTTCTCCTACCTTTAATTTTGTGAATATAAATGTAATAAGAAGTATTTATTATGAACAGCTTATTCAAAATTCATTACATTCTATAGAGGAAATTTTGAAAAGAATACATCTTTCGAAGATTAAAGCAGTGAAGTAAGTATTAGGTAATTATCTAAGTATATAAGAAAATGAATAAATGAATTCTTAAAAATCCGTACTAAATGATACTTTTGTAAATAACTCTATATTATACAACATGATTTATTAAATCGCAGATTATTAACGACAAAGCATATAATTTTAGAAGCACATTTCAGAATTTTTAGCCCAGATAGGCTATTAATTTCGTTTGGGCATTCTGCGTCGATTCACTTTCTGCGTTGATTCACTTTTCAAACTGTTGCCACCAAATGTTACAGCCCTGTATTATATTTAAAGTAATTAAATAATGAAGAATCTGCATGAATGTATGTATGTTTCTCGCATTGTGAAAAACAACGGTACCTAGAGACATCAAATTTTGAATAATGTAGTCCTCCACTCGAATATCGATATCTGGATGCCCAAATTTGGAATCTGGAATTTGTTTTATTATCTGTTTCCTACTTTGTAAAACTTTAACGAATTTTTCATTAGCAAACTCAACGATTTCAAAGTGTTCCATTAACATTAACATCGAGTCCATCTTCAAGCACGGACATTTTATGCGCAAGGTTTCTTTACATTCTTTACTGATATTATGTTGTTAGCGTAGTAACGCAAAGCCGATACAATGTCTAACGGTATTTTGCATCGAATGAGTTTGAATGCCTGTATCATTTTTCAAATTGCCTATTGAATCCCTCGGGAAAAAAACGCCCCTTTGAGTATAATATAAAATCTGAAAGTTTTCAGATTTTTATTATTTAATTACTAGCGGAAGCATCCGCTGGCAGTTAAGTTAGATTGTGAGTAAGGCATCTAACTACACAGAGAACGATACCGCTGTAAACCTCCTCTAATAACGACTCAAAAATACGATTTATAGTCATACATTTTTCAGTCTGATGCGATATCGAACCCACATAAAAAATTTCGAGTAAAAATAAAACTAATTTTCTCTCATTATATCAGTAACAATGTCACGCAGTTTTGAATGATTTTCGTTTTCGAATCAAATGGTCGTAAAAGCTCAAATTTCATTCAATACTTCACCTATGTTCAATTTTAGTCGATTAAATGTGGCAAAATTTTTTATCATAATTGATCACAAATCAATAATGCGAACAAACAAACAAACACATAAACAGACATTTTTCTTTACACGTATAGATTTTGTAAAACTTGCACATTTTTGATTAACAAACTATACGATTTGAAAGCGAGCAGTAGCAACATTTTTCAAAATAAAGCATTTTTATCTCCAGTGCGCGAGACTGTTGCCACTAGCATAAATGAGTGCGAAAATCAGCGCTTTCACAGTTTTTAATTACTATTTTGGCTGATTAAAGTCTTATGAAGATGGGAACAATCGTTTTTCTGAGTTTTAATTACTATCTCCGATTTTAGCTACTTTTTTTTTTTTTTTTTTCCAAAAAAGTGGACGTCGACATTTTCCAGATCCAGAAAAGAATTGTAGGAATTTTGGTGACGATACCTACAGTAGTGACTGAGTTATTAGAGGACAAACAAACATACTTTTTTCTTTATATATACTGTGGCTCCCAAAAGTGTTCGTACACTTATGATTTTCATTGAAATAGGGCTCTATCCATTAATCAAAAGTAAACTTTCTGAATGAGATTTTAATAATAATACTATTTCAATTTATCAATACTATTTGAATGAAAATCATAAGTGTACGAACCCTTTTGGGAGCCACCGTATATAGATTAATATAATTCCTCTGTGTTATTAACTGTTTGAATATTTAAGTTAGTGTATCGTCTCTTTTTTATACTATTATTACCCATCTATTATAAGTATTATGAGTCTTTCTTTTTTTTTTAATTCGTGGCAGATACAGTTAATTTCTCACTGCTTGGGGAACATTGCATTTTAGTTTTCAGTCCATTTTTTAGCAGTTTGCAAAGAAAAACATTTTTGGGCGTTATTATAAAATAGCAGTTGTGTTAGCGTCTGATTTTTAAATTAACCAATTTACTTGTCTTGCTTAAATCAACCAATTTACTTGTACCCAGCGGTTAGTCCTAATATCCTTTTTGTGGATGATAATGCCCATTTCCATTCAGCCAAAATCGCTAACCGAGTACATAAAGAGTACCGGCAATTATTGCATGCAGTGGCCGCTATATTCTTTTGATTTTAATTACACTGAAAATCTCTGGAATGACCTCAGGCGTAGTTTCTCTGCACATTTACCTCCTCTAGCCAGCTTCAGATATTTCGAAAACTGCTCTAATGGAGGAATGGCCATTGCTGGCTTCTGCGGTGGTTGATCACCTCGTTGAAAGCATGGGCAGTCGTTGTAAAATTTGTATGAAGTTCCGAGTTGGTCTTGCGCTAAGTTTTTTCCCTTGTTTTAAACATTAATTTATTAACAACCCAAATGTGACGTCACCAGATAATTTATGAAAATTATATATTACTAGAGGGCTGAAGCCAAAGCAAAATTTATAAATTCTATGTATCCCTGAAAAGCAAATATATAAAAACATTTCAGTATGAATGAAATCCATTCATTCTTTCCAAAAAACAACGAATCCGTAAATAATTTTTTATTGCCAAAGCAGGAAAACAAAAGTTTTTACACTTGAGGTTGTAAGGTTTTAGTTAAACTAACCAAGTTTGATTTTAATTTAAATCTTTTCTATCTCCTCTCTGCTTCAACTTCCTGTCAGAAGAAGCGCGCGTTTATAGCTTATGCTAATTTTTGAAGTTCAGCCAAGTACTATTTAAGCCAGAGGTAGAAACCTCTCGGTGTGTGAGAGCTTTGCCTCAGATCACGGTCACGCTGCTCAACGTTCGCCTGACCAGCTAGCAGTTTAAATTTATAAGCCATAGTGCTTACTACGTGATTGCATTGTAAAATAAATTAAAGTGCGGTAGTATTTAGTATATCTTGCTACGCACCCTTTTAGATAGAGGCCAACTTCCGCGAATTGCTCTGCGAAGCAAAGTTTGATTTAATTTCTATTTTAGGTTTTGTATTTAAATTTATTTGATTGTTAAGTTCGACCAAAGTGTGGTCTTTTACTTTCTGTATCTCTCCCGAATTGGGAGGTTTGTATTTAATAGTGATTGAATAAAAGAGGATTTCAAATCCCTTCACGTGCAGTTATTATCCAGCCCAGCAGATACATCAGAACATAGCGTACCTTCCGCTCCCTGTTCCAGTTCAGGACTGACTATTGGAGGTAAAGAACACTTTACAGAATTTATCATGTTTCCAAAAAAGATGCACAGAACACTAAGTCCTGACAAGGTTAATACGTATGACGTCATGATTTAAATTTAGTGTAATATAACAACGTTTTCTCAATATTAATAAAAGAATTAGAGTGGCATTAATATATCGTGTCAATTATACTAACCCGAAACAAAAAAGTTGGCAACAGCAGCTATTTATTTAAAATGCTGATATTAACGAAAAATGTTCGACATACAATGACGTCACATGCAATCGCGTGCTTTCTTCCACGTCAGGCTATGACCTTCTATAATAATAATAATAATAATAATAATATGTTTAAAGTTTGGCAATGGTATTTTTATTTCATATTTTGTAAAACTTACAATTTTTTTTAACAAAGTCTTCTATTTGAAAGCGAGCAGTGGCAACGCTTTTCGAAATTAAAGCAGATTTTTATCTCCAGCTTCCGAGACTTTGCCACTCGGAAAAATGAATGCGAAAATTAGCGTTTTCAAAGTTTTTAAATAATATCTCGGTTGATTAAAGTCGTTCAAAGATGATAATAGTCAAAATGGCTTCCCACGAATTTTTGGAATCGGGAATAATACATTAAATGTTTAGCAATACTTTTTTTATTTCGTATTTTATAAAAGTTAAAAATTTTTATTAACGAAGTCTACTATTTGAAAGCCAGCAGTGGCAACACTTTTCAAAATAAAGCGGATTTTCGCCTCCAGCGTGCGACACTGTTGCCACTCCGAAAAATGAGGGCGAAACTTAGCGTTTTCCCGAGTTTTTAATTAATATCTCGGCTATTTAAAGTCGTACGAAAATGAGAATAGTCGAAATGGCTTCCCACGAATTTTTGGAATCCGGGGGAGGGGGAGGCGGTACCTCTGACATTTTAGCAGTATAAATTTTCATCTTTGTTCAATAACGCTTGTTTTCTTTCAAGCATAAACACATTTGTTACCTTTACGTGCAATTTGGTGTTTATGAGATTTTACTTCATCTGGAACTAATAACCTCATCAGACGTGTAGCAAATCATCGCTAGATCTGTAGTCATGATAAGGTTTTAATAACTTTTTTCATCAAACAGAATTTTGAACATAAATGCACTTTCTTTTGCCAACAATATCAACCACATGTCGTTTTGAAATAACTAAGCAGAAACAGTCAAATTTATGTTAGACGTGAATTAGTCGTCAAAGACTGCACAATTTAAATATACTCTAAGCTGGCTTAGTCATTTTAACCGAAGCATCAAAATCAATATGTCGGCAGCGAATAACGCAAAACTGAAAATAACAATTATCAAAGCTAGCAGAAACTAAACGTAGCGGGCACGCTCAGACCAGAAATACGCTATGTGTTCGAACTCCTAATGCCTTGTGGGGTTTCAGAGTTCAATATTCGAAACGACTAACACTAATAAACGAATAATCGCTTAAGTGTGAGAACAGAGACGTAAAACTCGAAGAACGGTTAACTACCCTTTATTTCTCAAAATAAATATGACACAATCAGCTCCTAACTCGGAGAGTACAGCAAAGCCTCCACTTGGGCTTGAACTCAAATTAATATGAAATTAAACTTAACTGAAGCTTAACTAAAAGGTATAGCCGAAGCTATCAAGATTCTAAGTAGTTGGCTCCTAAATCTGAGTTAAGTCAGCGAAGCTAATCAAGGGCGTAAAGTACGGCAGAGCGTAGCAATAGCTTAGACAGACGTGTAGCCTGAATTTAGTAAAGCTTTTAATTCAGCTGAATTGCATGAAATGTTGTGTAAGCGTAAATTAATGCCTAATGAATCTTTAGATGAGTATTTTTTGAAAATGAAAGAAATGTGTTCGCGAGGTAACATTGAAGATGCTTCGTTAATTAAATATGTCATAGACGGTATTCCAGATTCGGTGGTTAGGAAAACTATACTCTACGGTTGCGAAACAATACCTGAATTTAAACAAAGGCTAAAAATTCATGAAAAAATGAGGGCTGATAATGATAAGTTTAAAAACCAGAAATCGAAAGTAGACATTCAAACTAGGGATAGGTGCAATCCGACGTAAATAAAGTGAAGTGTTTTAACTGCAATGAACTGGGTCATAAATCATCTGAGTGTAAAAACAAATCAAGTAGAATAAAATGTTTCAAATGTAAGAAGTTCGGACATAAGTCGACCGATTGTCAAAACGAAATTAGCGAGAAGCAAACATCGTTGGTTCAGAAAATTCCAGATAACGGTAGAATTATGAAAACTGTAGAGAAATAAATAATCATTTAGTTGATAATCTAGTTGACACTGGTTCAGATGTTAAAATATGCAGTGTAGAGTTACATATGGTTCTCCGAAATTAAATCCTAGTGACATAATATTGATCGGTATCGAGGCGAAGGAAACTTCTCCCGTTGGCTTTTTTATTTCTGATATTTTAATTGATGGTTTTTCACTTCATACGAAAATTTATGTTGTTAAATCGTTAAGGAATCAAATTGTGTTAGGTTTGGATGTAATAAATCAGTTAAACTTATCCTTTACTGAGAATGGCCTTCAAATAATCTCTCAACGGAATAAAAGTAATGTAAATTTGATAACAGCTGAGTCATCTCGGAATGCTTATGGTAATGCTTCTTGTCTTTTGGAATATTTGAATACCGCCGTGCCATTTAGGAAGCTAGCGTCTCTTTTAGTGTAAACAGTGATAGTTCTTTTATCCCTGAAAGCGGAAGTAACTTGGAATCTAATTATTTTGCTCGTGTGGTGAATGCTATCTATTTCTGTCAACGAGATTGATTTAACTCATATTTCGAATGCGGAACATAAAGAAAGACTGTGTAAATTAATTAATTCGTACCAACCTCAAAAAAGTAAACAATCCGATTTCAAGATGGAAATAAATTTAAGTGATGATATTCCGGTCTGTCAAAATCGAAGATACATGTCTTTTGCAGAACAAAAAATTGTTGACGAGCATATTAAAGAATGGTTAAAAGATGGTATAATAAAGCCTAGTAATTCTAATTATTCAGCACCTATAGTTTTGTGTAACAAGAAGGACGGTTCTAAAAGATTATGCGTTGACTTTCGGAAATTAAATAAGAAGATTATCAAAGACAAATTTCCATTGCCTTTAATTCCAGAAATTCTTGATCGTTTGGAACAAGCAAAAATCTTCACTACATTAGATTTAAAAAATGGTTTTTTCCACGTAGACATAGATGAGAAATGCACGAAATACACCGCATTCGTGACACAAAATGGTATTTACGAATTTCTTAAAGCTCCTTTTGGTTTATGTATTAGTCCAAATGTTTTTCAACGGTATATTTATTCAGTGTTTCGAGACTTGTTAAATGAAGGTGTACTAATTATTTATATAGATGATATAATCGTACCAGCTAAGGATGAAGTTGAACGCTTAGAAAAATTAGAGAGAACCGCTTCGGAATACGGATTGCAAATAAATTTCAGAAAGTGCCAGCTCTTAAAGCGAAAGATTGAATTTTTTGGGAGATGTAATTGAAAACGGAACTATTCGACCATCACTTTCCAAAACTGTTGTTGTCCAAAATTTTCCACAACCGCATAACTGTAAACAACTACAAACTAACATAGGACTAACGGGATATTTTCGTAAATTCATTCCACACTATGCTAAGATAGCCAAACCTCTTAGTGATTTACTTAGAAAAGGTACTGGTGTAGAGACATTAGGTTATTACGAAGCAGGAGAGGTGAAAAATAAGCAACGCCTTCGCCGGGAATCGAACCACGGACCTCTCGGTGACGCGTCGAGCATGCAGACCACTACACCACGAAGGCATGTGAAGAAGGCGGGAGGAATACCTTACATACTCCCCCTTTTAAAGGGCGACTGGGGTTTTTGGGGACCCAATCGCCAAATCGCGGTGGTGGAGAATCATCATCCACCACCTTTTTTAGTTCGGGCGCCAGTGTAGAGACATTAGGTATTTTTTTGGAAGCAGGAGACGTGAAAAAGGAGCAACGCCTTCGCCGGGAATCGAACCACGGACCTCTCGGTGACGCGTCGAGCATGCAGACCACTACACCACGAAGGCATGTGAAGAAGGCGGGAGGAATACCTTACACTGGTTTTAAGTTCGATTCCGAATAACGAGAAGCTTTTTGTAGATTAAAGAAATTCTCTCTCAAGCACCTGTCTTACACATATCTAAGCAAGGATATCCATTAGAACTTCATACCGATGCTAGTAGTCAAGGCTTTGGTGCTGTACTACTCCAATTGTCTGACGATGGTAGTTATCACCCAATCCAGTATATGAGTAAGATGACTTCATCGCAGCAAGAGAAACTCTGTAGTTATGAACTAGAAGCCCTTGCAGTTATAGAAGCTCTTAAGAAGTTTAGAAACTATTTGTTGGGCTCCAAATTCAAAATTGTAACCGATTGTAGCTCTTTCCAGAAAACTTTGGATAAGAAAGATTTAACTCCTAAGATTGCAAGATGGGCAATGTTCATTGAAGAATTCGATTACGAAATTGTGCATCGTTCAGGAAACCAAATGAAACATGCTGATGCTTTAAGTAGGAATGCTTTAACTTTGACATCATATACAACCGATGTAACTGAGAAAATTCGTTTAGCACAAGAACAAAATGAAGATGAGCACGTGAAATTGATTAAGAATTTAGTTGAGAAAGGAGAAGAAAATGGATTCTTTCTGAGAAATGGTATTTTGTATAAATTTGAAAATGGAAAAGATCTGCTAGTAGTGCCAGAAACATTACAAAACGAAATCATACAGAAGGTACATAAAAGAGGTCACTTTGCTGTAGAGAAAACTGCAAATGCTGTAGAGCAAGAATTCTATATTCCTAGACTGAAAGACAAAGTTGAAAAGGTAATTGCAAATTGCATAAAATGTATACTATACAACGAAAAGCAGGGAAAAGCAGAAGGATTTCTTCATCCTATACCGAAGGAAAACGTTCCCGTACCATGTCGACTTTATTGGACCACTTCCATCAACGAACAAAAGGTACCAGCACATTTTAACCGTGATCGATGCTTTTACGAAATTTACTTGGTTCTATCCAGTGAAATCACCAACTGCGCAAGAAGTTATTTCAAAATTGAGGCAACAACAGACTGTGTTTGGAAATCCCGCTAGAATTATATCTGACCGAGGTAGTGCCTTTACGTCGAAAGAATTTGCAGCTTATTGTGCCGAGGAAAGAATAGATCATGTCAAAATTACTACCGGTATTCCAAGAGGCAACGGACAGATTGAGCGAATCCATAGGATTTTGATTCCTGTCTTGTCAAAATTATCACATGAAGATTCAACAAAATGGTTTAAATATGTTCCAGATGTCCAAAGAATAATCAATAGTACAACTACGAGAAGCACGAAGTATTCACCGTTTGAACTGCTCATAGGTACGAAAATGAAGAACAAGGAAGATCTGAGGATCAGCGAGATATTGAATGAAGAATATTTTGAAGCTACAACAAGAGAATCGTAAACAGTTTAACAGAAGACGGAAGAAACCGAGACTTTTACAAGATTGGCGACTTTATAGCAATTCAACGAACTCAGTATGGGACCGGTTTGAAACTACGACCTAAATTTCACGGACCGTACAAAGTCATAGCCATTAAATCGAATGACAGATACGAAGTCGAAAAAGTAGGTGCCATGAAGGACCATATATGACATCTTCTGCGGCTGACCATATGAAGCCATGGTCAAATAATTGATAATTGTGTCAGCT
>KK120517.1:231075-243634 GCA_000611955.2 Stegodyphus mimosarum | reverse complement strand
TTTTTTTTTTTTTTTTTTTATTATCTTTACAGGTACCTCATGATGATAGTGATGTCCATACAACAGACATCGGGGGCGATGTCTCCCAGGATGGCCGACTGTGGCAAATCAGAACCGCGAGCGAAGTGACGTCATCTGCCACCAGCGCAGAGCAGTGGAGACAACAGCCAGAGGTAGACGAGTACCAGACCTGGCAAGGAGCAGACGAGTTCCTTGAAGGTTTAGGTTCCGGGTCCAAGTGGACGATGCTTGTGTATAGGATGGATGAGAATAGACGTATTCTCTCAAGGCATGGGCTTACGTGCCTGTAGGACTGTTAGAGACTGATAGTGTGCGAGAATTAGTCTGTATTACGTGAAATGTTATCGACTTAACAAATCTTTGTGGGGTTACCGTTACCTTTAGTTATGTCAATTTATCATGTTATATTATCATCCCATCTTTTATCATCTTTTATTCATACTAGTAATTTCATAATAAATTTACTTTATACTTATCTGGTGCTCTTGATCCTGTAATCCTACATATATATATTCTCCATTTTTCTTTTCGGCTTCGGAAAGTAAAACTAGATGGTAATCCTCAGCTTTTTGAAAGGGAGGGGTCTTCTTCGGAAGAAAAAACTTTTTCGCGCAGTTGGGCTGTGGGCAGACAAAGGGGGGGGACTTTAATTCACGCAGTTGGGTTATACCCCATCACCCACCATCTTTTTATTTAGTTCGGACGCCAGTGTAGAGACTTTAAAGTTTTTCGTATGCTGAGAGACGTGACAAATGAACAAAGTCCTCGCCGGGGATCGAACCACGGACCTCTCGAATATGCGCCGAGTGTCCTTCTCCATTACACCACGAAGGCATGTTAAGAAGGCAGGAGAAATACCGTATAGGTGTTCAAAATATGGAACACATTCTTCTTTCTTGGCATACTCGTGTCCAGGTGGGCTGAAGGGAGCCTCCAATTCCAATTCTTACCTTATAGGGGTACTACGCAGTATTAACCACACACACACACACACACACACACACACACACAAAAAAAAAAAATTCCACTTTATCCCTCTTAATTAATACTTCTCTAGCCTTAGTTGTATCATTCTTAAAAGACACATGACCAAATATTGTGACTTAAAAATTAATCGGCTTGGCATTGCAGAAAGATATTTTGCTAGGTGTACGTCACCAGGTGTGATGTGTTCTCGAATATTTTAAATACATAATTCTTATTCCTGAAATAACCGTGTGCTGTATGTCTGGGATCGGTTGTAAATCTTCAGGACTGCAAAATTTTTCGAATAGCTAGGTATTTTTTCTTACCAAAACAATGGAAAGCTGTCTTTGGAAGAATCCTTTCGTGGAGAACATTCTAAAGAAGAAAACAAAAATCGCATTTTCTGAGAGTAACTTAAGACCGAGTAATAAATCAGATTTTAAAGTATGTAAAGTAGCAACAAATGTCTTTGGACCCCTTTTTAATGTACTTGACAGCCAGGTAGAAATTACTATTAGATACGTAATAAAATAATACTTAAAAAAATGAATTTTATAAATATTTTTGTTTTTGCATAGGAAGATTATTCTAGCTGCTTTTATTTAAAATAGTATATCAATAAAAATCTATGTGAATTTCTTTTCGAAATGTGCTTCTTCCAATCCGAGGAGGCTTTCGCAAATTGCACTAATCATTACAGGTTTATTAGAAGTGTTCCTACCGGAATAGCATAATTATATCTTTTATTTTTCGAAAAAATAAAAATTATTAGAATGAATTTTTTAACTTTGCGTAAATTCATATCTTCTATGCAATTTAAAGTTTGAAAATAGTTATATTTTAAAACATTAGGCTACGCATGTAATTAAACGTCGAGCAACAAAATTTTAGAATCTTAAAATTCTTTCAGATATTGCTACTGATTTATAAAACAAACTCAGACGTGAAAACGTGTCTGAGAAGAAGACAAAGGTAGAACACTGTTTTGAATCAGATACTCATAAACAATTTAACCTCATCCTTCTGTTTGGCAGTACTCAAAAGTTACTTGGTTGATCATTCTTAAAGAACACACGCGCAAATGTCCAAATTCAAGGACAAGATGTTTAGATGAAATTCTATTTACGATGAAATACATTACCGAGATTTCAAAACTCTTTCAGTCCAGGTTTTCCTTTGATCAACACTTGCTGAAGAATAAAAAGACTAAATTTGTGTTTAAAACTAAATCTCTAAACCAAGGCATTATTTTTTATTTTGCATGAGAATACATTCATGTAAAATGAATTCATTTTTAACCTTCTGATTTGTTGCTGAGGGGGGGACGAAGAATACAAAATGTTAAAAAGACAAAAAGTAAATTCTTCGAGGGCATAAATTTTAGTTGAAGGGAGATATTTTTGGGGCGTGGGAAGTGTTCATGTTCTTGAGTTTTACTATTAAAGCGATGCATCAGTTTTTTACTTCCTTGTACGAAGTAAAAAGGAAGTATTCTAATGGCGAAAAATTTCGGGTATCATATTTCAACGAAAATATACATTTGGACCTCTATCAAATGCAATTTAACGATGTTTTTGCGGGACATCTGAACGTAAGAACGGAATAAAGGAATCTTTTTCCCAAAATAATTATAAATCTTATTTAAAATGGATTCTGAAGAGATTTTTTCGTGGCGTCTGTACGTACGTACGTACGTATATATGTATCTCGCATAACCCGAAAACGAGTAGCCTCAGAACGTTGAAATTTTGTACACAGGACTGTCATAACATGCAGATGTGCACCTCCTATTTTCGTTGCAATTGACGGCACCAAAAGTATATAAATATATGTATATATACCCACTCTGTTACTCGGCTCAGTGAGCTCAGTTTGTTTATTCTTATATGTTGGTAAATTGTGCACTTTTTGCTTTAAAAATGATTGAATTGTGTTGTTCTGATCTTCCGATTAAAGTTTTTATGCCGTTAGTGAATCTGCATGCAAGATTTGTAGAATTATCAACAATTTAAAAGTTGTTTAAGTGCGGCTAAGCCTAATTACTTTTCCCATAGCAGCCATATTTGTTTACATTTGAAACTTTGCAGAATAGTGGATTTGTTGCCAGTCTGGAGAAACTAAGCTTCGCAACAACAAAGGTAACGCCTTCTTTTATTCTAGCGAATTAAATCAATCTTAATCCCTTCTGGAATTTATTCTAGGAAAGAAGTGTTTAAGATTTACTTCGTAATTTTTAATATAGATATTTTGAGTTTTTATGCATCTTCGCCTTGTCGCGAAGTGAGAACTGAATTAATTGAATGAGAAATACTGAATCGTCTGTGAAAAACTGTTTCTTTCTTTCTTTTTTTTTTTTTTTTTTTTTTTTTTTTTTTTTGCTTGTTTAATTTATTTTGTACATTGTTTTAGATTTATCATAATATTTGAATAGAACATGTGGCAACGATTAGATAATTCGTCATATGATGTACATAATTTTTGTGCATTCTGAGTTATAAAATGAATGGGATGTAAGACTTTTAAGTGAACCTAGCGACTGAGTTTTGCTATGGTGAACAAGTACAGTGAATTTTAAAGAGTGCATTTAATTTATTGTGGTTTATGCACTATTGACGAAGTAGACTTAATTCAATCCAATGAGTTTAAATGAAATGAAAATGTGTATAATTTAATATTCCGTACAAAGAAGTCATGTGGTGTACACATCAGATTCTTTTTTAGACTTTTATGCAGTTTCACCTAACATAAATTTCTTAAAGCTGTCTTTAAACATTTACAAAAATGTACTTTTGTCCCAGAATATTAGAGATTTCATCGGTTTAGTGTGTACTTTACTTTTTAATGGTTTTACCTCCCCGTTATCACAATTTATCAGCTCATTTTATTTACATTTTGATCAGGTTCCTACTTTTGTTCATGAGTATTTCATATTTTGGGTAGGTTTTGTGTGAAAAAAAAACATCTCTAAGATTAAAATAAATTACAAAATATGCAGAAAAAATTAAGTTTTAAGTAAAATCACTATTGAAAATTTCTAAGAACGGACTTAGAACACTACTGTGAAAGTAGGAAAGATAACACACGAAACCTTTTATTCTTGTAAAAAGTAAAATGAAAATTTACTTCTTTGAAGTAAAGAAAGTATTGTAATCGCGAAAAATTTAGGATAATATCGTATTTCAACGCAAATATCCATTCTGATCTCTCTCCAATTATTTGAACAATTTTTTTTTTTGTGTGTGTGTGTGCGACATCTGTACGTACGCACAGAACAAAGCACTCTTTTTACCAAAACGGATTGTAAAATGAATATAAAATGGGCTCAAGAGAGTTTTTTTCCGTAACCTCTGTACGTAGATACGTACGTATGTATGTATCTCGCATAATGCAAAACGACTAGTCTCCAAACGTTGAAATTTTTTATATGGGACTGTGGTTGAGCTTCTTCCTTTTTGATTGCAAGCGGCTGAGTCAAAAGTCTGTCTCTATGTATATTGCCCAAATGGTATAGTGGTTAGGGGAGCCGGCTACAACACCAAAGGGCCTGGGTTCGAATCCCTGTAATTGTCCGTCCTTTCATAGGAGGCAAAGCTGGCCCACCTATTAGGTACCTCCATAATAAAGTGACCACCACTTCTGGCCTTAGTAGCGGCCAAGCCGAAGTCAGCTAAGGGCCCGCCATTGGAAAAAAAAAATATGTGTGTACTCACTCAGTTACCCGGCTCGGTGAGCTCATATTTTTTGTTGTTATGTGTTCGTAAATTGTGCATTTTTTTTTTTTTTGCTTTAAAATGACTAGATTATATTCCGGTTAACGTTTTTATGACTTTAGTTATTGTGCATGCAGTAGCTGTAGAATTATCAACTATTTAAAAGATGCTTAAATGCTACTAGGCCTAACGAAGCCACCATTTGTTTACATTTTAAACTCTTGCTTCGGTTGGAAATGTTTCAAATTTTTATGTATTTTTGCCTTGTCGCGAAGTGTCAACTGAATTTATTGAATGAGAAAACGGTCTCTAATGAAATTCGAGGAAATAAATTTAAACGAAGTGCGGGAAAAAAAAAATGTGTGTAATTTAAAAGACGTATGAGGAAATCATGGAAGCCCACATGAGATTTTTTTATATAGTGTGTAGAATATTTCACTGATTGTAAATTTGGAAACGGTTGTATAATGTTTATAATAATTTTCATAAAGAACGTGCATGATAGGCAGCGCATTTCTAGATTGGGTGTTATGTAAAACAGTTAATGTGTATATTATTTGTTACTTTAAATTTTCGAACATTATTTTAAAGAAACCCCTGGCGGGTCGAATCATTAGTGCCTGTGGGCTAGATGGCTAGATTCGGCCTTCGCGCCATAGTTTGGAGAGCCCTGCTTTAGAATTATCCAGCAAAAATCTGGCGAACGTGCGGTGTACACAGCGCAGACACCCCCTCTACTTTTGTCTCGGATCGTCAGAGATCCATGACAGTCTTCTGCTCTTGACACATACTACGGGGGGGGGCGGACTTTTGACACACGACTCAGTCTTTGACGTCCCTCCCAAATTGCAGTTATTTACTCAATGTCATGATTTCGAGTGAATGAAAAAGATTGTCTCAATGACCTTTTGCCTTCTGAAAAGTTCGGGAGAAGTTCTTTTTGACAACCTCTTCACAGAAGGCGTGATTCCTGTTATGTTTTCAGGGCAAATGAGTAAATAGAAGCAGCTCTGGAGATAAAATTTCATTTGCTCTCCTGCCTAAGTTTTTATTGCTATTAAAAACTGATATATATGATTTCGAGCGAAAACAATGCATATTTACTTTCAATGATTTAGGAAATAACTAATTTAGTGGATGGCAATAGTCAAGTGTTGTTTCTGATATTCATTGCAAAAGGAATCAAAAAATCGAAATCGGTACTGGAAGAAGGAAATAAATTATTACCCAGCCTTAGATTATAAGATAAAGAACAATGACTTTTCATATTAACTTTTTTTTTTCTTTCATTAAAGAGAAGTTTCATTATTGCTCAAGGTTAGCTATAGCAACTAACACGCAGTATTCAGACATCTGTTAAACTCAGAGAAGAAAGAGGGCTGTTTGTATTTCAGAATGCAAAAAACTAGTACTACTTCTATAAATTCGTCACTCTAATTTGTTGTCATTACGTTTAAATTATTAGGTGGGGATTTCTCATTGCAATTCAATATTCATTGTATAACGGAAATTAATCGCCCAATACATTTAACAAGTTGTCTGTCATTTAAAAATTAAATAAGTGCAGTAAATCAAATCTACGAGATAAGTTTCGAAATTGAAAAATAAATAAATAAATAAAATCTGAAAGGTTTCAGATTTTAAATTACTTCCAAAGGGGCTTTTTTTTAACGTTTTGTGTGTTACCTTTATTTATTAAATATCATCGTCTACGTATTCAAACCATAACATTCAGTTCAACAGCAATATCGCAAAATCATTTTAAATCGAGTATATCTTTAGAATTTCCGATACACAGTCTCCCGCGCTGGAGATAAAAATGTTTTTTCCGTACAACGTTGCCATGGCTCGCTTTGAAATCCTCGAGTTTATTAATCAAAAATTCGCTAAAGTTTTACAAAATATGAAGTCTATAATAAAGTATAAGGTATTTTTCCCGCCTTCTTCACATACCTTCGTGGTGTAGTGGTCAGCATGCTCGACGCCTAACCGAGAGATCCGTGGTTCGATTCCCGGCGAAGGAGATGCTCATTTCTTCATTTTCCTGTTTCCAAAATACCTGATATCTCTACCAAAGAAAATTTCAAGTTTGGGCTTCCAGATGTCCATATTCGCAGAAGGATTACGTTATTCAAAATTGGATGGCTCTAGGTACCGTCGTTTTATCACAATGCGAGAAACATACGTACATTTATGCAGATTCTTGATTATTTAATTTCTTTAAATATAATACAGAGCGATAATATTTGGTGGCAAAAATTTGAAAAGAGAAAGAACGC
This sequence comes from Stegodyphus mimosarum, assembly GCA_000611955.2. Classification (NCBI taxonomy): domain Eukaryota; kingdom Metazoa; phylum Arthropoda; class Arachnida; order Araneae; family Eresidae; genus Stegodyphus; species Stegodyphus mimosarum. The sequence goes on along the minus strand of KK120517.1, from coordinate 236,658 downwards.
TTATAATGAATCAACGCAAAATGTTAAAACAAAGTTAATAGTCCTTCTGGGCAAATTGCCCCTTCGGACGACAAAAAAATAAATAATAAAAATAAATAAAAAATAAGGGAATAAAAGTATTACGAAATATGCACAAAACAATCTTTAATACATTTGTGATACTCCATGATATAAAGCTAAACTAAACGTAAATTTTATACAGCTATAAAGTATTTTCTCCCTCCTTTCCGCATGCCTTTTGTTGTTGTTGTGACTTTTCTCACTTGGCTGACAGTAACATCAGAACAAGCCCAGGAAATTCAGAGTGGCAAGGAGTGCAAGATTTAGCCTGTCGGTGGAAAAGCCTAACCTCTCGAGAGTGCCCCCCCATGCCGCATAGACACTATACGAACACCTGTGCCTTTTCCTGGATTCAAAATCGGGCCTTTCGGCATGGCAGTCAGCGTCGCTAAGCACTATCTCGGTTGGGTGGCTTTCCGCAAGCTTTTGTGGTGTAATCGGAAGCTTGCTCGACACGTATTCGAGAGGTAAAGAGTTCGAGTCCCGGCGAGGGCATTGCACATTTTTCACGTCTCCTACTTAAAAAAATTACCTAATGACAAGTGGCGCCCGAACTAAAAGGTGGTAGATAATAATTCATCACCACCAGGATTTGGCTACTGTGCCCCCTAATCCCCAGTTGTCCTTTAAAAGGGGTGAGGACATATAAGGTATTTCTCCAATGCGGAAATAATATCGAACCCAACACATGTCAACTACAACCCGAAAAGAAACCTAAGTGTTTATTTCGTTCTCAGCAACACGTCAGCCTCTACAGTGGATGCAAAGATACATGAGTTACGCTTCAATAAATCAGAAGATTCCATACTCAAGCCTGCACCTCCAAAAATTGGAGAATTTCCTACACTTTTTAAGCAACTAGACAAGAAAGAAACTGCAGCTAATAAAGCAACTTAACAGTAAAAAATTAAAAACTAATCTACCTCCCTCAGAAGATATGGCAGACATTTTTTTTTTTAAATTTCAAACATCCGGAAGTCTTCAATTTATTAACTACAATTGCCCAGAAAATTAAAAATACACAAAATACTTCAAATAAACTTATTCTGGCATTCCGAGCGGTGAAACTTCCTCTAATGTTTACAGACACTAATTAAGCATTCTCAGACGAGCGGTTTTCACCTACAGAACTGTGAGCTCGGGCCTTGGCCCGACTCATTTTTTTCAATAAGCGCCATTTTTGGCCAGGCCAAAAAATGTATTCTTGTTGACTCAGGGTTTCATATCCTAGTTTATATGGTCTACATTGTAGATTTTAAGATTTCTTATTAAGAATACCCTATAAGATGACATAATTTATGGTAGTAAAGGCCGTCAAGCCGTATACTTCCTATAAACCTTAATTCACTGCGAATTCCCTTTCCGCATGCCTTCGTGGTATAATTGGAAGCACACTCGTAATAGGTCCAGGTTTGAGTCCCAGTGAGGGCAGTGCACATTTTTTCACGTTTTCGATTTTTAAAAAACCGCCGCCCAGCCAGTATAATGGTTAGTGAGTGAAACACCGTCGCATGGACCTCCGACCTAAGGTTCTACACCAAACAGAGTTATGTCCGTGCGACGGAAAGAGAACCTACCATCCACTGCCTCCACCGCCAAGGCGAATTTAACAGACCGGCGGTATAGTTCGACTGTCTCAAACGCAAACCTGGCTGGCATTCTGCCAAAATGCATAGACTTGTCCAGAAGGGGCGTTATTATTTGAAACGATGTCAACGGTTACGTGAGAGTCTTCTCATCTCAGGAAAGAGATATGCTGGAGGGGAAAAAAGTCCCCATCCTTCCACCCTATTTTGAGAATAATTCGGTCCGAATGGCGCATGCGTATTTGCGCTCATGGTCGCGGATGAGGCAGTCGAACTATATTCATTGACAGTAATACTACAATGCTAAATTGGCAATGTCATCTTTACAATAATTGTTACATAATAATCCGTATGAAAACAACATACGATCAATTAATCATTACATTATCATGGATAGGATCTATGCTGTGGAGAGTGGAACTTATATATTAACCAGTCCTGACTATCGTAACGATGGGTCCGAGTTCAAATCCCGGAGAAGGCGTGGCCATCCCTTCATAGGAGGAAACGGCGGCCACCTATTAGGTGCTTTCATACTGAAATGGCCACCATTTCCGGCCCTTGTAATGGGACAAGGTTAATGGCTATTAAATAAAGCGCCGATTCTACACAGCATTTATAAGGACTGCAGCCAAATTAACCTGTTATTTTCTTATCAAATTCTACAAAATTTATTGAAGAAGAGGCTGGTAAGAATTTACTGTAATGTATTACTTTTTTAGGTGGGGGAGGGTATTCGATTTTAACTGTGTAGCCACTTGCAATGATTTCTTTAGAATTTTGGATAAGCTAAACATTTTGGTATTTACTACGAGTTATCTGTAATTATTATCGGTAAATTATAAATACCTGAACAATTATATCAAATATATAAAATCCCCTCCTCCACCCCCTCCCTCCAAATGAAGAAGAAAGAGAAGGTGACTTTAGATTTGTCTAGATTTCGAATAAAACTCTGTCAATTTCGAGGGCAATCGACTTTTTTCTTGCGGGGGGGGAATAAAAATTCTTTAACGAAAGCATTGTGCTCCTGAAGAAGAGAGATCTATGTTCATCGCTCTCAAAACCAATAAGGCAGAATTTCAAGTAATTAATTTTAAGATAATTTAAACTATTTTTTAGGTAATTTTAAATTCTGTATTACTTGTTTCTTTTTTCCAATTAGATTATCCGTAAATAGATTTTAACCGATTATACCTTCATAACATGAAGACATTAAATGATTTTATTCGGTAATCGGATATTTTGCATTGAAAATCCATCATACAAGCAATTTTCACACCTTTTTCTTTGATAACATGAAGATAATTATTCCGCATGCTATTAACCGTCAAAATGATAAATGTCGCATAAACAGTATGCCATATAAAAAAACTGAAAACATTTTGATTGCTTATATACAAGAGCATTGACACAGGCTGTGTTTTTGACTTTCCGGAGCAAGGTAATAAGAAAGCGTAGATTGCAAGTAGATTATAACTTGCGGGTGCACGATATAGTTCAGAATTCTCCAAATAAGTTATGTCTCAATGATCTCCAGTATTTCTTTTCTTTTTTTTTTTCATTCTGTTCTTTTCACAGATTTCTTCGTATTACGCTGCAACTCGTGTCTGCTTCTTTCTCATTCGTCTAAATCAGGGGTAATCAACCGTTTCATACCTACCGCCCACTTCGTAGGTAGTAAAATTTCCTTACCGCCCACCGGTTTCTCAGTAACTTAGTTTAGCATAAATACAAAGTAATTTGAGTGGAGGCTCAGTAATAATACATATAGATAAATTTATCCATTTGTTTATACTTTTGCTTATATTTATAAGAGACAGAAAATTTATGTCCCGCGTAGTTAGCTGGGACATCGGTTCTAACGAAACTGTTTCGGCTAGGGCAGCTTCAATGGTAGAAAAAGGATAACACATAAAGAAGTGGCAAAGCCTTCTAAAAATGTGGAAACAGAACAGAGCTGAGCGTGGAAGAATGAACTTTCATCATCGGATGGTCACACTCCCCTACCGCCCATCATTAAAGCTTAAATGGCCCACTAGTGGGCAGTAGGGAACAGGTATAAACCTTAATTTTTTTTAGACTATCCCTGGTTTAAACCTCAATTTTGAGAGGAAGAACGGTAACTACTTTCCAACTTTTCAATGCCGAGGATGAAAATCGGAAACTTTATTCTCTACAAATAAATAATACACAGATAGATGTTAAGTATTAGTCGATTGATTTATGTAACTGCGTCCCACTTCAGAAGTTTGTAGTGCTCAGAACCCTGAGGAAGACACATTTCCAGAAGTGAGGTGAGAAAATTGTCGGATAGTTATTTTCTAGATGGGCGCCAAATAATCTACGGGTCATCCTCAACTTCGTCTGTAGAGATGTTTAACTCCTGACTATGACTAATTGGCTCAAAAATGAAAAGCTAAGACAAAATTCAATCACAATTGTAGATACAAACAAAAGACGGGAAAAATGAGCAATGCCCTCGCCGGGACTCGAACCATGGGTCTCTCGAATACACGCCGAGGGTGCTGACCACTACACCACGCAGGCATGCTAACAATGTGGGGGAGAAATACCTATATACTCCCCATTTACTCCCCATTTTAAAGGGCAGCTGGGGATTAGGGGACCCAATCGCCAAATCCTGGTGGTGGAGAATCATTATCCACGACCTTTTAATTCGGGCGCCATTGTAGAGACATTAGGTGTTTCGGAGTAGAAGACGTAAAAAATGAGCAATGCCCTCGCCGGGACTCGAACCACGGACTTCTCAAATACGCGCCGAGCGTGCTGACCACTACATCATGAAGGAACGCTAATAAGGTGGGAGAAATACCTTATACCATCAGTGGAACCCCGATGTGGCACCGTATGCAAATTATCACTTGCATACGGTGCTATATCCAACACGTACAGAAACAGCTTGAGAATTTTGCAAGTGAGAAAACAGAACTACTAACATACAACTACTACCGCATTGCATATAATCAGATTCAAGTGTTACTGCCTATTTTCTTGTTCTTTTTGCACAGTGCAACAGAGATTATTTTGTGCACAACTTTTATGTGACCCATATTGTAACAACCGGAAATCACGAGCTGAGTGCTTTACAGCGGGTGCTGAATAACTATTTCGTAATTTTGGTGTATGATACTTCAAATTATACCCCAAAATAAATCATACCAAAATTTAAAAGGGTATATATATTTTATTTAAATCACCAATTTTTAAATTTTAGGTGCCAAAACTTGGGATAGGTAATAGTATTAGTAAACCTGAACATGAGATTAACATTTAAAAGAAATTCGCCATTTATTATTATAGTTCGACCTCCTCATCCGCGACCATGAGCGCAAACACGCATGCGCCATTCGGACCGAATTATTCTCAAAATAGGGTGAAAGGATGGGAACTTTCTTTCCCTCCAGCATATCTCTTTCCTGAGAAAAGAAGACTTTCACGTGACTTTTCACGTCGCAGCAACTAATAACGCCCCTTGTGGACGAGTCTATGTGTTTTGGCAGAATGCCAGCCAGGGTTGCGTTTGAGACGGTCGAACTATACTTCCTTGTACGAAGCAAAAGAAGTATTGCAATCGCAAAAAATTTCGGGTATCATGTTTCAACGAATCGGTATCATATTTTGATCGCTTTCGAATCCATTTGAACAATGTTTTTGAGTGACATCTGTACGTACGGTCATAATGAAGAACTGTTCTTGCCAAAACGGATTGTAAAATGCATTTTAAAAGGATTCAGAAGAGATTTTTGTCTTGACATCTGTACGTACGTATCTCGCATAACTCGAAAACGAGTAATGGTAGAACGATGAAGTATATGGGACTGCTATAACATGTATTTGTGCACCTCTTTTTTTCGTTGCAATCGGCCTTGTCAAAATATGTATATATGTATATGTATATATTTCAATATATATA
>KK120517.1:152505-226605 GCA_000611955.2 Stegodyphus mimosarum | reverse complement strand
ACGTATGGTGCGGCCGATTGCAACCGAAAAGGGAGGTGCACAACTACATGTTACACAGTTCCCTAGACAAAATTTAAATGTTCTGAGGCTACTGGTTGAGTATGCGAGATATATCAGAGGTCATGAAAAAGTTTCTGAATCCATTTTAAATCCATTTTACAATCCGCTCTGTGAAAAAAAAAAGTCCTTTATTCTATCCGTAAACACAGATGTCGAGCAAAAACATTGTTCAGATGGATTCGAGAGAGGTCAAAATGGATATTTTCGATGAAAAATGATACTCGAAATTTTTCGCGATTACAATATTTCCTTTACTTTATACAAGGAAGAAAAAATAACACAATTTTCCTGTTAATTATTACAGTCATATATAGCTCGGTCATGCACTATTAGTTATACAAATTCTTACATTAAAGATTAATTTTCACGGTGTGTGAGAATTCCTGATAAACCGTCATTATTTGTACCCTTATCGTTGAAATGATACAGAAAACTATCGTTTGATCGCTTTCGTTTAAATTGATTGGATGTCCTACGCTATAAAATGAGAAGTGCATACAGTATCCGAATAACAAAAACTTCCATCGAATACGAGGCTAGATCTGAAAGCTGGGAATAAACCTAAAATCCTGTACAAGTGACAATTTTCTTTCCCCGCATTTGTTTGCATTACTCCAAAACTCTGCAGATGCGCTTTTCCACGAGAAGTCGCTACCAATATACACGCGCAACTAAGGTGATCCCTCCTAACAGTTTCGGGAACGAAATATTTGTGCGCTGTTATAAATTAATTGCATTTCTTGGAGAATAAGTCTTTGACATACGTATGGAGGCTTTCCTTTTTTTAAAAGTCTCAACCTCCGTCAAAGGGTTTATTTCCCGGGGAAAGACAGGTATGCATTCAGAAGTTAGAATCGGTACTAAAATCAGTTTCGAGACCAGAATTTTCTTCCAAAATTCGGGCTTAATTGCAGAAATGAAGTGCTGGAGCCCTCTTATTTAGCCCTAAATAATAGGGCTCCGTCGCAATTTAAGCCCTGATCAAATCGTCTCCCGTTTAAAAGAATAGCATACCTAAATGACACATCCGCTGTGAGAATAATTTTAAGGGTATGTCATGAAGGGTTAGAAAAATTGGACCTAAGAAGAAAGAATCGTCTCGCCTTTCCCAAATAAGCAATCCTTTTTTTTCGGTCATTTGTCTAGGAACTAGACTTTTACTATGCTTAGAGCTATTGTTGTCTTATTTGCCTTTTATCATCAGGATTTCTAAAACTGGCACGGCAATCAAGAGTTTATGTTTACTACCTTGTACGAAGGAAATGAAGTATTGCAATCACGAAAAATTCCAGGTATCACATTTCAACGAAAATATCGATTTTGACCACTATCGAATGCAATTTAACGATGTTTTTGCATGACATCTTTACGTGAGGAGAGAATAAGGGACTCTTTTTTACACAGACGAATTATAAAACTGACTTAAAATGGATTCTGAAGAGAATTTTTCATGGCGTCTGTGCGTACGTACGTGCGTATGTATGTATCTGGCATAACTCAAAATGTTGAAATTTTGTATATAGGACCGTTATAACATGTAGTTGTGCACCTCCCTTTTTGGTTGCAGTCGGCCGCACCAAAAGTATATATATATGTATATACCCACTCTGTTACCCGGCTTAATGAGCTCAGTTTTTTTTTTTAATTCTTATATGTTGGTAAATTGCGCATTTTTACTTCCTTGTACGAAGTTGTAGGGTTTAACTCTTTAAATCTTAAGTTCTTACTTAGAACTCCACGAACACTTTACATGCGAATAATAGCTTAAGTGTGAACAGAACAAGTGAGACTTGAGAAGGGTTTAAAACCGTTTATTATCCAGTATATTTACAATCAGTTCCGGCTTGGAAGTTTACAATAAAGCCACCACTCGGGCTAGAACTTAAATACTAATAATTTGAACTAAAGCTGTATAACCGAAGCTATCACAATCTAACTAGTTGGCCCCTTAGTGTTAATTGAATCGGCGAAGCCTAGCAAGGGACTAGATATGGCCGAGCGTAGTAACAGCTAAGAGAGATGTGGCCAGAAGGCAAACGCGCGCTAGTCAGGAAATCAGACTCTCTCTCTGTTGAAGTCGGTTAAGTCACGACTTAAATAGTACTCATCCTCATTTGCATTCTCTGCGTTTCTGAATTCACATTCTGGCAGGAAATTGTAAGCTGAAATTAGAATAAGATAGGGAAGATACAAAACTTAAAATAACTGTTAGAAAACGCATTATAAACTTTACAAAGTAAAGGAAGTATTGTACTCACAAAAAATTCCACGTATCATATTTCAACGAAAATATCCATTTTGACCGCTATCGAATGCAATTTAACGATGTTTTCGCGTGACATCCTTAATTTTTGTTTACCATAGCAGCCATATTTTTTTGCATTTGAAACTTAGTAGAATAGTGAATTATGTTTCAGCACTTTTAGTGTCTTTTTGTAGAGTGGGACCAAAATTAAACTTTCATTTTTGTACACCAAAAATCTGCCTTGTTGCCTGCTGGTTAAATTTCTTCCTTTTGCGTAGAAACACTAATTTAATTGTAATTTTTTTTTAATATTGTTTTAGCTGTATTCAGTGTTTGATTTTTTTTTCTATATTTTTCATGACGATATTTTGAGGTTTTATGTATTTTTGCCTTGCTGCAAACTGAGAACAGAATTAACTGAATGAGAAATATGTCTGTAATGAAATAAGTTTAAATGAAATGCAGCAAAAAGTGCGTGCAATTTAATATTCCATACAAGGAAGTCATGTGGTCTACACATCAGATTTTTGTACTTATATTCGCAATCTCTACTAGACGCACCTTATATACTAGTATATGTATATTGTTAATGATTTTGCTATGTCAGTACCAACTCTCGCACTTAACTAACTCAACTGCTACAATAGACATTTTTATTGTTGAACAGTTCTTTTGCAACTACTGGCATTTCTTTCTTTTCTTTTTCTTTCTTTTTTTTTTCTTTTTTTTTTTTACGTCTTCTTTGGCTGGACCAGTCTTGGCTTATCATCTCACTCTCTGTCGGACTCACACTATAAACTCAGAAGTGATTCTACGTGATACACCACAGCAAGAATTGCCGTATTTTTGCTTATTTTATCATCGTAGTAACTTATAATCATAGAAACTCGTAATTATGGTAATATCATCGTAGAAACTCGATAATCGCTTAATGTGTGTTTTACCGGGATAGCATGCATCATCGCGGGTACCCAAATGGTAACGAATTGCTTTTCGGCTGAGCCGAGGAAATAACGCGTTTAATTCGAGAAATATATGATGGGAAAATAGGCGAATGACACCCACACTGCTATAGAAATGAGTATCAGTGGAGAGAATTCGACATGAAAAGAAGCTGTGGATGTCGAAAATCTGTTCCACACGAGTTTGTTGAATGTTGAAGCCCGAAATAAAGAATAATCAAATCGAATATTCTCGAGAAACTGTTACCATGATATATGTCGATAAATATTTTTATTCACATAATAGTAATAGAAGATGCTTAAGGTATTTCTCCCGCCTTCTTCGCATGCCTTGGTGGTGTTGTGGTAAGCACGCTAGGGCGTATTCCAGAAGTCCGTGGTTCGAGTCCCGGCGAGGACATTGCTCATTTTTCACATCTTCTGCTTTCAAATAACCTAATGACTCTACAACTGGCGCCCGAACTACAAATGAAATACTACCTCTCATCAATACCCGGAAAAGAGAGGTGGGAAAACACAGTCGATCTCTTCGACCTTGCAACAGAAATTTGCGATGAAGATTTTCAGCGCTTAATTATATGGGATTAAGAGAGACACTGGTAATACATTACAGACCATACAATGCTACCAATAACGCATAATGCTAATTCTTCTCCGGCAAACGGAAATGGTAAACCCAGTGGCGTAGCTAGGGGTGGGGGAAGGGAGCACATCTGTCCCCGGGCGCAGTGCCTCCATTCTTGGCACACAGAAAGCGGCGCAAAATCTTCAGTTGTCCCCTGGTGCTAAAACCTTCGCTACGCCTCTGGGTACCCCCCCCCCAAAAAAAAAATCTGAAAGACTTCAGATTTTAAATTACGTCCAAAGGGGCGTTTTTTTAAAACTTTTTGTTTGTTACCTTTATTCATTAAATATCATGTTCTTCGCACATAAACCATAAAATTCAGTTCAAGAGCAATATGGCAAAGTAATTTTAAACTGTGTTATGTCTTTAGAATTTCCGATACACAGTCTCACGCGCTGGAGATAAAATTATTATTATTATTATTTTTTTTATGTACGACGTTGCCTTGGCTCGCTTTGAAATCCTTGAGTTTGTTAATCAAAAATGCTTTAAAGTTTTACAAAATGTGAAATCGATAATAAAACAAACACCAAATTTCTAATTTGGTCTTCCAGATGCCGATATTCGCAGTAGAATTACGTCATTCAAAATTGGATGGCTGTAGGTACCGTTGTTTTATTACAATGCGAAAAACATACATACATTTATGCAGATTACTTAATTTCTTCAAATATAATACAGGGCTGCAATATTGGGTGGCAACAGTTTGAAAAGTGAACCGATATTTAATGTTTCCGACTCAAAATCCCAAAACGAAAACAATAGTCCTTCAGGGACAAAGCCCCTTTGAACTAAAAATAAAATCTGAAAAGGTACAGATTTTAACACGGTCGCCCAAAAGGGTTTGTTAAGGATTTTCAATGCTCTCGTTGAACTCTCCGTCTACGTTTTCTGTTACACTCACTCCCTCTGCTAACCCATTTCTTTCTGTCTTTTTGACTTAATTATTAATCATCCTTTTCTTCGCACTTACGCAACATATAACAGAAAAATTACAAAAATTTAAAATGCAGCATTTGTTTAGAATTCCCGATGAAGTGCTAGGTGTTGGTATACATTTTTCCGTTTTTTTTTTCAATCTTTTCTCAGTTTATCGTATCAATGCATAGTTTCCTTGCAAAACAATTTTTTTGTCTTTTTATTATTAACGTTTTGTGTGCTAAATTCATTAATTAAATATCATTTTTTTGCGCACATACGAAACATGAAATTCAGCTGATAATAGAAAAAAAATAACAAAATATTTAAAAACAGCATATCTTTAGAATTTCCAATAGACAGTCTCGCGCGCTGGATTTTAAACCGCGCGTTTTAATCCGCACAGTGTTGCCAATGCTGTCCTTCAGATCGCTGTGTTTGTTAAAAATTCATTAAAGATTTACAAAATATGAAACTTAAAATTCGAAATTCCAAATTTGATCTTACAGGTGCTCATATTCGGTTGGAGGACTACGTTATTCAAAATTTAATGGCCCTAAGTACCGTCGTTTTTTTCAGAGTGCGTGAAACATACATACATTCAAGCAGATTCTTCATTATTTAATTTCTTTAAATATTATAATACAATGCAATAATACTTCTTGGTAACAATTTTAAAACTGAGTCAGACATTTAATGTGACGACCCGCCAAATCCTTTTTTCCGAGACTAATAGCCCGTTCGTTGTAACGGCCCTTTGAGCTACTAAAACATTGTATGAACGTCTTTTGCACTGTACGGCAATCAGTTTTGCACACGAGGTTGAAGTTTTCCAGAGGAAATACGGATTTTAGTTTCTCCTCTCATTCACAGAATTCACTAAGCGTGAGCAACAAATGACCTCATTTTGTTTCAAAAACTGAAATAGCATTAATGTGAAACACATTACAGCGACCATGATAGTTTGGAGGATGTGAAAAATACTTTCTTTTTATGCTGGAATCGGAAGCTTAATGGGAACAATTGTAGAGCGATTAGGTTGTTTTTGAAGCAGAAGGCATACAACTGCTCATTTTTTATGCCTTCTGCTTCAAAAATAACCTAATGTCTCTATAGTGGCGCCCGAACTAAAAGTGGTGGATGATGATTCTTCACTACCAGGATTTACGTCGTTACATTACGACATTACGTTAAACCAGGACAGTTACATTACGAAAGCATGCAGAAAGGAGGGAGAAAATACCTTACATACTCCCCCTTTTAAAGCTCGACTGGAGATTAGGGGACCCATTCGCCAAATCCTGGTAGTGAAGAATAATCATCCACCACCTTTTAGTTCGGGCGCCACTGTAGAGACATTAGGTTATTTTTGAAGCAGGAGACATGAAAAATTAGGAGTGCCTTCGCCGGGACTCGAACCTGGAATTCTCGAATACGTGCCGACTGTACTACGATTACACCGCGAAGGCATGCAGAAAGGAGGGAGAAAATTCCTTATAAATTGGATAAGTAATTTTAGACATTTATCTTGTACAAGTATGTTAGGCTTAATACATACTAAAGGCTCCAAGGTGTGTTCTTAATTTCACTGAATGTATCGTTGGAAGAATTACTTTTGGATGTATTACTTTTGGATTATTAATTACTTTTGGATTAATTTATTTATTAATTTAATTATTATTTAGTTTGATTATTAATTACTCTTGGATTGATTTATTAATTACTATTACTTTACTAATTACTTTTGGATTGTTTGGAATTACTTTGGATGCATCGTTGGAAGAATTACTATTTTAGCAATTTGTTGGACAAGATGGATATATTTCTAGTTACATGCCGTGAAGAAACAGGGGCCACAGTTTCGAAATACGAAGTTTAGAAGATTGATAAATTAAAAAAACTTTTATCGAGAATCATTCTAACTTTTGTTCTCATTCGTTGTGACTGTGAAGGTGGAGATTAAGTGCCTTGTCTCTCTAGTGAAGCAAACATTAGATCCATTAACAAATAAAGATTAAACTTCGAGAAAGCGTTGAGAAACATGATAGAGGTCGCCCTTTGTTTCCGTATATTTGAATCCGAATCTCTCACATATGTTTGCCTTTTGATAAGATAGACGGTTCTTGTTTATTTGGAAAGCAATCATTCCGAAGACCTTCGAACTTGAAGCTTATCTTCTTAGAATAACATGAAGTTTATGACGCTTGATATTATGACTGTCAAACGTTCGGATTATCCAATGGTAAAACAGCATGAAAGTGAAAATAAATATTATAATTTAAAATTCACTAGAATAGAATACATTACTAGAAAAAGTTTGAATACATTTGATAAACTAACAGTGTTAATGTGATGTGTTCGCATAAGACAACAGAAGGATAGTGCGTTTAGTTAATGTAGTCATTTTTAGTGATAATTAAAGTGATTAAGAGTAATATTAATATGTTCAAGACACCTTCGACATATCAGACACAATTATTAATAAATTCATGAAAGTTAAAGGAAATGGAACGCCTGCTCTGCTGTCACGCTTTGCCTTCTTGCAATTATTTCCCGAATTTTGTGTTAAAAAATCTGATGTATACACTGCATGACTTCCTTGCACGGAAAATTAAATTATATGCCTTTTTTCTTGCATTTCATTCTTGCTTCTTATTGGATTGAATTAGATTTACTTCGTCGATAGTGCATAAACCACAAGAGAATAAATGCACTCTTTAAAATTCACTGTATTTGTTTACCATAGCGACACGCTGGTGCTAGGTTCACTTAACAACGTTACATCTCATTCATTTTATAACTCAGAATGCACAAAAATTATGTATATCATCTGAAGAATTATCTAATCGTTACCACATGTTCTATTCAAATACTATGATAAATCTAAAACAATGTATAAAAGAAATTAAAAAACAAACAACAACAACAACAACAAAAAAAAAAGTGTTTCACAGACGATTCAGTACTTCTCTTTCAATTAATTCAGATCTTCCTTCGCGATTCGCGACAAGGCAAAAATACGTAAAAACTAAAAATATCTATATTAAAAATTACGAAATAAATCTTAAACACTTATTTCCTCGAATAAATTCCAGAATGGATTAAACAAGATTTAATTGGCAATAATAAAAGATGGCGTCATCTTTGTTATTTAGAAGCTTAGTTTCTCTAGACTGGCAACAAATACTCTCTTCTCCTAAATTTCAAATGTAAACAAAAATGGCTGCTATGGTAAAAGTAATTAGGCTTAGCCGCACTTAAACAACTTTTAAATTGTTGATAATTCTACAAATATTGCATGCATATTTATTAAAGGCAAAAACCTTAATCGAAAGATAAGAACAACATAATTCAATCATTTTTAAAGCAAAAAATGCGCAATTTACCGCCATATAAGAATAAAAATTCTGGGGTTATTGAGCCGAGTAATAAAGTGGTTATATATATATATAAATTCAATATAAAAGCAATTAAAAGTAAATTAATAAGACCAAGACTTGCGCTAAAGCTGCAAAGTAATAAACCAATAATTCACAATAAATTGTAGTAAGAAAACTTTCCATATACCATCTCCAAGGAACAGAAATTCAATTTAAATATATTTATATACTTTTGGTACGGCCGATTTGCAACCAAAAACGAAGGTGCACATCTATGTACATGTTATAGCAGTCCTATATAACAAAATTTCAACGTTCTGAGGCTACTCGTTTCTGAGTTATACGAGATACATGCATACGTACGCACAGACGCCATGAAAAAATCTCTTTAGAATCCATTTTAAATGAGTTTTGTAGTTTTTTGGCTGAAAAAGAGCCCTTTATTATATCTTTAAGTTCAGATGTCATGCAAAAACATCATTAAATTGCATTCGACAGCTGTCAAAATGGGTATTTTCGTTGAAATATGAGAGCCAAAATTTTTCGCGATTACAATACTTCCTTTTTACTTCGTACAAGGAAGTAAAAAGAGCCTGAAATAAGAGTTATTTCTGAAAACGCACCCTTTAAGAATGATCAAAAAGCATTACACTAGATTTTAAGTAATTAAACCATATTTTTATTCCTTCGATATCATTTTACGATATTCACTATAAAATCATTCTTTAACCACATTACACATGCGCTTCATTGACAAGCGTTAGAAACCTGTTAATGGGTTATAACAATACATTTTAACATATTTTAATTTATATCAGTTAGGTATATTATTAAAAGTAAAATAGAAATTTTAAGAAATACTTACTGTTTTTTAACTATCTCTCCGGGGGGGGGGTCGACTGGGGTCAACTCCCGGCGTTCTGGCTAGGACCAGTACCTAGACGGATTCGACGTCCTTAGTAAAATTAAGTATTCACAGTGACTAGAACCATCCCTTATTCGATGGTAGGTTCAGGCTGGGCGAGGACCATATGGTACTGCCTTGTCTGCTCCTTGATTGTTGGACGTTACATGGTCTAATATCGAAGTTTGTCCTTGGGGGTTTATCTTCCCTTGGTCAACACTTGGGGACGGTCGATGTCTAACTATGATTTCTTTGATTTAAGGTGGGCGCTCTGCCGTCTGTCATTGCTTAAACCCAGACTGCGTGGAACAAAAATTGTCTTCCTGAGTTGACCGGGGAAACTATGCTTCCTTGGATGTTGTCTAGGAGTTGGCGCTTTTAACATTGTATAAGGTATTTCTCCCGCCTTCCTAGCTTGCCTGCGTGGTGTAACGGTCAGCACACTCAGCGCGTATCAAGTGGTCCGTGATTCGAGTCCCGGGGAGGGCATTGCTCAGTTTTCATCTCTTCTGCTTTCAAAAAAATACCTAATGTCTCTACATTGGCGCCCGAACTAAAAAAGGTGATGGATGATGATTCTCCATCACTGAGATTTGGAGACTGGGTTCCCTAATCCCGAGTCGCCCTTTAAAAGGAGGGAGTATATAAGGAATTTCTCCCGCCTTCCTAGCATACCCTCGCGGTGTAGTAGTCAGCACGCTCGGCGCGTATTCGGGAGGTCCGTGGTTCGAGTCTCGTCGAGGGCATTGCTCAATGTACTTCTGCTTCAAAATAATAACCTAATGTCTCTACAATTCTTTATTAAGCAATGGAAAATTAATTAAATTCAAAATATAAATTAAAAATCTTACTTTTTGCCAAATGGTAGATTTGACAAATAGCCATTCCGTGCTTTTGCAACAAAAATAATGATACGATTTTTTAAGTAAAATCTTTCAATTTAACAAAAGCAAAACGAATTTTGATAAGAATGTACACCATGTGATAAATAAAAGGAAGTTAAAACAATAACAGAAAACACAAAAAGTGTGCTTGTCCTCCAAGTCTGGAAGCAAATTTTATTAAATGAACGCAAGGCCTTTTTAAATTATAAATATTAAGAACTGCACTGAAAATGTGAAAAACTTACATAACGTTTATTAGAAAAGCTGAACTATATTCTTTCTACACTGAAAATTGTTGAAGAAACATTAACAAAAATTAGGCAAAAAGATGTTGAATAAAAAACTCTATCGATTTCAAGGGCGATTAGACATAGGTCCCTCTTCATGTGTAGAAGAAATATTTTTTACAAAACTTTTGGTAATACATTGGTTGCAGTCACTTCTTGGACTGTCAGCAGTACGTTTTTACTTCTTGCACGAAATAAAAAGGAAGTATTGTAATCGCGAAAAATTTCGGGTATCATATTTTCAGTGAAAATACCCATTTTGACCGCTATCGAATACAATTTAACGATGCTTTTGCGTGATATCTGAATGTAGGAGCAGAATAAAGGACTCTTTTTCCCCCAAAAAATTATAAAACTGATTTAAAATGGATTCTGAAGAGATTTTTTTCGTGGCGTCTGTGCGTACAATACGTACGTATGTATGTACGTATGTATGTACGTATATGTATGTACGTATACATACGTACGTACATACATACGTACGTATGTATGTACGTACGTATGTATGTACGTATGTATCTCGCATAACTCAAAAACGAGTAGCCCCAGAACGTGTAAATTTTGTATATTGGAGTGCTATAACATGTAGATGTGCACCTCCTATTTTGATTGCAATCTGACGCAACAAAAGTATATAAATATATGTATATGTATATATATCCCCTCTGTTACTGGATTCCGTGATCACAGTTTTTTTATTCTCATTATGTTGGTAAATCGTGCATTTTTTGCTTTAAAAATGATTGAATTATGTTGTTTATATCTTCCGGTTAAGTTTTTTATGTCTTTAGTAAATCTGCATGCAAGGTTTATAGAATTATCAACAATTTAAAATTGTTTAACAGCAGCTAAGCCTAATTATTTTACCAAATAGCAGCCATATTTGTTTACATTTGAAACTTAGGAGAATAGTGGATTTGTTGCCAATCTAAAGAAACTAAGCTTCGCAGCAACAAAGATAACGCCTTCTTTTATTATTGCGAATTAAATCGTGCTTAATCCATTCTGAAATTTATTCGAGAAAAGGAGTGTAAGATTTATTTCGTAATTTTTAATACAGTTATTTTGAGTTTTTATGTATTTTTGCAATTTGCAATTCAATCCAATAAGATTAAATGAAATGCAAGACAAAATGCGTATAATTTAATATTCCGTACAAGGAAATCATGTGGTGTACACATCAGATTTTTTTTTATTGGGCTTATCATCCAGCGTAGCATAAACTCACAGGAAAAGTCGTTTTTGTCAGTGCTAGCCAGGCAAACTGGAAAACTCGGGAAAGAAAGCAGTGTTTAATTGAGAATTAATTTTCTCCCTGGGATGAACAAAGGCAGGTAGGGATAGAACGCTATCTGTGTGGAAGAAACACATTTTGAAATGTGAGGCACCAATGTACTGGGTCGTCATTGTGCCTAACGACTTAAAGTTTTCAATTTCGAGGAAAATTGGAGTTCTGTATATATTTGCAGGGATACATTTTAGGAGTTTGACATCCAGCGGCCTTAACAGCTATTCAGCAATGAGTACTTTTCTATTTGAATATCCGCATACATATTACATAGACCGCAAACGTCCATATATATACCGAAATATCTTATGCGCATGCAGTCTTCACGTATTACAGCAACCAACACAATTAACGGACATTTCATTCAATGAAAGCACCACGTATACGATGGGATGGCAAATGTAACGTCATCAAAATGCATTACTGAATTTAAAACAATCGGAAATATTTCTTTGTGAAATATTTCATGGCATAATAAAACACAGAACTCTGTTATTGGTTCTTAAGTCAAATCCGTTTTGCTTGCATAGTGCACGAAAGTGATTAAAATATAACAATTGCATTATTAAAAAAAATCTGATGTATACACCACATGATTTCCTTGTATGGAATATTAAATTATATGCATTTTGCGTTTCGTTTAAACATATTGAATAACAGTTAAGGAATTTTGAATTAAATCTATTTAGTCGACAGCGCATAAACCACAATAGAATAAATACACTCTTTAAAGTTCACTACATTTATTTGCCACAGCCACACTTCGGCGCTACGTTCACTTAACAGCGATACATCTCATTCATTTTATAACTCAGAGTGAGCAAAAGTTATAGCATCTGAAGAATTGCCACAAGTTCTATTCAAATACTATAATAAACCTAAAACGATGCATAAAAGGAATTCAACAAATAAAAAAGAAACAGTTTTTCACAGACGATTCAGTGGCACTTACCTAATGCGCATGCGCTACTAATTAATTCAGTTCTGACTTCGCCGTAAGGCAAAAATACATAAAAATTCAAAATGTTTTCATTAAAAATTGAAAGATGTAGAAAAACATAAACACCAAGTACAGTTAAAACAATTAAAAAAACAGTTTTATCAATTTAAACCACGATTTTTACGGAAAAACCAGGTAATAACTTAAATGATAATTCCAGATTAAATCAAGCGTAATTTAGTTCGCCATAATAAAAGAAGACGTTACTTTGTTGTTGCAAAGCTTAGTTTCTCTAGATTGGCAACAAATCCACTATTCAAATGTTAGCAAATATGTCTGCCATGGGAAAAATGATTAGGTGTCCTTTATTCTGTTCTTATGTACGAATGTCGCTAAAAAAAAAGTTAAATTGCATTAGATATCGGTCAAAATAGATATTTTCGTTGAAATATGATACCTGGAATTTTTCGTGATTGCAATACTTCCTTTTTACTTCGCACAAGGAAGCAAAAATACCTAGCAAAAAAAGAAAATCTGAAATGTTTAAGATTTTAAACTACGTCCAAAGGGGCGTTTTTTTAAATATTTTGTGTGTTACTTTTATTTATTAAATATCATGTTCTTCGCACTTAAACCATAAAACTCAGTTAAAGAACAATATCGCAAAATAATTTTAAACTGAGCATATCTTTAGAATTTCCTACACACAGTCTCACGCACTGAAGATAAAAATGTTTTTTCTGTACAACGTCGCCATGGCTCGCTTTGAAATCCTTGAGTTTGTTCATCAAAAATTCTTTAAAGTTTTACAAAATAGGAAATCGATCATAAAACAAATTCCAAATTTCAAATTTGTCTTGCAGATGCCCATATTGGCAACAGGATTACGTCATTCAAAATTTCGATGGGTCTAGGTACAGTAGTTTTATCACAATGCAAGAAACATACATACATTTAATGCACATTCTTCATTATTTAATTTATTTAAATATAATACAGGGCTGCAATATTTGGTGGCAACAGTTTGAAAAGCGAACCGACATTTAATGTTTCAGACAAAAAATCGCAAAACGAAAATAATAGTCCTTCAGGGACAAAGCCCCTTTGGACTAAAAACTCAAAGCTTTTAGGTTTATATTATGTCCAAAGAGAACTTTTTTTTTTCATTTTTCACATGGAAAAACGTTTCGAAAGCTTTTGGGCTAACGCCCCTTTGGGCCCAAAATGTTTAAAAACAGCATATCTTTACAATTTCCCATAGACAGTCTCGCGCTGGACTTATAATGTGTTATTCCGTGCAGTGTTCCCACTGCTTGCTTTGAAATCGCTGAGTTTGTTAATCAAAAATTCGTTGAAGTTTTACAAAGTATAAAATAGATAACAAAAGAAATTCGGGCTTACAGGTCCTCATGTTTGGATGGAGGACTACATTATTTGGAATTTGTTGACTCTAGGTACCCTTGCTTTTTCACATTCCGAGAAAGATGCATACATACATACAAATTCTTCATTATTTAATTTCAAAATAATACAGAATGATAATATTTGATGGCAACAATCTGAGAAGTGATACGCTGTTTATAGTGATTTGACACAAAATGCCGTTTCCAGAATAATAGCCCTTCCGGATTAACGCTTCTTTGGGCTAATACAGCTCACGATAATTGTATACATCTTGTGATTTCGTAATCTTACGCGTATATGCTGTTTACTTTCTGTTATGATAACTTTCTTCAACCATTACCAGCTTTCTTCGTTTGTCAATTTATTGCAATTAATTATAGAAAAGAAGGTCATATAGATCTTTACAACAGAACAAGCAGTTTTTATTTCTTCAGCACGAAGGAAAGGCTGGTTTGGTTTATTTGAAATATGACAAAGTACTGGAAAGCTATTTGCCAAAGAAAAAGAGATGCCTTTCTCGAGGGCTTTTTAAGGGAAACTGGCTCGTATACAAGTTACACACGAGAAAAACCACAGAAACGCCCACGCAGACAGCCCATTCATGGATCCGCGGACCGAATTCCTAGTACTCAGCGACTTCACCGCTCTGCCGTTGGGGGAAGGAGGGCGTA
Organism: Stegodyphus mimosarum; assembly: GCA_000611955.2. NCBI lineage: Eukaryota > Metazoa > Arthropoda > Arachnida > Araneae > Eresidae > Stegodyphus > Stegodyphus mimosarum. The sequence goes on along the minus strand of KK120517.1, from coordinate 212,037 downwards.
TAAAAGAAAGAAATGCTACCTGAAATTTTAGATGTTTTTTCTTAGTATTTATTAATTAACATGCAACTCATTCAACTTTTCTTTTAAAAATTATTCATCACAAATATATTAATCGTTTTGAAACAAAAAACAAAAGTTATGACAGACTATTACATATTTTTTTTAATAATTTTATGAATTTGTTAAACATATTTCAACTAAAAATTAGAAACGTTTAGCGCAAAGGGCGTTAGCCCACAAAGGCTATTAATTTCGTTTTGGCATTTTGCGTTGGTTCGCTATAAACGGTGTTTCACTTTCCAAATTGTTGGCACCAAATATTATTACCCTGTATTATATTTCAAATTAAATAATGAAGAATTTGCATAAACGTATGCATGTTTGTCCCATTGTGAACAAACAACGGTATCTAGAGCCATCGAAGTTTGAATAACGTTTGTTTCCACCCGAATATGAGCATCTGGAAGCCCAAATTTGGGATTTCTTTTATTATCTCTTTCATATTTTGCAAAATATTTATGAGTTTTTGATTAAGAAAGTCGACAATTTCAAAGCGAGTAATGGCAACACTGTACGGGGGAGAAAAAAAAATCTGCGTCACGTGAGAATATGTATCGAGAATTCTAAAATATGCTCTTTTTAAATTATTTTCTGATATTGCTGTTGAATTGAAATTTCATGGTTTAAGTGCGAAGAACATGATATTTAATTAAGATAACACAGAAAACGTTAAAAAAACACCCCTTTCGGCTTAATGTAAATTCTGAAGGCCTTTCAGACTTTCTTTCCTCCTAAAAATAGTAATTATGCGAATGACTTAATTTTGAATTTCTGGACTCAGCTATGACCACTGATAAGACAGGCATACGAATGCCTAAATGAAGTAAATATTTTCCTTCATCCCTTCTGCAGGATGTTGGACTTACCACTCATCTGAGTGCAATGTGTTCCTTAATGAATCAGACGCATTAAGTTGATTTACTTTGCGCTTGATTGTTTTCTAATATTATCAAAATCTGACAGGCCCTTGATGGGCCTCTTAAGCTGCCTGTGAACAAAATGAAGGTGTGCAAAAGCGTCAAGAGCAGCGATGCATGACGCTGCGACGCGTGTGGATGAGAGGAAGAAACCAAACGATCTGTTGCTCAAATGATTATTTAAGCTGTGTTCTTTGCTTGTAGTCACAAATTACGTTATCATAAACAATCTGATTTAAGTGCTCTAATTCTTTCTTTTCTTATCGTATGGTTACATATTTCGTATTTATTTAGCTATTTATTTAGAACTGCAATTAAAATTGTTTTATTTTCACTTGCAACGCAGACGAATTTGAAGAGAAAGCTACGTCCGAAAAGTAAAAATACAAGACCACGTGCATTTAATATTTAATAAATAAATATCTCGTAATTGCTGTTGCCATCCAGAAATATCGAGAAAATAGATTTTACCAAAATGTTCTCGCAAATAGTTAAAAAGCTTATAAAAGCCGAATTGAAACACCTCAGCTAAGTTGTTGTTGTTTTAAGCAAACTGTATGTTTACTTAGCGCTGTTATGGATTGTAGCGAATTCGTTGTGAAATTGGATAACTTTCTCTGTTTTGAATTGAGTTCTGTTTAACGTTTGAGATATTGTGATAGTGTACGAATATCTCTTAGGAAATATTTCAACATTTTGTTTTTACTTCTTGTGAAAAGAATAAATTTTATTAACTTTTTATCGACTTAAGCATTCAATCCATTACGAACCCGTAACGCACGCAACAATATTAATGTAAATAATTTTATTGGCTTTTTAATCACACATCTCTTCCCCCTACTATGTGTTTATTTGCTTCGTAAGATGAGCAATAGGGTTAAATTTCGACAGCTTGGTATTTGTAATATCAGTTCAGGTAAAAGGCACCACAAAAAGATCTGTTTTTATTTAAAAGAATTTTGCTTTCACAATGCGAAAATGGTTACATTTATAACAGAGCTCTATCTGCTAATAGCTAAGGAATAAAACGGCCAGCCTAGTGGCTAGATTTATTGGACAGTTTGGTTTATTTACTTAATCGCTGACTTACTGTTTGTTGCGACTTATCTCACTTTTCTGATAATAATATCAGAATAAGTCCACAAATTTTATCCTGACAATCCAATTCCGTCACAGTTTTGAAAGAGAATCCTTGGGGCACGCATCCAAGGGTCTCTGAGCCCTCCTTCCCTGCCATCAGACCACTCTAGATGACTTTTGGCTCGCCGTATATTGCTCACATATCGCAAAGAGAGTATACATTTATACACATCCATGCTTTCTCCGGGATACCAACCTGGTCTACAATAAGGCAACTAACAACGGGCTAACATTTGTTCGAGAGGGCTGAATAGGCTGAATCACAACAAACATATTTCCTGGCACAAGGTTCAATTACCATCTAAAAGAATGATGGGAGCGGTGACTGCTACTGCCAGTTATTTGACTTTGCTAGCTTTGGTACAGTGGATTCCAATTATGCAAATTCCAGATACTCGAAACTTCCCAACTTCTTGTTTTATTTCTTATCTTGCAACTTCTTCTGTTCAACTCCTTATCTTGCAGCTTCTTGTTTTATTAACCCAGAAAGGAGGTTTTTTTCGAATGGGATATTTGTCTCAAAACAGCATTTTGCGTTGAATCACTATAAATGACGTATCGTTTTTTCAAATTGTTGCCATCAAATATTATTGCCCTGTATTTTATTTAAAGAAATTAAATAATGAAGAATCTGCATGAGTTCTCCACCCGAACATGGCGCATCTGGAAGACCGAATTTTGAAATTCGAATTTGTTTTATTATCTATTCCATATTCTGTAAAGCTTTAACGAATTTCTGATTAACAAACTCAAAGATTTGGAAGCGTGCAGTGGCAGCATTGTACGGAATATAACATTTTTATTTATAGCGCGCAAGACTGTCTGTCGGAAATTCTAAAGATACGAAAAGTAAACTAAACTCGACTGCACAAATAACCCATAATTTTGAGCCATGGCTGGCAGTGCCCTGATATCTGCTTTCTAGACTGTGGGCTACAGGGTGCTTGTGCATCTTTGTCTGGAGAAGTGGTCAGTGGCAGGAAGTCCGCTGTTTAGTCCCTAAGCGGACTTGGTACTCGTTTTATCGACCCCCTCAAGTGATGAAAGGCTGGGTCAACCTTGCCCAGCCCGAGGATCGAACCCTGAACCTGTGGTGCCGCTGCGCGACGCGCTAGCCCTTACGCCACCCAGGTCTTACATTCTAAAAATATGCTGTTTTTAAATATTTTGTCATTTTTCTGTTGAATGGAATTTTATGCTACGCATGTTCCAAGAACGGGATTTTTAAAAATAAAGTAAACACAGAAAACGTTAATGGTAAAAAGACAAAAAGGGGGGGAAAGTTTTGTAAAGTCATCTTTTTAGGAAAAACGAATATTGTTATGATGAACTGAGAAAAGACTGATAGAAAAATGTATGCAAACACTTAATACTGCATCAAGAATTCTAAACACGTGCTGCTATTCTACTTTTAAAATATTTGTGGTTTTGTTGTGAACTGACGTAAGTGCGAAGAAATTGATGTTTAATGATAAAGTTAAAAAAAAAAAAATTTAAATTACGACCAAAGGGGACTTTTTTTTTTGTAACATTTTGTGTGTTACCGTTATTTATTAAATATCATGATCTTCGCACTTAAGCCATAAAATTCAGTTCAACAGCAATATCGGAAAATAATTTTAAAATGAGCATAGCTTTAGAGTTACCGATATACAGCCTCACGCTCTGGAGATAAAAATGTTTTTTCTGTACAACAATGCCATTTCTCGCTTTGAAATTCTGGAGTCTGTTTATCAAAAATTCGTTAAAGTTTTAAAAAATAGGAAATCGATAATAAAACAAATTCCAAATTTCAAATTTGGGCTTCCAGCTGCTCATATTCGGTGGGGGGGGGGAAACGTTCAATATTCAAAATTGGATGGCTCTAGGTGCCGTCGTTTTATCACAATGCGCGAAACGTACGTACATTTACGCAGATTCTTCATCATTTAATTTCTAATAATATAATACAGGGCGATAATGTTTGGTGGTAACAATTTGAAAAGTGAATCGGGCATTTATAGTGAATCAACGCAAAATGCCAAAACGAAAACAATAGTCCTTCAGGGACAAAGCTCCTTTGGACTAAAAAAAAAAAAAGAATGCCAAAACTTAACTCTGCACTGGCAATCCTAAACGTATACTGCTATGCTTGTTGTAAAATTTTTGTAATTTTCCTGTTGATTTGCATACGGCATAAATGGGAAGAAATGGTGCTTAATAACAAAGCTGAAAAGACAACAACAACAAAAAAGTCTCAGTGAGTGTAACAGAGGACTGGTAAACAGCGAGCTGAGTGAGAGCATAAGAAACCTTAACGAACCCTTTTGAGCAACTGGTAAAATCTGAAATCTTTAAAACTTTATATTTATTTATTTATATTTTTATTTTCCTTACACCGAGCAAAATTACGTTAGCTGTTAACTTTCTTGGGCATTTTTAATTCTTTTCCATTGTTATATATTTCTGTTAATTCTTAAGAAAAGGAACTCCGATTAACAGCAGTTTTGCTGGAACTACAGTGCATATGCAGTACACTTCTGTAAAGCTAAAACCGTCACTTTTGAGTTTTCCGTATGAAATGAATTCGGGAAATAAAGAAGGTGGCAATCATTAGGGCTGGAATTTCTTTTCTTGACAACAGGGAAAATTCCCATGAAAGGTTAAAAGTATGTGATAGCAGAGTTAATAAAATTACTAATATTTTGCGGGTGTTTTCTTTTTGCGGTCCCTAACAAAACTGATAATGCTTGTAAACTGTGATTCTTCCTTTCCTTTCCATATCGAAATCTCACTATCTTCAGAATAGTGATTCAAAGGAAAGCTCATTCCAAAGGTGCAACAGATTCCTTTATCATACTATTAATTTTAGAAGAGTTGAAAGCCTAGAAATATTAATGATGATACAGGCAAATCGAAGAAAAGACTGCGTTTAAAAACGCTCAGAGTGAATCACCATGATACCGTTTTTTCACTTCCACGTTAACTGTTCATTTTAAAACAGGGAGCAGTTATCTTGCCCTTATCGGTTGACAGCTCAGTGTTAAAGTCACTGAGGATGAATTGCGCTGTGACCATTCGGGTCAGCAGGGCAAACTGCAGTGACACATTCTAAAAAAAAAAAAGAAAAAAAAAATGAATTACTTTCATGTGCGCAAAATTCGCCATGAAAAAGATAATGTTATGTGATAGCGATAGCTTTGGAGCTTGGAATTTAAATAGGAGTTGCATGCGGAAATGTTGACATCCCCTCCCCCACTAAAATGATAAGTTAGAGGGATTAGTGTTATATCATCTATTTTAGTATCATTTATTTCATATTAATTAAATTAGGCGTTTATTTATTTTAATACAAAGGATTTTTTTTTAAACCTGTGATTTCTCACACAGATGAAATAACGTAATTAAGAAATACCAAATTTCGAATCAAGTGTAAGAAATGAAATCGCAGTAATTTGTGTCTGAAATTTATTAAACTTCAAAAAACAACTCAGAAACAAAGCGTAAATGTATGCCCTTCCCAATACACAAATATTTTAAATGTATTTGAAGAACTGATTAGACGTAAACGATTTAATCCTTTATTTACCAACAGGACTTTAAAGTCCCATAAATAAAATTGCTCAATTATGTCCCAGTGCGATTTTTAAGGCCCAATTTTAAATTAAAAACCTAAAAAACTAATAACATTTTTGTAAAGGTAATGTGAGGTGTTTCTCAAGCATAAAGAATCGTAATGAAAATATTCCAAACTCTTTTTCAAAAAATAAAGTAATTTGGGACATAAAACGTTAAATGATTTCTTTTCAAAGTATCGTCATTTCCGATAAGGAAAAATATCTACCAGAATGTTAGTATGAAATTTTAGGAAATAACTGCAGGTTGAAAAGTGAGGAGATATTTGTGTTTGAATATTTCTGCAGACGACTTTTAATTTTTCAGCTTTCCTTTCGTTCCGTCTCAGCTTCAACCGGGATGGTGAAAACTTGTGCTCGATGTAAAATTCTTTTAGCGAGATAAAAATTAGTACTGCTTCAAAGTAAAAATAATTAGTTAATTATTTAACTGCAGGAAAGAGAATAATATCTACGTGCTTTTTAATAGTGGAATCTGCTTAATATTTGCGTCTAAGATAGAGAAAATTGTGACTCCAAAAATGTATGCAACTTCTATATATAATTCAAAGGCGTCAAAAATGTATGCTACTTCTATATACAATTCAAAGGCGTCAAAAATGTATGCAACTTCTATGTACAATTCAAAGGCGTCAAAAATGTATGCAACTTCTATATATAATTCAAAGGCGTCAAAAATGTATGCAACTTCTATATATAATTCAAAGGCGTCAAAAATGTATGCAACTTCTATATACAATTCAAAGGCGTCAAAAATGTATGCAACTTCTATATACAGGGGACAGGTGAGAGCGGATGCCGACATCCGGAAAGCTTACTAGAAGTATTCGGGTATCGTCCGGAATTCGCAATGTACAACTTCTATATACAGGTGACAGGTGAGAGCAGGTTCGTATACTCGGGAGGCTTGTATAGACTAATCGGGTATCGTTCGGATCCTGCAACTATCTAAATCTAGACTCCGAAATCAAGACATTACTTGCCCATACAAGGGCAAAATATCAGATTTTTCTGCATGCGTCGCATAAAGAACAGTATACAAAATACAGGACACACATTCTGAAGGCACAATACATTCCATATTAACTTTTGATGGAATAACCTTATTTTAAAAGCTCACTGTTGCGGAAATTTTGCTTGTACGCTGAAAACAAATTCTATATACAATCCAAAGACATCCAAATGTAAGCAACTTCTATAAACAATTAAAAGGCATCCGAAACGTAAGCAACTTCTCAATACAATTAAAAGACGTCCAAATATATGCAACTTCACTATACAACTGATAGACATCCAAATGTATGCACCTTCTTTCTATATACAATTAAAAGACGTCGGAATGTGTGCAATTTCTATTTGCACTGAGGGGGGAAAAAAGAAGGCGACAGTTCTATACCTCCCGTTCTACTGGGTAGATTGGCGAAATTCAAACTGAGTTTTCCATGTCTCGAAAGCGCGACTTAAGATATATATTAGATTTATATATAGCTTTGTTCTAATATAGGTATTTTGACGCAAAATGGGACTTTTTTCTGAAATAACATACCAATATTATTTCATATTTCGATTCTACCACTCAAATTAGGCCTAAATATTAAATTTTGTAAAATTTGGTGTGAAATTTATGCAGAAACTCAAAAATTTAACTTCGCGAATTTTTTCAGTTTGCGCCAAGAATAATTCACTTGGCAAACTTTTTAATACATGGCAACCTATTTTCCTATCCCTTCCATCGTCCAGGGAGCGGAAAGAGTCACATCGTTCCTACCTTTTTACATTGTGGATAAGCGGAAAAAAGTCGCATCGTTCTGGCTTTCAAATAATTTTAACAAAGTGCGTAAACCACATTTCCACTATTACTGCGTTCAACAAATATGCCAAATTTCAAAACGCGCCAATATATAAATTCACGTATATCTTTGGAAATTTTGAATAAAAACTGTAATTTTTTCAGGTATGCTTAGGAATACACCTACTTTAAGATAGGTTATAACCTACAAGCCTATATACCTTTATAGGTTATAATTCAAAATTGTTTTCGAAAATTTATGAAATTATTTAAAAATACAAATTTTAAAAATAAATCATAAAAAATGGGTACATTTTATTTGGAATGAACCTAAATTTCGAACTGTGTAGGAAGAAATCAAATAGATTTCATAAAAAAAAAGAGAGATATTAATAAATACATACCAAATTGAATTAACATTGAGGAGCTAAAATTTTGAGAGCCAGTTTTTTAAAAACGACTCGTGCGATTTTTACAAAATTTGGTAGTTTGGTATAATTTGAGTCGTAGAATCGAAATATGGAAAAATATTGGTATGTTATTTCAGAAAAAGTCTGATTTTGTGTCAAATACCTATATTAGAACAAAATTATATATAAGTCTAATTTATATCCTAAGTCGCGCTTTCAAGACATGAAAAACGCAATTTGAATTTCGTCAATCGGCCCAGTAGAACGGGAGATATAGAACTGTCCCCCCCTTTTTTTTGCGCAGCGTACAATTAAAAGACGTTGAAATGTGTGGAATTTCTATGTGCAGTTAAAAGATGTCCAAATGTATGCAGTTTCTACACACAATTGAAAGACGTTCAAATATATGCAACTTCTGTATACAATTAAAAGACGTCCGAATGCATACAAATTCCATATACAATTAAAAGGAGTGCAAAATATATGCAACTTCTATATACAATTAAAAGACGTCCAAATGCATGCAAGACGTCCGAATGCGTATAATTTCTATTATAAGGTATTTCTTCCGCCTTCGTGGTGGAGTGGTTAGCACGCTCGGCGTGTATTCAAGAGGTTCGTGGTTCGAATCCTGGCGAGGGCATTGATCCTTTCTTCAGCTTCTTGGCGACGAAAAATTACCTAATATCTCTACAGTGTTGCCTGAACTGAAAAAAAGGTGGTTGATGATGATTCTCCAACACCAAAATTTAGGGATTAGGTCCCCTAATTCCCAGTCTCCCTTTAAAAGAGAGAGTATATAAGGTTTTCTTCGCATGCCTTCGGGGTGTAGTGGTCGGCACGCTCCGCACGTATTCGAAAGGTCCGTGGTTCGAATGTCGGCGACGACATTGCTCATTTCTTCAGCTTCTTAACGTCGAAAAAATACCTAATGTATCTGCACTGTGTACAATTAAAAGGAGTCCAAAATTTATGAAATTTCTATATACAATGAAAAGAAGTCCAAAATGTAAGCAACTTCTATATACAATCAACTTCGAAATGCCTGTCCCCTACAGACAAATGTGGACTCATATTTCGCTGCACAGCTGGGGTATGTATTTAATAACTAGTAAGTGCATATTTACCGTGCAATTGACTCCAAATCTTAGCTGATTCGTAAGCGAATTCCTCCCTTGCAGTCCTAAGCCTCCAGAGGGAGCTAATGTTTTGACATGATGATTTCTTTAAACATGATGGGGATGGTTACCAGATAATACACTATACTCACATTTCCGACAATATAAATTTCCATAAAATTGTAGCAATTTCATTAAAAAATATTCGAGACATATTATAAACTAATTAATGTCTATGATACAGCTGACTAAAGTACGATATGAAATACAAAAATGGTATGAACCAACATACCGTATTTATATCTTAAGTGTCTCTTATAAAATCAAATAGCTCTGCAGGCTATATAAAATGGACATACGAACTTCGCAAAACACATGGCAAAATTTTCACGCTTCTTGCAGGAGCTGTTTATCTGAACTTAAGTTACAGAGATCGAGCGGAGTGCGTAACACATCCGTTTGCAGAGTCGGCTGCGAGCAGTCAAATAGGTCACGCTATGTGAAACTGATTAACGACCATTTGATTATAACCCATTGTTTTCGAGCAGCTATATTGCGCGTAGATCACGGAACTTTCCGTTTCGAAGAAAGACTTTACCTTAAATGCATTGTAGCATTCTGGTTCCAGTATGAAAGGCGGAAAAAAGTTGGAGCTATTTTTTGTTTTTGTTTTTTTTTTGGCACTTAATTTATCTACTTTACAAATTATAGACAGAAAAATACTTATTGCTTTACTGCGTAGCAACAGAAATACTAAAATTTGTAAAATACTTTGCAAAAGTCACGTTTTTGTAGCGGTATGAAATAAGATAACTCATAATTTTTACACCTATTTTTTACAGTTAATAAAGGCTGCCCAACCGATATAGTGGTTCGCGTCGCTGACTGCCGTGCCGAAGGGCTCGGGCTCGAATCCCAGAGAAGGCATGGATGTTTGTAAATGTATAGTGTCGGCGTAGCATGGCGGCACTCTAAATATGCGGCGAGCCGAAAGTGGTGGAAGGGGAGAGGTGTGGGACACCCTCCGACCCGTCCACCCCGGGGTGCTCTCCATCAAAATTGGGGGCGGAACTGAGACAAATTGTACTCTCACCTGTTAGGTGCTCAAGGCTGTTGCCAACGACAGGCGTAACCTAGAGCTCCTTCACACGAGAATTCTCGTGGGCTTGGGCTGACTATGTCAGACAACTGAGCATAAGCAACAACACCAACGCAGTTAATAAAATGTGATAAGTTACAACTGTGTGAAACGGCATCATACCTTTCGACAAATCCCTTCCTTTCAAAGTGCGAGCGTTAATTTTCTGGAGTTAGAATATGCCACACTCAAAGCAAGTGGTATGAACAGAGCTTCATAGATAAACAATGAGATCTTGCTATATCAGACTAAACTGTTATATGGATTTAGCTTTAAAAGTTCTAAACTTTCAACTTGAATGCTAATAGTAATATTAGGAAAAGAGCAAACCGACGAACACTGCGAAAAACGGGACATTTCCAACTTCCATGAAATACATTGAGGGGGGGGGCAGTCTGAAAGGTTTCAGATTTTAAATTACGTCCAAAGAGGCGTTTTTTTTAACATGTTGTGTGTTACCTTTATTTATTAAATATCATGTTCTTTGCACTTAAACGATAAAATTCAGTTAAAGAATAATATCGCAAAATAATTTAAAACTCAGCATACCTTTAGAATTTTCGATACACCGTCTCACGCGCTGGAGATAAAAATGTTTTTTTTTTTTTTCCTTTTTTTTAGTCCAAAGGGGCTTTGTTCCCGAAGGACTATTGTTTTCGTTTTGCTATTTCGCGCTGAATCACTGTGAATGTCCGTTTCACTTTTCAAAATGCTGCCACCAATATTACCCCCTTGTATTACATTTGGAGAAATTAAATAGTGAAGAATCTCTATAAATCCATGTACGTTTCTCGCATTGTGATAAAACAACGGTACCTAGAGCCATCCAGTTTTTAATGACGTAATCCTACTGAGAATATGGGCACCTCTAAGCCCAAATTTGAAATTTGGAATTTGTTTTATGATCGATTTCATATTTTGTAAAACTTTAACGAATTTTTGATTAACAAACTCAAGGATTTCAAAGCGAGCGATGGCAACGTTGTACAGAAAAAACAATTTTATCTCCAGTTCGCGAGTTTGTGTATCGGAAATTCTAAAGATAGGCCCAATTTAAAATTATTTTGCGATATTGCTCTTGAACTGAAGTTTATGGTTTAAGTGCGAAGAACATGATATTTAATAAATAAAGGTAACATACAACATGTTAAAAAAACGCTCCTTTGAACGTAATTTGAAATCCGAAACCTTTCAGATTTTTTTTTCTCATTGTATACGAGGGGAAAAGGTCACATTCATTTTTTTTTTTTTTAAAGCCTTTTCTCAGTTCATCATATTGAATGTTCAGTTTTCTTACTAAGATGCCTTTTCGAAACTTTTTTGTCTTTTTCCTAAATGTTTTGTGTGTTAAATTTATTTATTAAATATGATGTTCTTGGCCCTTACGCTACATAAAATTCGATTCAACAGCAAAGTCACAAAACATTTAAAAACAGCATATCTTTAGAATTTTCGTTAGACAATCTCGCATGGTTGAGATAAAATTGTTTTTTTTTTTCGTACAGTGTTGCCACTATTCGCTTTGAAATCGTTGAGTTTGTTTATCAAAAATTCGTAAATGCTTTACAGAACGTAAATACATAATAAAACACATTCGAAATTTAAAATTTGGGCTTCCAGGTGTACATGTTCGGGTGGTGAACTACGTTATTCGAAATTCGATGTCTCTAGGTCCCGTTGTTTTTTTCACAGTGAGAGAAACAGTGATACATTCATGCAGATTAATTATTTAAATTCTTTAAATAAAATACAAAGGCGATAATATTTGGTGGCAACAATTTGAAAAGTGATAAGCCGTTTATAGTGATTTAGCGCGAAATAGCGTTTCGAGTCTAATCTCCATTCAGGACTAACGTGCCTTTTGGGCTAAAAATTGGTTGCAGAAATTGCCAGTTGCTACAGAACAATTACTTGTTTATTCAAATTTGAAAGCGTTTACCAAATCTGTTCTCTACAGTGCTTACCTAACTCAAATTTATCAACGTTTAAACATATTTATCATCAGAATGGCTAATTGAAGAGAATCAGAATGGCTTTCGACTCAAATTCTTGGGTGATAATAAGGAAATCTGTAATTATCAACTCAAATTAGTGAGTGATAGTAAGGGAATCTGAATATTCATTGCTTGATTCGCGTTGAACATAGTTGATTTTTCTCGTTTCCTGATCCAAATTCTTATTAGATTCTACAAAGCCAAACTTCCAACTCGGAAATAAAACTGCCGTGACAAGTATCCAGTCGTTTTATTTGCTTTAGCGTTTATCTTTAGTGTTCTTTTTATTTACAGTTAATTTACCTACTTTTCTACATTTAGAAGAAATAAATGTCTTGAAAGTAATAAAAAGATAAGGAAAGACTTACTTAAAAAATTTAGAAAAATTCTAAAAAAAAAAACCTGAGATGAAACTGCATGACTTCTTTGTACGGCCTATTAAATCTATAAGATAAATTATACACATTTACGGCCATTACATGCATACGGCCACTACATACATACAGTTACTTACATTCATACGGCCTATTAAACCTGTAAGAAAAATTATACACATTTTTTCTTATACTTCATTTAAACATATTTCCTCGAATTTCGTTAGAGATATATTTCTCATTCGGTCAATTTAGTTCTCACTTCGCGACAAGGCATAAGATAAATACAAACTAAAAACACCTTCATTGAAAATTATAAAATACGGAAAAACGCAAAATACCGAATACAATTAAAATATGTAAAAAAAAAAATTGCAATTAAAATTAGAAATTCTAATGAAAAAGACGCAATTCGACTAGCGGGGCAGGAAGACAATATTTTCGGTGCGCAAAATTTAAAAGTTAGTTTTGGTTCTACTGGGCAAAAACACACTGAACTTGGTGCCCCAACTGACTTATTTCACTGTTCTACTAAGAGTTTCAAATGTAAACAAATGTCGGCTTCGTTAGGCTTACCGACCTTAAACTTTTAAATTGCTAATAATTCTACAGCTGTTGCATGCAGATTAACTAAAGGCATAAAACCTCAACCGGAACATAATTCAGTCCCACTTAAAGGAAAAAATGCATATTTTGCCAACATATAAGAATAAAAAAATGAGCTCACGAACCTGGTAACAAAGTTTGAATATATATATATATATATATATATAAGTATAATTGGTCCTCCTTCCTTTTATTTTTACATAGGACTTTCAGGTTTTATTTTCATATCTGAGAATTGTTTGAACATTTTTATTCTTTTGCATTTAACGTTAGCCTTACTATTCCAATTGCGTTTTAGGAGTTACTTTTAATTAAGTTTCAATTTTAGGTTATCTTTGTAGCACTTTGTATATATTTTTTTATTAACTTTTCTTTTTACTTTCAATGCTTTACCACACGCAGACATGTCGAGAAAAGGGGCAAATCTAGTGAGACTTTTGTTAAGTTTAAATCCATAAAGAAATTTGAGTACGCTTAATTCCGTTTGAAGTATCAATGGATTTGTCAGACGAAATATGTTTGCATGGTCTAGTTAATCAACTTGGTTGGAGGCTTCAAGGATTTTCCCCTTGTTCTGTTTGAAGCTTTGAACAGAGGAGATTAACAAAATATTTTAGTGTAAATAGTTTCAAATTTTGCCGTTGTTTTAAAAAGCTTTTTATAGCTCATAATTTGTAATTTAAATGACACTCATTTTACAAAGTGTTTTTGGAGTTTGGATAGGAAATTTCAGGTGTTTTTAACGACTTTTTCTAGGATTTAGAAATTCTTTCTTATTTAAATTCATAAAACATCAGAAGCTAAAAGCGCTAATTTTCACTAGATTGGTCATTCGATTTTTAAAATGCATTTTACTCCTTTTTTTAGCGATATATTATATATTATATACTGCGTATATTTATATACGATTGCGACAGTCGATTGCGGTGATTGCAACGAAAATGAGCTGCGCATAAATACATCTTATAGCAGTCCCATACACAAAATTTCAACGTTCTACGGCTACTCTTTTTTAAGGTATGCGAGATACATACGTACTAACGTACGTATAGACGTCACGAAACAAATCTCTTCTGAATCTATTTTACAATAAACAAACAATAAGGAGTTATTACAATTACAATAAAAGTACAATTTTACAATAAAGAGTTCTTTATTCTGTCTGTACGTAAGGTATCAGGAAAAAATGTCGTTCAAAATGGATTCGACAGCGGTCAAAATGGATATTTTCGTCGAAATATGGTAAGCCAAGATTTTCGTGATTACAGTACTTCTTTTACGTTTAATTTCTTAATCAATTTAACATTTAAAAAAAAACTAAAGAACATTTTGGAATATAATTTAAGGTGCTGAGGTGATGAACTATGAACGCTGCTGTTGCTTTCAAACAAATTTTAAAGTTCATATCGAAGGGAATGAAAAACTACAGCAAGCCAAACAAAATATATCTTTAAAAAATCGAGGAAGTGCAGAATATAGATTACAACCCTGACATAAATTTTCGCTCTTTTTGACTCAGATATTGGTCATAACCTGTCCACGAGGTATTGTCCAACCCAAAAAAGGTCAGTTTTATTTCTAGTGATAGAAAGTTTGTCAGAGGTCATTTCTCTCTTCTGGAGTATGAGATTAATTCATTTTCATAGCGAGAAATAACCCTCTGGCTCTTGGTAGGAACAAGTTCAATCCATCATGCTGTGAGTAAGAAAGTGGAAGGGAACAAGATCATCATGCAGACAATTAAAAAAATAAGTTCTTTTCAGTATTTATTTTTACTTCCTTGTACGAAGTAAAAAGGAAGTATTGTAATCGCGAAAAATTTCGAGTATCATATTTCAACGGCAATATCCATTTTGACCGCTATCGAATGCAATTTAACGATGTCTTCGAGTGACATTCGTACGTAAAAACAGAATAAAGACTCTTTCCCCAAAAAATATATATATATATAAAACAGATTTAAAATGGATATGGAAGAAATTTTTACGTGCCTTTTCGTAGCATCTGTGTGTACGTATGTATGTATCTCGTATAACTCAAAAACGAGCAGCTTGAGAACGTTGAAATTTTGTATATAAGACAGCTATAACATGTAGATGTTCACCTCCTATTTTGGTTGCAATCGGACCTACCAAACGTATATAAATTTATGTATATATATATATATATATATATCCACGCTGTTACTCGGCTCAGTGAGCTCAGTTTCTTTATTCTTATATGTTGGTAAATTGTGCATTTTTTGCTTTAAAAATGATTAAATTAAGCTGTTTATAACTTCTGGTTATGGCTTTTAGCCTTTAGTAAATATGCATGCAAGATTTGTAGAATTATCAACAATTTAAGAGAGTTGTTTAAGTGCGGGTAAGCTTAATCATTTTTTTCATGGCGGACATATTCGTTTACATTTGAAACTTAGGCGAATATTGGATTCGTTGCCAATCTAGAGAAACTAAGCTTCGCAGCAACAAAGATAACGCCTTCTTTTAATATTGCGAATTAAATCAAGCTTAATCCATTCTGAAATTTATTCTAAGAAATAAGTGTTTAAGATTTACTTCGTAATTTTTAATATAGATATTTCGAGTTTTTATGTATTTTTGCCTTCTCATGAAATGAAATCTGAATTAATTGAATGAGAAATACTGAATCGTCTGTAAAAACTGCTTTTTTTTGTTTGTTTGTTTAATTTCTTTTATACATCGTTTTAGATTTATTATAGTATTTGGATAGAATATGTGTCAAGGATTAGGTAATTCTCCAGCTGATATGCATAATTTTTGTGCATCTGATGAGTTAGAAAATGAATGAGACGTAACGCTGTTAAGTGAAGCTAGCGCCAGAGTGTTGCTAGGGTAAACAAAATATAGTGAATTTTAAAGAGTGCTTTATTCTATTGTAGTTTATGCGCTATAGATGAAGTAGGTTTAATTCAATCCAATAAGTTTAAATGAAATGCAAAATGCGTAAAATTTAATATTCTGTTCAAGGAAGTCATGTGGTGTACTCATCAGATTTCTTATAATAAGTAATATATACATATTTACAAATATTGTCGTTAAAATAACTTTACAAAAAACACTTGCAACACTCGTGTTTTAACATTTTTCTTTAAAATAATGTAATATGCCATTATGGATTTATATTTTTGTTTTCGTGATATCAGCCGAGATTTGCTAAATTTAAAATTCCCGTTATACAGGCGGTTGTTTTTCCTCACTCACAAACTAAGATGTGTGGAATAATTTTTTTTATAAAATAATTGTACTTTTGTTACATCTCTTGTTACTAGTATTGTATTATATTAACGAGAGCAGCCTCCAGTCCACCTAGACGGCATAAGCCTACCATATGTCTAAAAGGAGGACCGCCCCAAAAGAGGGAGCCAGCAGCCCGGCTGCAGCCCCCCCCGAAAAAAAAAGAAATCAACAAAATTAAACTATCCCCAGAGAAACGAACCTAAAATATTAAAATATAATAGAGTTGTTAAAAATAAATAAAACTCGTGACAGACCTCAAACACATACATAGCCCATTCCAAAGAAAAACAAAAGTAAAAGCGGATCTAGTTCTCAATTCCAATAGTCTTCTTATTCATATTGATAATGTTCATTATTTTGTTCATTATTTTCCTAGCATATCTTCTTGCCTTTCTATTTTTCCTATATAAATCTTACATAGGGAATGATCCATACAAAGCGTCTGAATATATATTTGTGGGGTTTTACTTATTTAATCCAGTGCTCAATCTTAGAACCTGACAAAACACAAACAAGCTAATAATTGCTTAAGTGTGTTAACAGATACGTAAGACTTAAGAAGAGCTAACTACCCTTTATTTCTCAGAATAAATACAATCAGTTCATAACTCGGAACATACAGCAAAGCCTCCATTTGGGTTTGAACTTAAATGACTAAGAAATTAAACTTAACTAAGCTTAATTAAAGCTAACTAAAGATATAGCCGAAGCTATCACGATTCTAAGTAGTTGGCCCCTAAATCTTAATTAAGTCGGTGAAGCCAAACAAGAGCCTAAAGTATGGCCAAGAGCAGCAATTTCTTAGAAAGACGTAGTCCAAAGGCAAACACGCGCTAGTCAGAAACTGAAACTCTTTCTCACGAAGTCGGTGAAACATCGACTTAAATACTATTCTTTACTCATTTGAATTAACTGCGTTTCTGAAATTACATTCTGGTAGGAAATTATAAGCTGAAACGAGAAAGATAGGAAAGATGCATAAACTTAAAATAACTGTTAATAAAATTAGGATAAACCTTACATATTAATTGGACACGATTCTCGTAAATGGGAGTCAATCCATTGAAAGCTTCTTTTACAGAATAAATTTCTACCTGGTATGCAGAGTTAATAGTAAAATTTTAACGAATTTTTGATTAAGACACTCAACGATTTCAAAGCGAGCAATGGCAACGCTGTGCAGAAAAAACATTTTTATCTCCAGGGCGTGAGATTGTGTATCGGAAATTCTAAAGATATGCTCATTTTAAAATTATTTTGCGATATTGCTCTTGAACTGAATTTCATGGTTTAAGCGCTATGAACATGATATTTAATAAATAAAGATAACACGCAAAATGTTAAAAAAACGCACCATTGGACGTCATATAAAATCTGAAACCTTTCAAATTATATTGTTTTTAATCTCTCTGCCGACACGAAATTCATGCACACGTTTTCTTATAACTCCTTAAAATTAGTGGAAAAAAAAAGTATTTTATTTATTTATCTTGCAATGGCAAGAGATAAATTCATAATATGAAAAGTTAACGGCCGACAGATTTTAGTTTATGCCTATTTACTGGTTTTAAACTTGTTTATTTGTTATCCATAATCCACCTTATAATAAAAAGGGATTAAAAAGCTTCAAAATAAAATACATTTGGAAAATTGCCTCTAGCAGTTAATGAAAATGATTTCAGCAACATCTTTCTATTGAATGATTTTATCTTACGAAGTTGGGGGAAAGAAACGAAATCATTAATTTTTGATATACAGTGAACATCGACATGGAAAATAATAAATGCGCTGTTCATGAATTGTTGATTATGGATGGAATTTTTGCCCACACTTCAAAAAAATGTTCTTCAAGTTACGAAGACGATAAAAAATTTACTGAAGTTTAGAATCATATAAAAACAGAAAGTAACTTACCTGTTGTATAATTACGTCAACGAATGTCAAACTGGTATAAGAAAGTGACGAATGTAAAACGCAAAAAATTCTGTACGTCTAGAAATGCATTTGTTGCAGATGTTTTGGGCTTGAAAAATCCCTCACATCCTTATGAAACATTCCTATAAAAATGGGATAGGATTAAAAAAGGTTTCAAAAAGACCCATCCCCCCCAAAAAAAAGAATAAAACTTAAAACAAAAATAATTATAAATCGAAGATGCATTTTACTCTGCCAACTTCACGATATTTTTTCTTTTGTACGAGTTTCAAAAATAGTAAAATTCTATAAAAAAAAAAAAAAAAAACACTGAAAGCTTTTAGATTTTGTATTACGTCCAAACGGGCTTTTTTTTTAACGTTTTGTGTGTTACCTCTATTTATTAAATATCACTTCTTCGCATTTAAGCCACATAAAATTCAATTCAACAGCAATATCGCAAAATAATTAAAAAACAGCATATTAGTAGAATATCCGACGCACAGTCTCGCGCGCTGGAGATGAAAATGTCTTTTTCCGTACAGTGTTGCCATTGCTCGCTTTGAAATCGCCAAGTTTGTTAATCAAAATTCGTTCAAGTTTTACAAAATATGAAATAGATAATAAAACAAATTCAAAATCAGAATTTGGGCTTCCAGGTGCCCATGTTCGGGGAGGGGAGATTACGTTATTCAAAATTTCATGGCTGTAGATACCGTCGTTTTTCCCAATGCGAGAAACATACATACATTCATGCAGAATCTTCATTATTGAATTTCTTTAAATATAATACAGGGCGGTAATATTTGGTTGGCAATAATTTAACAAGTGATGCGCCGCTTATAGTGAATCGACGCAGAATACCGTTTCGAGACTAATAGCCCGTCTGGGCTAACGCTAATCTGGGCTAAAAATCATGAAACGGTAAAACTCATAAAAATTCCATATAAAGACTAAAACAATGTTTCATGAAATGCTCAAATTAAAGTTTTAAGAAAATAACTGGAAGCAAGATTGTGTGTAGCAAGACCTGTAATAGCAAATTAGGTTGTTGTTAAACAATCTGCAGACAACAGATATGTGTTATTACTTTTTTTTTCAAATTATTATTTTAGATGATTTATGAGACATATTTTAGTCCACAGGGGCAATTTGCTCGGAAGAACTATTAATTTCGTTTTGGCATTTCGCGTCGATTCACTACAAGCGTTCTTTCACTTTTCAAATTGTTGCCACGAAATATTATCGCCCTGTATTATATTTAAAGAAATTAAATAATGAAGAATCTGCATAAATGTATATATGTTTCTCGCATTGTGATAAAACAACGGTACCGAGAGCCATCCAATTTTGAATAACGTAATCTTCCACCCGAATATGGACATCTGGAAGCCCAAATTTGAAACTTGAAATTTGTTTTATTATCGATTTCCTATTTTGTAAAACTTTAACGAATTTTTGATGAACAAACTCAAGTATTTCAAAGCGAGCAATGGCAACGTTGTAAAAAAAATAAAAAACTTTTATCTCCATCGCGCAAGACTGTGTATTGGAAATTCTAAAGATATACTCATTTAAAAACTATTTTGCGATATTTGCTCTTGAACTGAATTTCATGGTTTAAGTACGAAGATGATATTTATTAAATAAAGGTAACACCCAAAATGTTAAAAAAAGTCCCTTTGGACGTAATTTAAAATCTAAAATCTTTCAAATTTTCTTTTTAGTGCAAAGGCGCCTTTTTTTTTGTCCATCTTTTTATAGAAGAATTATTTGAAGTAAAAAATAGAGTTTCTAAAACAGTATTCACCTTCACCGATAGAGTTATTTTCAGTATTTAGCTACTAAAAGAACCGAAATTCAATGTATCAAGAAAAAGGTGAGTAAGGTGTATTGAAATAAAAGTAAAACTACAAACAGTAAACATATAAGACCCTTGATAAATTCTTGTAATTAAAAAAATGGATCACGAGGCCATAGTCGGGCACCTTGATATTACACTGTCATTTTTTTTTCAAGAACTCTCACTGACAGATGTTTCAAATTTTATTAAATGTTTACATAATAAAGGCGTAATCTTGAACACTTTGTAATTCTTCTGTATGTCAGAGCAATGTCAATATCTAAAACTCTGTTTCTGCAGCTACGGATCATTATGCATAATAACTGATGAATGACCGATACGATTGATGGTACAAGCGACTGGCCTTTAGCCTCTTGAAGCCGATATACATCAGGTATCAAAACCTTTAAACTATCCAATTTATTACCATTATTGCAGAAGAAATTCCCTCTGCTGTAGTAAATTACTTAAATGCATTTGTAACCGTTCTCCAGCACAAACCAGAAATGCTCGATTAGATTCATGCCTCTAACTTGAGAAGCATATCAATAAAGAAGATGCTTATTTAAGTTCGTGGAACCATTTCTCAATCTTCTTTACTACGTAACTGGAGGGAAGGGGGTCAGGTTTCAAGACAGTAACAGCTGCATAGCAGAACTCAAACTGAAGGGCCGCAGCTTCGTGTTTACATCATTTTAAAGCTTGTAGAGTCAGACAGAGAACATAAAATATAAAACATTTGCAAGAAACATATTACAATGCCGGAAATATAAAACATAAATATAAAACAATGCCAGAACATAAAATATAAAACATAAATATTAATAACCTTAATTATAAATAAAATACATATAAAGCATATATAAGATATAAAACATAAATAATAAAATACATATAAAGCACTCTACATGAGATACATAAATAATACTAAGCAACCGTATACGGAAATGTGCTTGATCATCATCATATGATATAGCAACCCTATACGGATATGTGCTTGGTCATCGTCATATGATATGGCAACCGTACACGGAAATGTGCTTGATCATCATCAACTGATATGGCAAACGTATACGGAAATGTGCGTGATCATCATCAAATTATATCGCAACCGTATACGGAAATGTGCTTGATCATCATCAAATGATATAGCAACCGTATACGGAAATGTGCTTGATCACCATCATATTATATAGGAACCGTATACAGAAATGTACTTGATCATCATCATGTGATTGTATACGTCAGATGTGCTTGTGCTAAGTCATATACAGATATTACTCCCAGAGGAAATGATACTAGATGAGATGTGCAAGTTTTGCTCTTGTTCAGTAAGCCTGACAAATGCGCTGTTTTTTAGGATTTCCTGTTTTTCCAGAATATTTTTTCAGACAAAAGAACAAGCATTTTCTTGTGATTTTTTTACCTTCTTTATAGTTAATGTCCGGTTTTGGCAGACGTAAACTCAAATTGAAAGAACGCGTACTGGTCATTACTAGTACACTAATGTAAAAAAACTTTTCATTTGACTGGAGAATAATGCATTAATGTGAATGTGATTTTTAATTCACATGTCCTCCTCGGGAAAGAACGAAATATGACACGAGCAACCAGCGCTGCGGATAAATTGCTGTTCGAGAAAGGATAACTATTTTAAAATTTCCAACTTTTCCAGGTTTTTGTGTGAAAAATATAATAACTTAGTCCCCCCTCCGCCCACAGTTTACACGTAGAGCAACATACTAAGATGAAACCTATCCTTAAATAATTTAATTAATTCATTAGATACGAAAAGATTATGAATTAGATTTTTTTCTAAGGACGGCACATTCTATCCTCACATTTTGTAAAATATCTGAGCTTCTAAAAACCTCTAATTTTAGTGCTTTTTCATTATTCCAATTATAACTTGAAATGTTTTCAATGAAATTTTTTAATGTTTTCAGAGTTTTTAATTAATATCTCTGCTGATTCAAGTCGTACGAAGATGGGAACAGGCGAAATGGCTTCCTACGAATTTTTGGAATCGGGAATAATGTACTATTTAATGTTCGGCAATGCTATTTTTATTTCATTGCAAAACTTACAAATTTTTTATTAACAAACTCTACGATTTGAAAGCGAGCAGTGGCAACACTTCTCGAAATAAAGCAGATATTTATTTCCAGCGTGCAAGACTGTTGCCATGCGAAAAAATAAGGGCGAAAATTAGCGTTTTCAGAGGTTTTTATTAACATATCTAATTTTACTCCTTTTTCTTTGGAAAAAAGTGGACGTCGACCTTTTCCTGGACTCAGAAAAGAATTGTAGAATGTTTGGTTAAGATAGCTACAGTAGTGATTGAGTTAATCGCGAGCAAACACACAAACATACATTCTTCTTTGTATATAGAGATTAATGTCAGCAATAACAATAAATTCACTTTTTTCCCCTTCATTTAAGTTAACAGAATATTACAAATGTGAAAGACCTGGACATTAACATGGAAATAACATATGCAATTGCAAATGTGACTGTCTATCCCTTTACATTTGTGTCGAGATCGTCGTGTAATCCAATGCGTTTGCACTAAATTCATGAATTCAGCTATATATATAATC
The DNA here is from genome assembly GCA_000611955.2 of Stegodyphus mimosarum. Taxonomy (NCBI): domain Eukaryota; kingdom Metazoa; phylum Arthropoda; class Arachnida; order Araneae; family Eresidae; genus Stegodyphus; species Stegodyphus mimosarum. The sequence goes on along the minus strand of KK120517.1, from coordinate 189,260 downwards.
TGAGCACTCTACAGAATCTAGCTTAGAAAATCTAAGCACTTTTTTTCCCCCTCCCAGCTGGCATGAACTCGGGGATGAAACTATCCAGGATTAATTGTGACTGGTGGAATAATTGCAAAATATTGAATTCAAATCCTTAAAACATTATTTCGATACACCAGACTGATGAACAAATTGACAAATTTACTTTTTGTTCAAAGAATAGGAATTACAGGGAATAACCTCTTAATATTTCTAGAAAGAAATCGAAAGATTTTCTATTATTTACAATCAAGAAAATGCAAAAGTAGATTCACACTTGTTAAATGTTTCACAGATTGTTGATAAAAGAACACGATGATTTTAAAATAATGAACGCAGAAGCTAAAGACACTAACCTGTAAAGGAAAGCGATAAGTACAACACATACAATGAAACATTAGCTGATATTATAAAATGTATTAAGTGGTGTAAACAATTTTTTGTTCTTCGGATTGGTAAATTTATAACATGAATTTACAGTTCCTCTTCCTATTAGATCTGAACAAGCAAAAGAAATTACCAATGTTACAAAGGCAGATCTTTATACAGTAATAGATATCAGGATATCATCTATGAAATGAAATCGCACAAAAAAAAAAGTCTGAAAGGTTTCAGATTTTAAATTACGCCCAAAGGGGCCTTTCTTAACGTTTTGTGTTACCTTTATTTATTAAATATCATGTTCTTCGCACTTGTTAACCATAAAATTCACGTTAACCATAAAATTCAGTTCAACAGTAATATCGCAAAATAATTTTAAAATGAGTGTATCTTCAGAATTTCTGATACACAGTTCCGCGCGCTTTATATATAAAAAAAAATTTTTTTCCCGTAGAGTGTTGCCATTACTGTCTTTTAAATCGTTTGAGTTTGTTCATCAAAAATTCGTTAAAGTTTTACAAAGGCTTCCAGATGCGCCTATTCGGGTGGAAACCTACGTTATTCAAAATGGGATGGTTCTAGGTACCGTTGTTTTATCACATTTGGAGAAACATATATGCAGTTATGCAGATTCTTCATTATTTAATTTCTTTAAATGTAATACAGAGCTGAAATATTTTGTGGTAACAGTTTGAAAAGTGATTCAGACTTTTAATGTTTCCGAGGCAAAATCGCAAAACGAAAACAATAGTTCTTCAGGGACAAAGCCCCTTTGCACTAAAAATGTTACTATTTTCCCAACTGTTCTTCTTACTGCCTTGTACGAAGTAAAGGGAGTATTGTAATCACGAAAAATTCCAAGTATCATATTTCAACGAAAATATTCATTTTGACCGTTTCGAATGCAATTTAATGATGTTTTTCCGTGACATCTGTACCTATGGACAGAATAAAGGACTCTTCCCCCCAAAAAAACTATTAAAACTGAATTAAAATGGATTCAAAACCGATTTTTTTCGTGGGGTCTGTACGTACGTGCGTATGTATATATGTATCTTGCATAATTCAAAAACGAGTAGTCTGAGAAAGTTGAAATTTTGTATACAGCACAGCTACAGGATGCCTCCCTTTTTGGTGGCAATCGACCTCACCAAAAGTAAATATATATATATATAAATACATATACCCATTCTGTTACTCGGCTCCGTCAGCTCCTTTTTTTGTTCTTATACGTTGGTAAACTGAGCATTTTTTTTGCTTTAAAAATGACTGAATTATGTTGTTCTTATCGTCCAATTAAATGTTTGTGCCGTTAGTTAACCTGCATGCAATATTTGTAGAATTATCAACAATTTAAAAGTTGCTTAAGTGCGGCTAAGCCTAATTTATTACTATAGCAGCCATATTTGTTTCCATTTGAAATTTACCAGAATAGTGGATTTGTTGACAATATAAAGAAACGCTGCTTCGCAACAATAGTTCAAACTGTTCCTTTTTAAATTTGTCTAATTTCTTTTATACAGCGTTTTAGATTTATTATAATATTTGAATAGAACATGTGGCAACGATCAGCTAATTCTTCAGATGATATAATTTTTGAGCATTCTGAGTTATAAAATGAATGAGATGTAACTCTGTTAAGTGAACCTAGAACCAGAGTGTTGCTATAGTAAGTAAATATAGTGAATGTTAAAGAGTGCACTTATTCTGTTGTGGTTTATGCGCTGTCGGCGAAATAGATTTAATTCAATTCAATAAGTTTAAATGAAATGCAGGAAAAAATGCGTATAACTTAATATTCCGTGCAAGGAAGTTATATGGTGTACACGTCAGATTTTTTAAAGAGCAAAACAAACCGGTAAAAAAATGTTGTTGGATTATATAAGAACAGGTACTAAGTCCGCCATTCATTATTTTCGCTCACACTGTGTTTATTTATTTAAACGAAACCTTTCGCCATTTATTCCCAGAAGAATGGAAACTTTGAGCAAGCTTTCATGACTATGCAGTTCTTTTTGTTACGCTTCGTTTGACCTTTTTCGCGCGTAAATATTTTCCGACTGGCTGGAATGAAATCGGACCTCTCTGTGGCGTGACAAAATCAGGTGATGTGGTTCTGGATTCCTGCAGTCAGCCCTTTCCGCTTTACCTGATGTTTTCCCGTTCGTTATTATCGTTAGTTTTAGTTTTCTCTGTTATGTTGTCTCCTCAAAAATAAACTTATTATCAGAGCAGTCGATATGTTCTGCATACTGATGACTGATTTTTAATATCTACTAACAATACTGCAAACAGCAAATAGCAGTTATAGCAATTTGATTAATTTATAAAAAAAGTTATGCTACTTTAATAAACATAACCTTGTCTTTTATAAATATCACTGCATTTATTAGCCCAAAGGAGCCTTAGCTCAGAGCTATTAATTTCGTTTTGACATTTTGCGTCGGTTGACTGTAAATGTCCGTATAATATTTCAAACTGTTGCCAAAAAATATTATCGCCCTGTGTTATATTTAAAGAAATTAAATAATGAAGAATCTGCATAAACGTGTGTATGTTTTTCTCATTGTGATAAAACAGCGGTACCTAGAACCATTAAATTTTGAATAACTCCTCCAAATATGGGCATCCAGAAGCCCAAGTTTGGAATTTGGAATTTGTTTTATTATCGATTTCATATTTTGTAACACTTTAACAAATTTCTGGTTAACAAACTCAATGATTTCAAAGCGAGCAATTGCAACACTGTACGAAGGGGAAAGAAAAATTGTCTCCCTCATGCAAGCCTGTGTACGGGAAATTCCAAAGATATGTGCGATATTACTGTTGAATTAAATTTTATGGTTTAAGTACGAAGAACATGATATTTAATAAATAAAGGTAACACAGAAATTGTTTAAAAATGCTCCTTTGGGCGTAATGTAAAATCTGAAAGCTTTGAGGTTTTGTTTTACCTTTGTATTGATTTATTTCTTGAACCCCAAAATTTAAAAAGGCCGTTATTAGCAAAAAACTAATAAGCAATTTTAGACATTAAAAAAAATAATTGATGCGCCATTTATGGTTTCCTCTCTTTGCTTTCCTCTCCGTCCTCTTTTATAGCCCAAAGGGACGTTAGTCCCGAACGGGATATTAGTCTCGAAACGGCATTTTGTGTTGAATCACTATAAATGGCGTATCACTTTTCAAAGTGTTGCCACCAAATATTATAGCCCTGTATTATATTTAAAGAATTGAATAATGAAGAATCTGCATGAATGTATGCATATTTCTTACAGTGTGGAAAAGCAACGATTCCTAAATCCTTCAAATTTTGAAAAACGTAGTCGTCCACCCGAACATGGGCACCTGCAAACCCGAATTTTGAATTTCGAATTTGTTTTATTATCTATTTCATATTTTGCAGAACTTTAACGAATTTTTGATGAACAAACTCAAGGGGGCGAGCGCGGTAACTGCACCTTCTTTTCGTCAGCACCCCGGATTAGTTTCACTGCTGGTTTCCGCGCCTTGTTTAGAATCTTGTGGCCTACTTTGGCGACCACCAAAATTTTCTTTTTATATTGAAATTTTTTACCGACGTTAAATTTTCTCTTATTTCCTGCTATCGGCCTGCGAAACTGTCCATTCATTCTTTGGCCGTAATCTGTTGTATGCGAACTTTCGACTCCCTTTCAACTTTCTAACTTAATCGCCAACTCAAACAACTATTCCATGGTGCTGGGGTTTGTCAATTTAGTAAAGTCCTGCACCTGGGGCAATAGTCGGGGCAAAATAATTTGAATAATTTCTGTATCGGGCTTTTTCCGTAAAGCAAATTAATGACATGAACTTCTCTTATAATGAATTATGTTAAGTCGTTGACTTTCCCTTGATATTTGTAGTATAACGCAACTTCCAGCTTTGCTGCTATTTGCACACGGGAAATGCTTTTACAAAGACAATTTTGAATCTTTCAAACGTGTATGGCTCACTGTCTGTTTCTCCCAGTAAAAATTTACCGATCCCTTTGTGCCAACTTAATGCCTGTCCTCGTAGAACGGTGGTCATGGAACAGGAAGCTATTGGGTCTGACTCCAAATTATAATATCACAATCCTTATAATTATAATTCAGTTTCATCAAAAAACGTTAATCCACTTTTTAAATCGAAAATAATCTTTATTTCGTTTTTTGAAAATGCAGAACAACTCTTTAGAACGATATCAACAATAATCTACTGTTGCCATTCCAAGAACAACAAAAATTGAATAATCTTTTCGTTGCCATTCTCAAAACAACAATAAATAAATAAAACAATATTAATCAGTATTTAAAGTTTCTGTATAAGTTCAAGCCACAACAAAGCCATCTGCAGAACGCAGCATGTAAATTTTGTCGTTTGGTATTATTTTTCAAAGAAAACAAACGATAATTTTCACTCTTCGGTGTCACTCATGCGCGTCATTGAACGAAAACAAATTTATAGGAATCCAGCCTAAACGTGATTACGCCAAGAGAAAATGACGTCATCGGAAAGTATGTCCAATCAGAAGTACGGATATTATCCTGTGAGCATGACGCGGTACGGAATGCTTGTATGCGAGCCGGTGGGTCTGCGATGTTGATGGGGGCCAGCGAGAAGGTGGGCTGATCTTGGGCCGTTGGTCAGGATTTATTCGGGCGCCAGACGTAGGATGTAGTCTTCTTGGCTATTTTACGATGTAACTAGATCTACTTAAGCGTTGCATTTTGCGTATTCTCTCACGGACGTGAAGATGAACACAACCAGGGGAAGAGTGTAAAAGACCCTTTAATTGATCACAAACTGTTTAACAGGTAGCACGCCCTTATGCGCTTACAAAAAACACCGACTACTTATGGTGAGACCTTAAAACATAATGTAATATATAGTAATGCGAGCTACAAAATTCAATTTAAACTAGAAGGTTGACTCCGAAAACCTACACCGGCAGGCTATTAATTCGATAGCAAGAATCCGTAACCGCTATTAAGATTAACAGCTGGTAGAAATTAACAAGCGTGTGCTCACAATAGCGAAATCACGCTCTGCCTAAACGTTTCGTTCCAACAGTTTAAATACTCTTGTTCGCTCTACTTAATTTACATCCTGGAGATGAAATACGAAGATAAATAAGAGAATTAAGAAAAGACTCACAAAATAAACCAACTGTTAGTAAGAATAAGAACTCTACAATACTAGTGCATTTCGTCCTTCATTATGCAGTTTTTATAACCCATTTTACAATTTCGTCGATCATGGAAGCTTCGATATGTGTAAACAAACATTCAAATTGCTTCCAGTTTTTTAATAGGTTCATTTTTACGTTCGTTATCATGGCTGCTAAAGCTATTTTTTTCTCCATTCCAGAAACAAGCTAAACTATCTCTGATCTGAATGGTTTTAGATAGTGAAATTATTAGTCCAAAGGGATTTAGTCCCGAAGGACTATTACTTTCGTTTTGCGATTTTGCGTTGAATCACTATGAATGCCCGTTTCACTTTTCAAATTGTTGCCACTAAATGTTATCGCTCTGCATTAAATTTTAAAAAATGAAAAATCTGCATAAATGTATGCATGTTTCTCGCATTGTGATAAAACCTAGAGCCATCGAATTTTGAATGACGTAATCCTACTGCGAATATGGGCATCTGAAAGCCCTAATTTTGAATTTGAAATTTGCTTTATTATCGATTTTATGTTTTGTAACATTTCAACGAATTTCTGATTAACAAACTAAATGATTTCAAAGCGAGCAATGGCAACACTGTACGGAAAAAGAAAAACATTTTTATCTCCAGCGCACGAGACTTACGGAAATTCTAAAGATATGCTCATTTAAAAATGATTTTGCGATATTGATTTTGAGCTGAATTTTATGGTTTGAGTACGTAGTACATGATATTTAATAAAAAAAAGGTAGCACACGAAACGTTAAAAAAACGCGCCTTTGGACGTAATTTAAAATCTGAAATCTTTCAGATTTTAATTTATTTTTTTTTTTTTAAATTTGCCTAAAAGCTGTTTCTAATTACAATGTTAGCTGAATTCTAAAAATTATTTACATGATATTTACTACACTGATATTTGATTTCTAAATACTTATTTTAAATTCATTTGGGATCATGTTTAATCGGTTGAATTTAACTTAAAATTCACGTGCACTCTAGGTATAATTATTATTTTGCGATATAAGAGAAACAATAAAACGCGATATCTCCCGTAGATGAAATGGCAGCAATTAGTGCTACACTAGGATATAAAATTCACGTAGGAAAAGTGTTACTCCTTCTTCGAGGTGGTAACAAAGAATTATATTATAACATTATAAGTCATTTTCATTTTCTCTCTCCTTTCTGCATGCCTTCGTGGTGTAACGGTAGCACACTCGGCGCGTATTCGAGAGCTCCAGGTTCGAGTCCCGGCAAGGGCATTGCTCATTTTTCACTTCTCCCGTTCCATTAAAAAAAAAAAAAACCTAATGGCTCAACAAATCAAAGAAAGTAAAACGATAAGGAGCTGGAACTTTAAGAGATTACGGAAGGGCATGTGCGAAATTCATCCGCAATGAAATCACAGCTGGTCATAGAAGTTTTCTGAATATTTCGAACTTTTTTCGTGGGATACTCAAACAAAGCTGGAGTTAGATATTATATAAATATTTAATTTTCAGTTACTCGCGAGTTTTGTGGGTTCTATAGAACACGTTCTCTGTGACTTGTAAAAGGAGTGAACCCATGGATTAACCCATGGGTTAATTTCCGATACGATATGTGCACCGGAGACATGTGTAAGTGAGGGTCTCATCATTGTTCTTCGTGAATGACATGTTCGCAAATGAAGTGCTGTTTCGAATAATTACGAAGAAAATTTAGATGTGCATATGTAGAACTGCTAAACAATAGAAGCTACGAGTGGATCTATGACAGATTTAGGTCTCGAGTTACACAGGACAGTTATCATCCACATTTGGAGAGAGGAAGATCGTAGGTCACTTCGGCGGTTGTGATTTCATATGCATAAAAGTTAAGGAAAGACTGCCACTGATGATTAAATGTTTAAAATGCTTGCCTGTCGTATAGAACATCTTATTACTTGCCTGATTCACTTGAATATTTTACGGATTCAGAGTATGGCATCAATTCCGGTTTCTTTCATGTGCTTAGGAAGGTAGCAAAATAAAAGCAAATCTAGAGAGGGAGAAAGAAAAGGAAAAACATTATTATAACGCATTTGTATTATGCATTTCAATAAAACCTTTTTTTATTTGTATACGGCAAAAGGAAATGGCTCTTTTTTTCCCGTACTTTCCTGCCATGTAACAATTTACACCGAAGAAAATCCTTTAAAAAACGATCACCGCATTTCTTTTATAGACAAAGATGACAATACATGGCGCCAAGAAACGTCGATGAATAAATGCACGTTTGATTGAATAAAACAATGAGTGACGAAAGACAGGTTAAAATTAACCGAAGCTTTACTTTCTGACGTATTTTCGCAACACTTTTTTTTTTAATTCCTTTATTTTTTGTTTCGTCGTGGGCTGCATAATGTAGAAATGGACCTTCAAGATTTTTTATATAGGTGCTTACTGAATAAGAATACACTACAACTGTTAAAAATATGAGCTGAAAGCGTTTAAAAAACGAATTATTCATTTAGAATACACTGTTAAAAAAACTTGTTTTTTTCATTCTCTAATTATTAAATTTTTCATCATTTATTTCCTAAAAAAATCTGATGTGTACACCATATGACCGCCTTGCACAAAATATTAAATTATACGAATTTTTTCTTGCATTTCATTTAAACTTATTAAATTGAATTAAATCTACTTCGTCGAAAGCTCATAAACCACAATAGAATAAATGCGCTCTTTAAAATTCACTACATTTGTTTCCGATAGCAACACTCTGGCGCTAGTTTCATTAACAGTGTTACATCACATTCATTATATAACTCAGAATGCACAAAAATTATGTATATCATCTGAAGTATCTAATCGTTGCCACATGTTCTATTCAAATATTATAATAAATTTAAAACCATGTGTGAAAGAAATTAAAGAAACAAACAAATAGAAACAGTTTTTCGCAGACAATTCAGTATTCTCATTCAATTCATTTAGTTCTCACTTCGCGACAAGGCAAAAATACATAAAAACTCAAAATATCTTCATTAAAAATTGAAAGATATAGGAAAATATAAAACACAAAATACAGTTAAAACAATTAAAAAGAACATTTTTTACAATTAAAATTAGAGTTTCTACACAAAAGCAAGCAATTCGCCCGGCAGGCAAAAAGACAGATTTTCGGAGCACAAAACTCTCCGCGAAAAGACACCGAAGATGCAAAAAGACTTCATTCACTATTCTGCTTAATTCCTATCACCTGGTGAATTACCTAATGGTTACCACATGTTCTATTTAAATTCTATAATAAATCTAAAACGATGTGCAAAAGAAATGAAACAAACAAACAAATAGAAACTGTTTTTCACTGACGATTCAGTATCTCTCATTCAATTAATTTAGATCTCCCTTCACGACAAGGCAAAAGTACATAAAAATTGAAAATATCTATATTAAAAATTACGAAGTAAATCTTCAACACTTATTCCCTCGAATAAATTCCAGAATGGATTAAGCATAATTTAATTCTCAATAATAAAAGAAGGCGTTATCTTTGTTGTTGCGAAGCTTAGTTTCTCTAAATTATCAACAAATCCACTATTCTTCTAAGTTTCAAATATAAACAAATATGGCTGTTATGTTAACCAAAAATTAGGCTTAGGCGCCCTTAAACAACTTTTAAATTGTTGATAATTCTACAATTATTGCATGCAGGTAAACTAAAGGCATAAGAACCTTAACCAAAAGATAAGAACAATATATTTCAATCATTTTCAAAGCAAAAAGTGCGCAATTTACAAACATAAGAATAGAAAATCTGAGCTCATTGAGCCGAATAACAGGGTGGGGATATATATATATATATACTTTTGGTGAGGCTTATTGCAACCAAGAAGGGAGGTGCACATCCACATGTTATAGCAAACCTATATACAAAATTTCAACCTTCTGAGGCTACCCGTTTTTGAGTTATGCGATCTACATACATACACACGTACGGTACGCACAGACGCAACGAAAAAAAAAAACTCTTCAGAATCCATTTTAAATCAGTTTTATAACTTTTTTGGCGAAAAAGAATTCTTTATTCTGCCTTTACGTACAGATGTTAGGCAAATAAATCGTTAAATTTTATTCGATAGCTGTCAAAATGGATATTTTCGTTGAAATATGATACCCGAAAGTTTTTGCGATTCCAATACTTCCTTTTTGCTTCGTGTAAGGAAGTAAAAAGCAAATTTACTTTGAGTTATTCAAAAAATAAAAATCTTTTGTTTGATTCCACATCTTCCACCAATGCATGAGCAGCAGAAGTCTGGTAGTTTCTTTTGTCTTGTTCAACTAATGGCATAATGGAATGGCTATATGAGATTTACGAAAGTGTCTTGAAAAGGCCTTTTTAGTTCGTTGTACGAAGTAAAGGAAGTAGTGTAATCACGAAAAATTCCAGGTACCATATTTCAGCGAAAATATCAATTTTGGCCGCTCTCGATTCCATTTGAAAGATGTTTTTGCGTTACATCTGTACGTACGGACAGAATAAAGGACTCTTTTTCCCAAAACGGATTGTGAAATGGATTCAGAAGAGACCTTTTCGTGACGTCTGTACCAAAAATATATAAATACTAAGAAGATGATCCGAAGCTAAATATTTCCAAAATATAGACTTTACACTGAAGAGCCAAAATATTATGACCACCTACTCAGTAACGCGTTGCACGACCTTTGGCCTGCAAAATGGCTGCAACTTGCCTTGGCATGGATGCCGGAAGTTCTTGGTAGATGATTGAAGACTGGTTGTACCGAATGTCTAAGCAGCGGCCGCGCATAATCGAGATGTTCCGACTGGGTGTTGCTAGGGCTATGAGCTGTCTCCGCGTGACATCTCAAATGTGCTCTATCGCGCTAAGATTCGGCGAGTAAGGTGGCCAGGACATTAACAGGAATTCATCTTTATGCTCCTCGACCCACTTCAACATATTTCGAGCCTTGTGACAGGGGGGCGTTGTCCTGCTGGAAGATTTCAAGTAACTGTTCGCCTGGAAGTCGGCGTACCCTGACACGACCATCGACGTGACGAATAAAAAATCGTGATTCATTCTTCCAATTATCTGTAGTCCAGTCTGGTTGCTCCCGGGTCCAATGCACTTTATTTTCTAAACTGACACCTTTCCCAAATTTGTCTTTGGTATTATCTCGTGTAACATTCCAAGTAGATTCCAAGAGCATATATGATAAAACCAACGGAAGAAGCTTTTTGATGTTGGTGAATTGGATTTTCTTGAGGCTTTTCCTATTCACAAAGATTTAGCATGTTTAGTGAATGATTTTTAAGTCCAATCCAGTCCTTCCTAACCCTTTTAAAATTCCATTAACATAATTAAAACAAGGGTTTTGGTGAAAAAGTTAGTTGCCTTTTCCTGCTCCTCAAAGAGTTAACGCGCAGGAAGAGCTCTGGCCTGTAGAAACGGTGAGACAAGCCTAAAGGCGAGAACACATTAATACCGCTAAGGGAAGTTGCTAATAATCACAGCGCAACGTGGCCTGCAATAGGCAGAAAAGCTATAAAACTAACTTCCCAAACTCTTGCTTAAATAGCATTTCGTTCTACCTTAATCAGAATAAACTCTCGCTATCTAATTTACATTCTGGCATGAAAAGAGTGGGCGAAAATAGGAAAGGCTTTTCAACTTAAAATGAACTATTAGTTAAAAATAAATAGATAAACCTCACAACCTTAACTTTTTTTTATGCTAACCAAAGACCAAATGGATCAGATCGATGAACATCGGTAAATCAAACTGGGTTTCAAATCTCGGCAAAAAGACTGATTCGAAAGAGCTTTTGCGACTTTCTTAATGTTCAAGATGAATACTAGCTACTTAGCTTATTTCGTACAAAAATCAGGATTCCTTCCTTGGTGGATAATTAATGCACTCTTTGATTTAATTAGACCAACAATCAATCAATATGTATTTTACATAAATTCTGCGCACTAGTTTTACAAGAGGCTAATTCTAGGATCTTCGTAAAACAATCAAATTTTTCTTTGAAGTCCACTGAAGTAATTTAGAAGGGATTACGTTGCGGAAGATAACTTTGACTTCCAAAAAGGCGTCAGCAAAGCCATCCTGTCTGTCACTACAAGATTTCAAAGATAATGCAGAGACTGGAATGCGTTTCAAGATTTCTTCCTTCTAGAATTATGTCACGTCCGCTCAACAATGGTGCCATCAGAAATGCAAGCATTGATTGGTATCCAAATGATGAATTTAGAGATAATATATGCGTATGGTAACATTGTTCCTTGAAGGATAATGGGTCATCAAAATGACTTCACGTTTGCTCTGTGGTCAAGTAAATAACTTACTGGAAAAAAAAAATTAAATAAAATAAAAATTTATGTATACACCACATAACTTCCTTATACGTAATATTAAATTATACGCATTTTCCTCTGCATTTCATTTAAATTTATTTCCTCGAATTTTATTAGAGATATATTTCTCATTCAATTAATTCAGTTCTCACTTCGCGACAAAGCAAAAATACATAAAACCTCAAAATATTTTTATTAAAAATTGAAAAATATAAAACATAAATGCAGTTAAAACCAATTAAAGCAACAACTTTTCGAATTAAAATTAGTTTCTAAGCTAAAACAAGCAATTCCGGCAGCGGGCAAGAAGGCGGATTTTTTGGTGCACAAAACTCTGGAGTTTACTTTTGGTCTCACTCGGCAAAAACACACTGAAGGCGTAGCAACTGACTTAATTTGTTGTGGACGCTATGCTGAGTCAATAGATGAGATAATTTAATAACTTAAATGTTAATTCCAGAATGGATTAAGCGTAATTTAATTCGCAATAATAATAGAAAACGTTATCTTTGTTTTTTGCGAAGCTTAGTTTCTCTAGATTGGCAACAAATCCACTATTCTGCAAAGTTTCAAATGTAAACAAATATGGCTGCTATGTTAAACAAAAATTAAGCTTAGGTGCACTTAAACAACTTTTAAATTATTGATAATTCTACTACAATTATTGCATGCAGGTTAACTAAAGACATAAAAACCTTAACCGGAAGTAAGAGAAACATAATTCAATCATTTTTAAAGCAAAAAAAGCGCAATTACAAACATATAAGAATAAAAGAAAACTAAGTTCACCAAGCCGAGTAACATACTGGACGTATATTTATATACTTTTGATGAGACCGATTGCAACCAAAAAGGGAGGTGCACAACTACATGTTATAGCAGTCCTATATACAAATGTTTCACTCTCTGAGGCTACTCGTTTTTGAGTTTTGCTAGATACATACATACATTGTATATGTACGTACAGACGCCACGAAAATATCTCTTCTGAATCCATTTTTAATCGGCTTGAGAATTCCGTTTGGGGGGAAAAGAGTCTTTTATTCTGTCCTTACGCATAGATGTCAAAGAAAAACATCGTTAAATTGCATTCGATAGTGGGAAAAATGGATATTTTCGTTGAAATATGGTACCCGGAATTTTTCGTTATTACGATACTTCGTACAAGGAAGTAAAAAGGCTTTAGTTGCTAAGGAACTTGATCAGCTCGATACACGAAATTCAGTGCCGCAAGGAATTTTAAGATTTTGTAAGCTGTCCAGTTCATAGAGCAAGCATAATCTCGGCTTCATTGCCAGCAAGGTAGTTAAGAAATACACTGTATGCAAAAATGGCAGATACAGTAAACTCGCTACCAGAAATTTGTAGATCTCGACACAACTGTGGTACCATGTTGTGAAGGAAATGCTCAGGTCTAAATCAATGAATACGCCTGGAAATGATACTTTCCACTTATTCAGCAAGAGATTTGATACACATAAATAACATCCACTGTAAACAATTTCTTTGCATCACGTTAAAGCTTCAGTGGAAATTACAGTTCACATCTCTCTTCTTAAACTCTTCTCTTTACGCTTCCTTTTCAACGCTGTTTTTCTTCTTGTCAGTTATACTGCTGTGATAGTTCTTTTTTTTCTCTTTTTTTTTTAAAAAGCCCAGAAGAACCATTAATCTCGAAACGCGATTTTGCATGATCCACTGTAATGCTTTATTTCATTTTTCATTCGAGTCTGTTACATTCGGCAAAATGTAAGATATTTATTATTCAGATTTAATCTGTCTGTTATTAATTAACAAACTAAGCTATTTAAAAGCAACACAGGCAGTTCTTAAGAATACTATTATTATTAGTCCAAAGGGGCAATTTGCCCAGAAGGACTACACTGACTACCAATAAGTATTTAGACACCCGTGATAGAAAAGAAAAACTAATTTTATTCAAAATCAAAAGTTGGTAGAGCCTTCACGAGAGGTAATTACAGCGTGGACCCTCCGGGGCATACTTTTCACAAGTCTTTGTATGACAGCTAGTGGTATTTTCTTCCACTCGGCTTGGAGAAGACATAGAAGTTCCATCACCGATTTAGCACGGGTAGTGCACCCCTGAATTCGGCGATGCAACTCGTCCCAGAAGTTCTTGATACGGTTCAGGTCTGGACTCTGGGCATTGCAGTCCATTCAATGAACTCCATTGGCACCATACCAAGCCTTGGTTAACGTCGAAACATGACAACTGGCATTGTCGTCCTGAAAGTAACAGGGGTCTAACCCGTAAAACTGCTACAACGTAGGAAGCACATTGTCATCCAAAATAGTGCAGTATTCATAGAAGCTGAACTTACCATGAATGGGGACCAAGGGTCACAGCCCATACCAGGAGAAACACCCCCAGACCATAATTTCACCTCCGCCGAACTTGACTGTTGGCACAATGCATTCTGGCAGGAGACGTTCTCCAGGTAGACGCCAGACCCAGACCCTGCCATCCGAACGGTAAAGGGTGAACTTTGATTCGTCACTTAAAAGAACCCGTTTCCACTGATCTACAGTCCCATTTCGATGTGCTTTGCACTACATTAACCGAGCAGCGCGTTTGGACTTTGTGATCAAAGGCTTATGGGCAGCAACACGACCATGAAAACCAAGCAGATGTGCTTCCTTAAGGATGGTATTCATTGAAACAATACTCCCGGATGTCTCGCGGATAAGGGCCATCGGTTGGGTGCGGTTCTTCCGAATTTCTCTGGACAGCACTCGTCGGTCTCTATCTCCCAGTTTCATTGGTCTGCCGACTCGGGGCACACTCCGACAATCACCGCTCACCTTCCACTTCTTAATCACATAGGCCACTGTCGATTTTGGGTACTTCAGATCGCTAGATATGTCCCTTAATGATCGGCCACATTTGTGGTACCCGATAATTATACCTTTCTCGAAATCAGAGAGCTCCGAACTGCGAGGCATCTTGCATGCGACTAAAGCCGATCCTGTTTCCTGGAGTCCGTGACGTATCTTAGGACCGCAGATATCGTCATTTGCATAGGTGTCCAAATACTTATTGGTAGTCAGTGTATTAATTTCGTTTTGGCATTCTGCGATGATTCACTAAAAGCGTTGTTTCACTTTTCAGATTGTTGCCACTCAATATTATTGCTCTGTATTATATTTAAAGAAATTAAATAATGAAGAATCTGCATAGATGTATATATGTTCTCTCATTGTGATAAAACAACGGTACCTAGAGCCATCGAATTTTGAATATTGAACGTTTCTTCCCGAATATGGGCATTTGGAAGCCCAAATTTGAAATTTAGAATTTGTTGTATTATCGACTTCATATTTTTCTTATCGAAAAGCTTAAAAAAGATCATGTGATGTGTAAATGCATGAAATGAAAGTTAAATTTTCATGTCTTAAAAAAAAAAAAACATTTTTATCTCCAGAGCGTGAGCTTGTGTATCGGAAATTCTAAAGATAGGCTCATTTTAAAATTATTTTGCGATATTGCTCTTGAACTGAATTTTATGATTTACATGCGAAGAACATGATATTTAGTAAATAAATGTAACATACAAAATGTTAAAAAAACGTCTCTTTGGACGTAATTTAAAATCTGAAACCTTTCAGATTTTTCTTTTTTATTTCCTTTGCATTTTAATCTGATTGGATTGAATAAAAATGTATTTAATTCGTGGCACAGTATCTAATTAAAAATATTAAACCTTTTTACAGAACAGCGTCGTATTTTTTCTGACTTTTGAAATATATACCGAAGACATGTTATGTTCCCATACTAGTCTAAATGCATATGCATCTAGTATTCTAAATATATATATATTTTAATCCACTTAGGCGATCTGAATTGATAATCTCTACTGATAAATCATATTAAATCCTTAGAGAATCCTTTTAGATGACCATCAAAAGTTTCATTTTTGTTTTTTGACTTCAATAAAGCCTTGAAATTATATATTTCAATTTACTTAGTCAAATGCACTTACTAATACAAGAAATTAAACGTCATAGCCTAGTGCAAGTGGAATCTGTTTGCAATTACATCAGACTACTAAAATTAAAAGATAATAATGGGGTAATGTTTTATTTTATTTTTATTTATTATTATTATTATTATTATTATTTGTGCTGAGAATCGATTCAGTTTGCAGTTTCGTTCTAAACGTAATTTTATTCGGCGCAAAAATGATAAGGAATGGTAGCGAAAACGTATTTAAGAAAAGAACCGTAAATACTGGTATTGTGAAGATTTTCTAGGCAGTATCATGACGGAATGCTATAGGTATTGAACGACATTATGACGGGCAACCGCTATTGGGATTGTTGAACGCATGTTCACGTTTTCCGCGTTGCCATCGGAAAAGCATTTCTTTTAGGGATGATGACGCTGAGTCTCGTCAAATCAGAACAGTGGAAGATCTCTTCGGGAATCAGCTTATCAATTGAATTGACTGCCCCCTATGTGACTCTATCTCACCCCATTGAATATAAATGGGAAATGAAGCTCTAGCCCTCTGCTGGAAAATAAAAAACGCCTAATATTAGGTTAGGTTATTTGAATATGGCAAAGCCATGCGGTTATCTGCTAAGAGGAGGGATGACTTCGTGGAGGATTTTTTGAGGGAAACTGACTCGTATTTACTTTACATATGGAACACCATGGAAACAAATCATACAGCCATACTTGGGTTTGAACCCAAGCCAGCTCGAACTACCGGGATTCAGCCGTCTTAACAACTCCGTCACTGGTGGGCCAACAAGGCCTCATCACTCGTGGAAAGCAGGAATAGAACAGTATCCTTCGGGAACATTCAAAATGTTTCAAAATGTTTCATTTTGAATTCAATTTTCATTTTGTAGTGAATTTGCAACGATCTTGTGACTTTTACATTGCAGTTAGAGAGATAGACCCTTTCTCTAATGAGAAGTCAAATTATTCTATGTTGTCAGATAAATTGTTTGCATCTTCCTTCACGTATGCCTAAATTTTATTAGTAACTTTTCAACAAGGGACTGCTGCCATTGCTCTGATTCGTTATTTCCAGCATATAGTTGTTTATTATCTTATATTTTAAATCGGAAAATAAATAGCTTGCCATATTCGTCTCCATTCACGCACAGTTTTCTTTACACTCACGAAACGGTTTCTCATTCTCAGATTTACAATATGTGTATAAATGAGTAATACTTAGCACACTTGCAGAGTCATTTGGTTTATCGGTGCAGGAGACTGGAGAAAACGGAATGCCTTCGCCGAGATTCGAACTTCGGACCTCTAGATGGCGCGTCGGACGTGCTTCCAGTTACACCACGAAGGCGCACGGAAAGGAGAGAGAAAATAGTTTACAAACTAACAGTAACAAAATCTGCTTAATTTATGCTGTTACCTTCTTACAAATTTTTCGAAGATGAATAGATTTCATACTTATGGCGTAATATAAATTAATTAAAAAGCTGCATATATTTAAATCCCATAGTAATATTTCTATAGCAGTTTTATAGAATGTTTACATATTTTCATTTATATATATCTATATAAAGAAGAAAGTCTGTTGGTTTATCCTCTAATAACTCAGTCACTTATATAGCTATCGTCACCAAAATTCTACAATTCTTTGCTGGGGCCTGGAAAAGATCTATATCTACTTTTTTCGAAAAAAAAAAGTAGCTAAAATCAGAGATATTAATTGAAACTCGGAAAAACGATCATTTTCGCCGTCATTTTTCCGAGTCTCAACAATTTCGCAAGCTGGAGATGAAAATCTGCTTTATTTCAAAAGTTGTTGCCACTTCTCGCTTTCAAATCCTAGAGTTTGTTAATAGAAAATTTCTAAGTTTTAAAATGAAATAAAAATAATTGCCAAACATTAAATATATTATTCCCTATTTAAAAAATTCGTGGGAAGCCATTTCGGCTATTTCCATCTTCGTATAACTGTAATTAGCCGAAATATTAATTAAAAACTTTGAAAGCGTTAATTTTCGCACTTATTTTTCCGAGTGGTAACAGTCTGGCACGTTGGATATAAAAATGTTTATTTCGAAAAGTGCTGCTCGCTTTTTAAATCGTAAAGTTTGTTAATCAAAAATTTCTAAGTTTTACAAAATCTCTATATATAAAGAAGAATGCCTGTTTGTGTGTGTGTGTTTTTTTGTTTGCTCCTGTTATTGATTTCTGATCAATTATGATAAATTTTTTTCCACATTTAATCGAATAAAATTGAATAGAGGTGAAATATTAGATAGAACTTGAGCTTTCACGATCATCTGATTAGAAAGAGAAAAATCATTGGAAACTGCGTGTCATTGTGGCTGATATAACGAGAGAAAATTAACTTATTTTTCTATCGAAATTTTTTATGTGGTTTCCACATCGCATCAGACTGAAAAATGTATGACTATGAATCTTATTTTTTGCATCGTTATTAGAGAAGGATTACAGCGCTATCGTTCTCTCTGTTGTATTAGATGCATTACTCTCAATCTAACTTAACTGGCATCGGGTACTTCCGCTAGTAATTTGTATAACACAGCTTTTCCATAGTGCAGATTCCAGTACTCCTTTTCCATCCAATTAAACAAGAGAGTCTTTAAAAGGCTTAAATTTTCCAACGGTCTCTAAGAAAACTCAGTAACTTAATTTCCTTCATATACGGAAAGTTTACAAATGCTAAAAAAATTACACTAAACTGGAAAACACTCTACGATATTGCTGCAATAAATACAAAGCGTAGCTTGATACGGAGGAATGTACCGAACATCAATTTCGGGAAATGTTCTTGAGATGTTTGACGACGAAACATTCACTTATACATTTTTTATAAATCAGTTTTTATTATACACTAGCATAAGTACCCAGTTACAGTTAAGTTAGATTGAGAAAATGCATCTAACAACAGAGAAAACGATACCGCTATAATTCTTCTCTAACAACTGTGCAAAAAATACGATTCATAGTCATCATACATTTTTCAGTCTGATTCGATAGAGAACTCATATAAAAATTTTCGATAGAAAAATTAATTAATTCTCTCTCATTATAACAGCAACAATGCCACGCAGTTTTTAATGATTTTAGTCTTTCTAATCAAATGGTCGTAAAACTTCAAGTTCCATCCAATATTTCACTTAAGTACAATTTTATTCGATTAAATAAAATAAATGTGTAAAATTCGATAAATAAAATAAATAAAATAAATGATTAAATAAATGTGGCAAAACATTGATCATAATTCATCAGAAATCAATAACGCGAACAAACGAACAAGCGCACAAACAGACATTTTTCTTTATACACAGTCCAGTCACATTAATGTGACCACCACATACTTTCCATGTCAGAGTTAAATAACCAATCACAGAAGGCAGGTGGCAGCACAGTGCAGTTGAGCGTATATAAAGGGTGTGTGAGGGCTTCGGAAAACATTTCAATAGTTGGCGTAATGCAGAAACGAAGCGATTTATCCGACTTCCAAAAGGGCATGATCATTGGCTTTCGGGCCAAGGGTGGAAGCATTTCCGAAACGGCTGAGTTTGTGAACTGTTCGCGTGCCGCCGTGGTAAAAGTGTACCGTGCATGGCAAAATGGGACTGTCCAAAATCAGCGACGTGGCAAATGTGGTGCACCACGGGCCATAGATGACAGAGGCGAACGACGGTTGCGGAGATGCGTTCGGGCAGATAGACGGGCTACCGTTGAGCAACTGACCACCAAAATGAACCAAGGGGCTACCAAAAGTGTCTCCCAAAGTACTATTCAGCGAACATTGCTGCGTCTGGGCCTCCGAAGCAGACGCCTGGTTCGTGCACCTATGCTGACTGCTGTTCATCGACGGCGAAGGCTAGAATTTGCACGCCAGTACAGCAGCTGGACGTCCACTGAGTGGCGACAGGTTGCGTTTTCGGATGAATCGCGTTTTATGCTCCATCGGACAGATGGACGTTGGCGTATAAGGCGTGAAACCTCTGAAAGGAACCACCCTGCAACCATTGCCGGAACGGTCCAAGCTGGAGGCGGGAGCATTATGGTCTGGGGAATGTTTTCCTGGCATTCTCTAGGTTCACTGATCATTGTGGAAGGCACAATGGATCAATACAAGTACGCATCTGTCCTTGCGGACCATGTTCACCCCTACATGCGCATTGTTTTTCCTCAGGATGATGGCATCTTCCAGCAGGACAATGCGAGGTGCCATACAGCTGCCAGTGTACGTGCGTGGTTCGAAGAGCACCAGGATGAGTTTACCGTCCTCCCCTGGCCAGCAAACTCACCTGACTTAAACCCAATCGAGCATCTGTAGGACCATCTCGATCGAGTTGTTCGCGGCATGGATCCTCAACCGCGTAATCTAGCGCAGCTGGCCACGGCATTAGAGTCGGCATGGCTCAACATCCCAGAGAACACCTTCAGGGACCTATGTGACTCTCTTCCTGCACGTCTCGCAGCAGTCCGCTCTGCGAAAGGTGGTTATTCTGGCTTTTGACAGATGGTCACATTAATGTGACTGGACTGTGTATATCTAGATGTTCTAAAAATTACAAATTTCTTATTAACAAACTCTACGATTTGAAAGCCAACAGTAGGAACACTTTCGAAATAAAGCATTTTTATCTCCAATAATGCGCGAGAGTGTTGCCACTTGGAAAAATGAGTGCGAAAATGAGTCGTTTCGGAGTTTTTAATTAATATCTCACCTAATTAAAATCGTATGTAGTCGAAATGGCTTCCCGCGAGTTTTTGGAATCGGGGATAATGTATTTAATCTTTGGCAGTGCTATTTTTATTTCACTCTAGAACATGGAAATTTTTTATTATTAAATTCTGGGATTTGAAAGCTAGCAGTGGCAACAACTTTCGAAATAAAGCAAATTTTCATCTCCGGCTTGCGAAACTGTTAGCTACTCGGAAAAATGAGAGCGCAAGTTATCCTTTTTCGCGTTTTTAATTAACATCTCTGATTTTAGATACTTTTTTTCTGGAAAAAAGTGGACGCCGATCTTTTCCAGGATTCAGAAAAGAATTGTCGAAATTTGATGACGATAGCTATAGTTGTGATTGAGTTATTAGCGAACTAAAAAACACACAGACTTTCTTCTTTATATATAGATATATAGATTGCATACAGTCATGTGATGATTTTTGAGTGAATAATGAGGAGCTTATCAGCGAAAACATTTTTATGAAATGCATACTGGATGCTTTCCAGAGACCTTAAAACTACACTTTTGAATAATAAAAACGATTTCAATTTTGTTTCAGATCGAAGCTGTCTTGGCTTTAAACGCACTCAAATAACAAACCAATTTTCACTTCCATTGTTACCCTTGAAACACAACTATTTTTGTTTTATTATTCCATATCGGAAGCGAATACAGAGACTGGAAATCCCCGTTTCCCCCATAACCCACAAACGACATGACTGGACTTGTTTCGTGTTTTACCTTCGCTTTTTTTTTTCTCCAAGGAAAACTCGACAAAACAAGAATCATGCAAATTAGGGGGGGGGGCATTATCCGCAGCCAGTTTGTGATTACTATTCGTGCTTAAACGTTTCCAAGCCTTTCATTTTCCCTCGTTTTCCCCAACTACATGAAAATCATATCTAACTGATGTTAAAACAGCGAAGTTACTCCGTTTCTTCCTAATGAGGAATTAAAATAACTGGCTCCGTTCCTTTTACGGTGTGCCTTAAATGACCTTGACCCATACTTCTAAACAATAGTTACCGGTTCCGCTTCAACAGGCAATGCTCAAAGCAGTTCATATCAATTAAATAAGCAAATTAAATATGAATGACCTAATGTTACTGAGCATCCTTCTCACTCTTTCTACCAGCTCCTTTGCAACAATAGGCATTTAGAACGATGACCTAAGCCCCGAAGTGAGGGAAAAAAATCGTCGAAGAAATTCTTAAGTTGGAATTTTTAAGATACAGTGAATAGAGGTAAAATAATAAATGGTAAGATGACATTCAAAAAATGTCTAACAACAGAGAAAAATTTCGTTATTCAAAGCGCTCGGCTGGTGTTCCATGAAATATGAATGTTAAAATCTATATAAAGAACGCAAAAATTCATGAAGACGAATATGAATATATAAGGCATTTTTTCCCACCTTTCTGCATGCCTGCGTGGTGTAACGGCAGCACACTCGGTGCGTATTCGAGAGTTCCGAGATTCGAGTCCCTGCAAGGGCACTGCTCATTCTGCATGTCTCCAGTACAAAAACAATCCGTAAGCTTCTACAATGGCTCCCGAACTGAAGGTGATGGACGATGATTCTTCACCATCAGGATTTGACTGTTGGGTCCCCCTAATCCCCAGTCGCTTTTTAAAAGGGGAAGTATATAAGGCATTTTATCCCTCCTTTCTGCATGCCTTCGTAGTGTAATGGTAGCACACTCGGCGGGCATTCGACAGATCCAGGTTCGAACCCGGCGAGGGCATTGCTCATTTTTCATGTCTCGTGCTTAAAAAAAAAAACCTAATGACTCTACAAGTAAATCTAACTTCTCAGAAAAATAACTATCATTCTTCAAGACTACTTATACTCTGTTTCTTTTGTTAGGTTTTAAGACATTTTGAATTCACAAAAGAATCACGAAAGAAAAATCACAAAAGAATATTCAATATATATTTTGATGTAGCAAAGGTTTCATGAGAAAACTTGCCAGATTTCATTAAGCTCCTAAAAGGCAGTTTCGTTTGGTTTGTTTGATTATGGCAATGAACACCAAAGGTATTTGCCTAAAGGGAGGGATGCTTCGGGGAGGATTTTCTACTGTAAAATGGCTAGTATCCACGTTATACGTGGATAAACTCCGAAAGCTCCTAAGCAGCACGCCCATTTGCCTGGATATGAACTCGAAGAGAACTATCGCTCTTAAGCGAATCACAAAGGAACAAAATCAGTCCTGTTTTTGTTCCTTTACAATTAGAAAAGCGGCACATTAATTCTTCGAATTAATTCATTACGATTTCTTTTTCTTAATTTTGCTGTTTTTTGAAAAAGAAATTCTCATATCAGATTTGCAATTATGTTTTTTTCGTTTTGTAACATTCTACCCTCCTTCTGTTGCGTAGAATCTCGAGAAATAGTGATTGCACTGACGAAGGGTTAAAACTGCCCTTTATTAAACTCTTTAACTTATTTACAATGCGTCAATTTGACGCTAATTCAACCTACTGCGCCTCAACTTGGGCGGTAACTGAAACAGTAGAATCAAACTTAAAATAAGAGATATTCACAAATAGTAGAATTACCCTACAGGGCTCATATAATCCTGTAGCCTACAGCGCGCAAATGAGTCTCGTGGCAACAAGATAATAGCGCTTAAGCCACATCAAAACCAGCAGTAACTGCTAAACAGAAGTTTGCGTATAAGAAAGCACGGCAATTTCCCGGACTCTCTCTTCCTCTACTAGAACGTCGATATTTAACTTATTCTTTCACTGGTAGAATTTGCATTTCTTACGCGCGCTACCAAATTTAAATATTCTGGCACTGACAATTAGGGGAATGAAGGCTTATAGGAAAGTAACTTAAATTAATTGGTTATTTAAAATAAATATAAATTCCTACAGTTTTTTTTTTCAGTAGTTTGTATTATTATTTTACCTTTGTATTTATTAGGACGCCTGATTTACGTGTATTTTTGTTTTCTTTGATTTCGAATAGTGTTTTGCTTTCTTTTCTTTGAATGCATGTAGGGGAAAGATCTGAACTCATCTGAGACTCATTTTAATTATAATATTAAATTTTATCACAAAGAGTTGGGAGGCGGTTTTATGTCTCAAATGGTCTAGAGGAACGAAACATGTATTCGTAACTCATTAAACGATTGAGTTTAGTACTTCAAAACACTTTTCGCTTGAAACGTTCTGTTTGAAGCGTTAAATAAAGATCAGTTTCCTTTTACCGTACATTTTTATTGCACTTTTTAGCCATTTTTGGCAAAGTTTATGAATATGTTTACACTCTAGCTTTAATAGTTTTGCTTTGGATTGTTTATTTTTAATTTTTAATATTTTTTAAGTTCAAAAGAATTAATTCTGTGATTTCAATAACTTCACATTAGATATGATAATTTGAATTACCTTTGTTTTTGGCATTATATATAATTTTCTTTGTCCCCTTTCTTTTCTTCCCTTTGAAATTTATTATATATGAATATATATATATATATTTATTTAACAAATATGATATTATTATCTCATTCATATAAAGCAAGTTAAATTGTTAAATTACGTAAATTCAATTGCAAACAGAATAAAAAGATTAATTATTGCTGCCTGTGAACTAATTTGCAATATCATTCAAATTCAGAAAGCATAAGTAAATAAAGTGAAAGCATGTAAATACACGAAAAAATGTAATACAATCCAAAATTTTATCTCGAAACTTAAAAAAAAAATTAAACTAAATTTAATTTGCATAAAGGGAATAATTGTTGAGCAGGCAGGAGACAGATCTTTTCAAGGGGAAGTAGCTCGCATACCTAACCCTTCAATCACTCAATTCATGTTTCGTCGTCCATGTAGGCATGGGCTAAGAATTACACAAAACTAAAAGTAGTGAAATGTTTAAATGAGAAATTTAAAAGTTATGGAATTTTCGAGAAATTTGGGGAGCAAATCCACTACAGGAAACAAAATTATTAATTAAAGTGCATAGCCAAAGTGATTTAGAATCCTTTATACTTTCGGTACTGCTAACTGTAGTACAAAAGGAGGAGCACAAGTAGATATAATACCAGTTCCATATACAAAATTTCAACGTTCTAAGACTAATCTTTTTCAGTCATGCGAGATATATACGTACGTACGCACGTACAGACATCACAAAAAAAATCAAGCAGTACAAAAAGAGGCGCACAACTAGATGTTATACTAATTCCATATACAAAATTTCAACGTTCTAAGACTACAAAATACAAAAGGATGTGCACAACTAGATGTTATACTAATTCCACATACAAAATTTTATTGTTCTAAGACTAATCTTTTTCAGTTATGCGAGATATATACGTACGTACGCACGTACAGAAATCACAAAAAAATCAAGCAGTACAAAAGGAGGCGCACAACTAGATGTTATACCAGTTCCATATACAAAATTTCAACGTTCTAAGACTACAAAATACAAAAGGATGTGCACAACTAGATGTTATACTAATTCCACATACAAAATTTTATTGTTCTAAGACTAATCTTTTTCAGTTATGCGAGATATATACGTACGTACGCACGTACAGAAATCACAAAAAAAATCAAGCAGTACAAAAGAAGGTGCACAACTAGATGTTATACCAGTTCCATATACAAAATTTCAACGTTCTAAGGCTACAAAATACAAAAGGATGTGCACAACTAGATGTTATACTAATTCCACATACAAAATTTTATTGTTCTAAGACTAATCTTTTTCAGTTATACGAGATATATACGTACGTACGCACGCAAAGACGTCACCAAAAAAACCAAGCAGTACAAAAGGAGGTGCACAACTAGATGTTATACCAATTCCATGTACAAAATTTCAACGTTCTAAGACTAATCTCTTTCAGTTATGCGAGATATATACGTACGTACGACGCACAGACGTCACAAAAAAATCCATTTTACAATCCCTTTAGGAATGCAGAGTTCTTTAGAATAATCTCCTTAGGAATAAAAAGTCCTTTATTCTGTCTGTACATCATGCAAAAAAGAAAAGTCAAAATGGATATTTTCTTTGAAGTCTGTTATTTCGTATATGGAATTAATAGAGTAAAATAAATTTACTGATGTTTTCGGAAACTCATTCCATGCTTTGGAGTAAATTTTAAGCGGAATTATGGGCTAGTTTTTAATTGCCCACAAAAGCTTAACATTTATTTGATGGTTTGACGCTTTTACAGGAAATGAGAAATGAAACTGAATTACTGAGCTGCACAAAACACTTCTGTTAAATATCAGAAAATTAAAGTTTCCACTATTGCAAGATTTTTCCAATAGCAACGCGTGTAACGCAAGTTGGCGAGAAGGGTGAAATGCATAAGAATTCCTTAACTGAAAACATCAGATGGGAGATTATCATTCTGATGAACTGCAGAGAGCTGATTCCTGGACTGCTTCCAGGCTCAACGCGCGCCATAAAGGCATTTCCTACCCAAGTTATGGGGACAGAGCAAGTATCTTTTTTCTCCTTTATTTAAATTTTTTTTATTCATATTAATAATTGCAACGATGACTATAAGTCAGCAATGATATCTGAGAGATTCCTAGTCAGTCGTGGGCGCGCATGAAAGGCATGTTTTCCTCAAGACACTATTTATGCGACACTATTATATTTAGTACAAGGGTTGGAAACCAGATAAAGAGAAAGGAAACTTAAAATTTATAAATAACTGAAATCTGATTCAAAGATATTTGCGCAAGAAAAGAAAAGAGAAGAAAAAAATTGTATTTTGAAAACCACAGATTTCAGTATAGCATCTTAAAGAGTTTATGACTGAACATTAAAAAAATGAACATATATATATATATAAACTTAAAGCTATTAAAAAATCATAAAAATATTTCCATTTTCTTATGTACTGTTGCCATTTCATAAAACTAAATATTTGCTGCTGAATAAGGTTAAAACTAAACTAAAAAAAAGTTTTAATATTAAAACCTACGTCATTTGTTTTTTCTGCATTTCTTTCGTGAACACAAAATGGTATAAAAAGGAAAGAAATAAAATGTTTTAAATATATGTTGCCGTTTGAAAGGAATTTAAAAAAACATGCTATATAATAGTTTGGTTTTGATTTAGTTTATTATGGCAAAGCCCACTCTGGCTATCTGTCTAAGGGAATGGATGCCTTCGTGGAGGACGTTTTAAGGGAAACTGACTCGTTTACACGTTACACATGGTGAAAGCCACGAAAGCGCCGTTCGCTTGGATTTGAACCCAGATCGGAACAAACAGTGTTTAGCGATTATACCGCCCGGCTGCTGGGGGCCCATGTATAAAAGAGTGGAATGCAAAACATTTTTTTGGGAAACTTGGGTCAGCTTGTATGTGAAAAAGTTCCCTTTTAATAACCACGTTTAATGTGCAAAATTTCTCTCAAATTAGATTTGATCTTTGGCTACCAAAATCTTCTTTAAATTACTCCATAATATTAAGTAATTAAAATTGACATATTAATTTTCTGCGTTTCGACCGCTTAAAATATCATACTTTTCGATTTTAAAGTAGCTCATGAAACTATACAAGTCGTAGGGATACAAGCAGGGCTTAATACTATGGAATCCCTATGGAAGACTGTCAGGACTGAAGGAGAACAATAAATAAATGAAATAACCCTCCCCCCTCCAAAAAAAATCTGAAGGCTTTCAGATTTTACATTACACCCAAAGGAGCGTTTTCTTTTTAACATTTTCTGGGTTACCTTTATTTATTAAATATCATGTTCTTCGAACTTAAACGATAAAATTCAGCGCAACTGCAATATCGCAAAAATAATTTTAAAACGAGCACATCTTTAGAATTTCCCATACACAGTCTCGTTCCTGTAGAGTATTGTCATTGGTCGTTATGAAATCGTTCAGTTTGTTAATCAAAAATTCCTTAAAGTTTTACAAAATATGAAATAGATAATAAAAAAAATTCCAATTTGGGCTTCCAGATGCCTACACTCGGGTGAAAATGAACGTTATTCAAATTTTGATGGCTCTAGGTACCGTTGTTTTATCACACTGAGAGAAACATACATACATTTATACAGATTCTTCATTACTTAATTTCTTTAAATGTATTACAAGGCTCTAATATTTGGTGGCAACAGGTTGAAAAGTGAACCGACAGTTATAGTGAACCAACGGAAAATGGCAAAACAAAATTAATAGTCCTCAGGGCAAATTGCCCCTCTGGACTAAAAATTTAAATAACTAAGTTTTAGGGATTTATACTTATTTTAACAAGCACGTTAAATTTAATTTTATGCTTACTTTCCTACAAGCCTTCCTTTTCCCTAATTGTCAGTGCCGGAATATTTAAATTTGATAGCGCGCGTGAAGTAATGCAAATTCTACCCTGAGGAGAAAAGGTTTAAATACGGAGTTCTAGAAGGGAAGTTACAGAGTTTGGGCGAACACTGTACTTTTTGTATCGGGGGCTTCTGCTTGGCATTTATTGCTGGTTATCATGGAGTAACAGCTGTTACTTTGTTGCCACTAGGTATACGCTGCTGATTTAGAAAACATGATTATCTGAGCCCTGTAGCGTATTTCTACTACTTGTTAATATCTTCGGATTTTTAGTTTAGTTCTTGTTAGTTGAGTTACCGCCCGAGTGAGGCATAGTATGTTAGCGTCAACTCGACGCATTGTGAATCTTAAAAGAGATAATAAAAAGTGTTCTTTTTACCCTTCCCCTGTATGGTTCCTACTCGTATTTCAGCTGTTACATTAGAAGATAGAGGGTCCTACAAAGTAATTAAATTTAAATTAAAAGAAATGTAAAGAGATAAACAGAAATTTAATAAATTATTAAATTAATTATAAATAGTTAAATATAAAATAAATTATAGGACCTCGTCTTATTTTGGGCTCCAACTGGAATTACAATTATACTCAGAAATTAAAAAGTACCTCCGCCGATATTTGAATTTAAGCTCTGATTATATATATATATAATGTACAATTTCAAGTGATGATAGATAGAGAAACTATTCTTTTTTTCAGCGCACCAATGAAAAAAGATAGAACGATTAAAGCGCCACAGAGGAGAATAGTGAGAATTCTAGAACCAGCACCAGGATATAGAAGGAAATTTTTAACGGAAAAGTGCAGCCTTTAAAAATAAAGAGGGAAGAGTCCAAGACTTTCTGATCACGATGCCCCGTCGATATAATTCTAGCCGTCAAGCAGAAATTTTCCCTGAATACGATCCTATAGCAAAGTGAGAATAAACATAAAACACCTCTATGCAAGTGATAGTAATGGTACCTCGCGATATCGTTCAAAAAGTGTACATAAATTCATTGCATTTCCTGGCATATGGGTGGGGGTTTTCTTTCCTGATAAAGCTCAACCTCCGTCCAAGGTTTGTGTTCCAGAAAAAGAGAGGCCTACATTCAGTTTGAAGTCATATTTATTATTAAAACAACATTTTGTAAGATGTGTCTCTGTTATTCCACATACAATAAGAATAGATCCTACAATGAAGAGGAATTCTCGTCCAGGCGTAAATGAATTACTGGCACAGAAGAAGGGTGAAAAGGAACTCTTTATTAATTCAAAGTCTTACGGAAAGGCGAGATCTTCGTGCGTTTCAGAAACACCGTCAACTCGGGGTGAGAACTTAAGTGGAGAATATCAATTCAAGTCGAATCTAAAATAGAATAGTACTGGATTAGCACATTAAATTACGCCTAACAAGCTGACTCACAGAAACCTAACAGGCGTGACTATAATCCGAAATGGCCAACAGGCTTACTAGCCTAACAGCAAGATAGCAACGAAATGTGCGCTGGCTAGCGAAAACACGCTCTGAATAAACTCGGAGATTCACCCATTGAAATATTCACTTCACTTTACATCCTGGCGAGAAAATACTAGGGGAAGTTGAGAGATTCAGAAAAGGTATCAAACTTAAAATAAATTTGTTATGCAAAATAAGGGAAACCATACAATTGGTTTGCTGAAATTGGGGTTGATTTACAGAAAAAGAAGTACTGCAGCCCTTTTCTTTGAGGCTCTGGTGCGCTCCGGCTAAAATTATGACTTATCTCAAAAACTGAGAAGTACCGGCGCAATTTAAGCTCTGGATTCAAGGGCCCAAAGCTATTCACAGTGGTAAAAAGTAGTAATTTTTACAAACTAAAATTAAATAAAACTACCAATGTTCAATTGTTATTTGTGTTTACTTACCAAAAAGATGTCTAACTGGGCAGTCTATAGAACAGTCTAACAGGAAGAACGTACGTCAAAACTGAAACAAAAGCAAAAACAACTCTGTAAAATAACATAATAAAAGTAAAACAACAGCTAGTTGAAAAATTGATTGGCCTTTTTCAAGAAGCAGCTGAAGAATTTTCAGCGTTTCTGAATTATATCTGGATGATCAAAAAGGCAAATCGACAACCTTATATTCGGCGTAGATTTTGCAAAATCACAATCGATTTCGAGGGCAAAACGGGCCCCCCTTCATCAGGAGCATAAAATTCTGCAAAAGCGAGAAAGCGAATGCGGATCGTATTTATACCCACAAGCGACCAGTGGAAGAACTCATAGCGCCATCTATCGGTAGAAATAGTAACTAAAATGAAGGATTAAGTTAGTAGAATTTTGAAGGCATCAGGCAAAAGCGGATTGGAATTGAAATCATTGATTAAACAGGATAAATTTTTGTGAATGTGAAAAGCTTCAAGAAAATACAGTTCCCTAATAGAACCAGTTTTCTGGATAATTTTAGCAGGATCTCGCTTTTGCAGAATTTTTTACTTCTGATGAAGGGGGACCCGTTTTGCCCTCGAAATCGATTGGAATTTTACAAAATCTCCGCCGAATACAAGGTTGTCGATTTGCTTCTTTTATTTTCCACGTCGACGTGTTTCTAATGCTTCTTGATATCTGATAAATTCCTGAAATTCAAATGTAAGTGCCAAATACGAAATAATTTAATTTAGAATAATAATGCACGTCCATTATGTTTTTTAATACTGATAAAGAACACAATAAAACATTTTTGCATCGAGTTAACTAAAAAAAAAATTTAGTGTGTAAGTCCACTCAAAAAAATTACTTAGGATTTTTGCCTTTTATAATTCCGGAACCCCCTTTTTTCATACCTAAATTACAGAATTTTCACAAAGGGGGCGTTGAAAAATGTTTCGCTTCCTTAGGGGGGCTCCAGGAACAGACGATACAAATTGTTCGAAATGGCCAAGGGGCGTAT
This sequence comes from Stegodyphus mimosarum, assembly GCA_000611955.2. NCBI lineage: Eukaryota > Metazoa > Arthropoda > Arachnida > Araneae > Eresidae > Stegodyphus > Stegodyphus mimosarum. The sequence continues at coordinate 158,398 of KK120517.1, read as the reverse complement.
AGCGTAACAGCAAGCTCCGAAACGAAACTCGCTCTCAATAAACTCAGAGATTCACCCGTTAAGTACTCACTTCACTTAACTTTAAATTTACATCCTGGCAAGGAAATTAGAGGTGAAGTTGAGGAGTTCAGGAAAAATAACAACAATTTGAATAATATGTTAATTTTAACTAAAAGAAATTCTACAAACTGACGCACCCCCCCCACAAAAAAAACTAATGGACTCTATTAAATACAATAACATATTCGGTGTGCACTAAGAGTGAAATCATATTTTTGGGTCAACATAACTTCATAAGCACGCTTCTTCACAATTTAAAATAACAAAAAGCACGCAGAGAAATATGTTGACGCCAAAGCATGTGAAAAAACAACACGCTGTTTATCAGAATATAGGCTAAATTTTATAAGTTGTTCGAGAATATTAATAATTAAATATCTCATTAATTACAAATTAATGACTTGATGCAGTACTCACTTAATCAGATATTTGACAATCTAACAATTTAACGGTTACATATTCTTGTATTACTAATTAGTTTATTAGTGTGTGCTTTCCTTTATTTTCAAATCTGAAATAAAATCAACCTGAACCTACACTATATTTGTGTTTTATTTGTGGATTATCTTCAGTTCTTTATAGGTTCGTATTAATTTTCCCTATTGTTTGCTTGGAAACACAAATCATCCAGTAAAATCACATATTTTCATGAAATTGTAATTTTGCTAAACATAAAACACCGAGTGCCCTCGAGGCACATCAAAAATTAAAAGTAGCCCTCAAAGCAAAACCGGTTGGACACCACTGGTCTAAACATATACCCCACTTCAAATTCAATTAAAATAAAATAAATTTATCTTTACTTACGATTAAACAAATAATCCTTGTTTTCATTTTCAGTCTTCTAAAATTAAAAAGAAAATTATTTTTACTTAAATTGAATTATTTTAATAGCTTCGTAAAAACATGTAGTGAATTTTTATTAACTTTTTGAATAATCGTTTAATCTTCTAAAATATTAAAAACATGTAAATATATTATGTTAATAACATGTTTGGCTAAAAAAGAATAACTGGATTTTAAAATATCTTGACTATAATAGATAATTGAAGTTCTACTGTACTTTTGTATACATTATTTATACTGTGTTTAGATGCCTCAGATACACTGCAAATTGCTTTTTAACTTTTGAATTAATTCCTTTTAGTTTTTGTTACACACACATGCATACACACAGACATACATATATAAACGTGCATGTGTTTGTATGAGTATGTATGCCTTTTGAATTTTGTATGAAAACCTATGCAAGATAGGAGTTCGTTCTAAGAGTTGTTTCTTCAGTAAGATACACTGCGAAAAAAAAAAAATGGCACAGTTCTATATCTCCCTTTCTACTGGGTCGACTGACGAAATTCAAATTGCGTTTTCCATGTCTCGAAACTGTGACTTAGGCTATGTATTAGATTTATATATAGCATTGTTCTAATATAGGTATTTTGACACAAAATCAGACTTTTTCTGAAATGACATGCCGATTGTTTTCCATATTTCGATTCTACTATTCAAATTATGCCCAATTGCCAAGTTTTGTGAAAATCGCACAAGTAGTTTTTAAAACATCAGCTCTCAAAATTTTAGCTCCCCCATGTTAATTGAATTTGATATACAGGGTGTTTATAAAGTCCCGGACCCATTTTGATGTTTAATAACTCATAAAATAATAGAGTAAAATTAATAACATAAATGGTTAGATGGACTCAAAATGTTTCATGACCCTTGTCAATGAACTTCCACGTGTGCCTCCTTCGTCGCACGGAGAATATCAAGTCGATATTCAATTTCACGCCAGGTACCGGCAAGCATGTCGGCATCCACAGAGGCTATTGCGGTTGTAATTCTGGCTTTGCCAAAACAAAACAAAAGAGAGAAAAATGCAATTAATAAGCAGACGATATTTAGAAAAGTACAGATATTTAGACTGGAAAATGAAATTATCTGAAATAAACCCCCACGCGCAGACGATATTTACAAAAGTAAAGAAGATATTCAAATCTGAAAAGGAAAATATATAAGTTATTCCATCAATAAATGCCAGAAGTTTGTTTATATCTTCATTATTTTATGAGTTATTAAACATCAAAATGGGTCCGGGACTTTATAAACACCCTGTATATTTATTAATACCTCTTTTTTTTATTAAACTTAATTGATTCTTCCTTTCACATTTCGAAATTTAGGTTCATTCCAAATAAAATTAGAACATTTTTTATGATTTATTTTTAAAATCTGAATTTCTGATAAATTTTTCGAAAACAATTTTGTATTATAACCTATAAAAGTTTTAGCATCATCTTAAGGTAGACGTATTTCTAAGCATAATTGTAAAAAAATAAAAGTTTTTCATTCAAAAATTCCGAAGATATACTTGAAGTTATATATTGTGCGTTTTGAAATTTGGCATATTTGTTGAAAGCGGTAATAAAATCAAATGTGATTTAGGCACTTTGTTAACATTATTTGAAAATAGAAACGATGTGACTCTTTTAAAATGTGAAAAGGTAGGAGCGATGTGACTTTTTTCCCGTCCTGCACAATGGAAAGGAAAGGAAAATAGGTTGCTATATATTAAGAAGAGTTCGCCAAGGCTCACACTGAAAAAAAAATGCGCCAAGGTAAATTTTTGAATTTCTCCGTAAATTTCGCACCAAATTTTACAAAATTTAATATTTAGGCATAATTTGAGTCGCAGAATCGAAATGTGGAAAAAAAAATTGGTATGTCATTTCAGAAAAAGTCCAATTTTGTGTCAAAATACCCATCTTTGAGCAATGCTATATATAAATCTAAAACCTATCCTAATTCGCGCTTTCGAGACATGGAAAACGCAATTTGAATTTCGTCAATCGGTCCAGCGCAGTGTACACTTATATTTGAAAGTTTCTTTTATAATTCTGAAGAAATTTATAATATCAGAATGAAAATTGTTCTCCCATATAAATTTCGATGTGATAGGCAGTCCCTCTTTACACACGGAATTCGTGCAATTATTATCATATATTTTGTTCGAATGTTCCATTTCTCTTGTTCCTTCTTTTCTTCAAGAATCGACTGAATATAGTTTAATGAAGTTTAAAGAAAAATATGCGAAGGATGGTTTGGTCATCACAGCTTCATTGCACGACAAATATAAACTCAAAATTTGATAAATTGTGGCAAGAAGAGTCGGAAGAACAAACATGTGCATTCCGCTTCGTATCCGGGTAGGCAGAGAACAAGTGTGACGAGCAGTCCGCTTCTATTTCAGTGAGACTGGATTTGATGGGCGTCGCTTTCGCATGCAGCGGAGCTGTTGTGAAGGTTTTATTCAGTGGCGTAGCTAGGGCAATACATATTTTTTGGCTAGCGTGGAGCAAGGGGGCACATTTTTGCCCCAAGGCGCTGTATCCAAGGGGCGCCAAACTGGTGTTAAGAAATTTTAGAATGAAATGTTTTTCATTCTTGGCACACAGAAGGAGCGCAAAATCTTCAGTTGTCCCCGGGGCTACGCTATTGGTTTTATTTCCCAGAAGTTGACAGTTCAAATACTGCACACCTTTTATTTTATTTACAGTTTATGCATATAAAGTGTATACATTTGACCCATCACTGACCAGATAATGTTGATCTTGTTTACTCTTAACCTACATCTTAAAAAAATTATAGTTATGGTAAATGTGGTGATGCAATATTAACAATTATTCGATTAGTAAAACATCTGATGTGCACACCATATGATTTGCTGCATTTCACTTAAACCTGTTTCCTCAAATTCCATTAGAGATACATTTCTCATTCAATTAATTAAATTCTCAACTCACGGCAAGGTAGAAATACATAGACTTAAAATATCTTCATTAAAAATTTCAAAATACAGAAAAACTTAAAACACCAAATATAGCTAAAAAGAATTAAAAAAAAAAATCTGACGCGGACACCACATGACTTCCTTGTACGGAATGTTTAAATTGTACACTTTTTTTGCTGTATTTCATTTAAACTTATTGGTTTGAATTAAATCTACTTCGTCGATAGCGCATAAACCACAACAGAATAAATGCACTCTTTAAAATTCATTTACTATATTTCTATAATTTACTATATTTCTTTATAATAACGACTCTTTGGAGCTAGGTTCACTTAACAGAGTTACATCTCTTTTATTTTATAACTCAGAATGCACAAAATTTATGTATATCATCTGGAGAATTACCTAATCGTTGTTACATGTTTTATTGAAATAGTATAATAAATCTAAAACGATGTGCAAAAGAAATTAAACAAACAAACAAATAGAAACAGTTTTTCGCAGACACATTCAGTATTTCTCATTCAATTAATTCACTTCGCGACAAGGCAAAAATATATAAGAATTCAAAATATCTTCATTAAAAATTGAAAAATATAGAAAAACATATAACACCAAATACAATTGAAATAATTAAAAAAAAATTTTTACAATTAAAATTAAAGTTTCTACACAAAAACAAGCAATTCATCCGTCAGGCAAGAAGGCAGATTTTCGGAGCACAAAACTAAAAGTTTCCTTTTGCTCCCACTCGGCAAAAAAGACACCGAAGGTGTAAAAAGACTTAATTTGCTATTTTGGTAAGTTTCAAATGTAAACAAATATGGCTGCTATGGTAAGAAAAATTAGGCTTAGCCGCACTTAAATAACTTTTAAAGTGTTGATAATTCTACAACTATCGCATGCAAATTCACTAAAGGCATAAAAACCTTAACCGGAAGATAAGAACAACCTAATTCAATCATTTTTAAAGCAAAAAAAGCACATTTACCAACATATAAAAATAAAAAACTGAGCTCACAGAGCCGAGTAACAGAGTGGATATATATACATATATTAATACATGCATATATATATATATATATATAAATAACAGCCTGCTCTATGTGTATTATATCTCCAAGAAACTTTATAGTTTTGTCGCCAATTTAGGCTAAACTTTCTTCAATAGAAAACTACTTATTACGACAATCCTTTTGCTTCCATCACTTAATACGTACTTGCATTCCAGTCATTTGGTTTTAAAATTTCGAAGGCAAGTTGGTTAATTTTTGCTTACTAGTTTGATTTTTAAATTTCTTTTTTACTGCAGTTTTTAACTTTAATTTTATGGATTATTTCTTTTAATCTTCTTTTGATTTTTTAAAATTTGTTCTTGAATCTACTTTTGTTTTTACTTTTGTATTTGAATGCAAAGAGAGTGTAGGGGATACGTCTTCTAAAGTAAGCGTCTCGTTCAGATTAATTGTGTTCTTAGTGAAAAAATTTTAATCTTAAATATTATTTGCTTTTTAAGAGGATTCTTTTGGTTTAGTGACTAATATCTCTATTTTGATTGAGTATCAGTTAGTGATTTGAATCTAGCAAATAATTCGATGCTTACTTGGAAGTAAGATGAAACACTCTCTCTTATTTTAGTTACTGTTATTTGATGGTAGATTGGTTTGTCCCCTTGATAAGTCGATTAATCTGTTGTCAATAACAATAACTGGTTTTTCAATACTTAAAAAGTTTACTTTTGATTTTGGCATTTTTGCGATTTAAATTTTCCTCAACTGTGTTTAAAGCAAGGAGGACAAAAATTTTATAAATTTTTTTAAACTCTGAAAAATACCTTTTCAATAATGTTTTTAAATTGAATTTCCGTTGCTTGGAAATGCAATATGGAGAGTTTTCTTTTTATAATTTATAGTGAATTATTGCTTTCTTACTTTGCAGCTTTAGCGCAAGCCTTGGGCTTATTAATATACTTTTAATTCCTTTCATTATGAATATAAATTCAAACTAATAGCAGCTTTAGCGCTATTTTAATAACAGCCTGCTCTC